>VYXD01015987.1:138361-213828 GCA_013397195.1 Hylia prasina
TCCCCGGGGCATCCCCGGCTCTATCCCAACACCAGCCCGCAGCTCTCCCCGGGGCATCCCCGGCTCTATCCCAACACCAGCCCGGAGCCGCTGAGGTGCTGAGGCACTGCAGGGAAGTCCTGAGGGCTGCAAGTGGCTGTTCGCCCAGCCGCAGCGGGGGAATTCGGGAGAGGGCAGCTGCAGAAGCCGGCCCTTGTGGGCTGTGCCTAGAGTCTCGGCACAGGAACCGGAACACAGCTGAGAACACAGGGCTGTGACAGATGTGGTTAATGCAGTTGTCAGAGACCTGGTGCAAGAATGGAGTTGTTGTCTACATATATATTATAAACCAGAGATCATGAAGAATCTGGAATCACAGCATAACTTGTGGATGGCATCTGGAGGCAACAGCAAGTCAGAGGTGAGAGAAGGAACACAGGATATTGCAGACCAACTACATAAGAGAGATTAAACACACACTTAGAATCGTTGGAAAAGACCTCCAAGATCAAGTCCAGTCTTTGACCAAACAACACCACCATGTCAACTAAACCATATAGCACTAAATGTCATGTCCAGGCGTTTCTTGAACGTTTCTGGGGGTGTGGACTCCAACACCTCCCTGCACACCTTGTTCCAATGCCTGACCAGTCCCTTTCAGTGAAGAAATTCTTCCCGTTGTTCAAAATAGAAGTGAAACTCTCAGCCATGGCTTCATCCAGGTTCAGACATCAGGAGCTTCCTTCTGCATTTCACCGTGAAGCTGAATGTGTTATTAGACTGAGGAACACTGCCAAATAATTTTAAGATTACACTAAGACTAAATCCCTGTTTCATGAATAGCACATGCTGGCAAGTAACAAGCTGAAATAAAAAGAATCAGCTCTAGCTGCTTACTGATATCACAAACACACACCCACTAAGCAGCAAATTAATTCACTTTCTCAAAACAAAGAACTATATGGTTCTCTAACAACTCCTCCACTTAATCAGTCTAGTTTTCCTCATCTAAGTTTTCCTTACCTACAACTGAGCCATAAAATTGATGTCGTAGTTGCAAAGCAAAAGCAACAAACATTTCTTCCCAAACAATTACCTGCAATATCTCCCATTTCTTTTCCTGGTATACCAGAATGGGATCCAAAACTTCTGAAGTGTTGCAGAGAAGCCTGACTTGATGGGAAATGAGAATTCAGCAGTACTAACCATCAGTTTAACCAAGCTGGAAAAATAATTTCCAGACTCCAAAAATGTAGCAGGAGTTTGAAAAAAAACAACACACAATAACAGCCTAATTGGATTTCAGTGAGGGCACAACACCTGGAATCAACACAATTCATGCAAAGGTCTAAATATTTAACGGCCAGTTCTAAACTAAGGACCCCATCCTTTGAGTGGAGAGACTCCAGACCATTATGCATCATCTTGAAGTTGTTCATCAGTATTAATCAAGTGGGGAAATTAAAAAAAGGGAACTAAAGAAGTGCCAGCAGAGTTAAGAATGCTGCATTCCATGGCTTCAGGCTAGTCCTTGGAGGTCTTCCAAATAACAACAGATTCACCTTGCCCAGCTTCTAGAAAAAGGGTTTTCCCATAGCCTTTACTGATCAAGGAACATGGTAAAGTAATAATGTAATCACTAACGGTTAGTGATAGATACAAAAATGTATAGAAAAAAAATCCTAAGAAATAAAATGAGAGGGTAGAGCTTTGATACTGGCCAAAATGTTAGAACTTTTAATAAAATAATCAATATCCCTGTAAAGCAGCTAAAGACAAAATAGTTGATAAAAAGGCTTCATCAAGAACACGAGGAGGGTCACAAAACGAAAGGTGGACAAAGGAAATAGGGTGAACGTAAAACGGGTGTTTCCATAACAACTTCTCTTAGCTATATTAAGTACACTAAATTCATCTGTTTGGAGGCAATCCTTTCCTCTCCACTTACTACTTCAGTAATTTACCCTCTTACCCTTGGTTTTACAAATCCCACCGAAGGTGGATGCCTGAGTTACCTACGATAGATGAGTTTGCACCCAAAAGCTACACCAGCGGCTCTTAAGCTTTTTGGCTCTGTCAGTGGATCAAAATCAGTGTTCAGTTCTTCTTGCAGATACACTGTGCAGCCTTATCAACAAACTATGAAATATCACAAAGCTTTACAATACAGTTTGAGAATTCCTGAAATAGGCTTTGCTAAGACATTTCACACACTTTTCCATATCTTACCCTAATTCACATTTTTAGATCTCTTCTGAGTAGGGAACAGAAATTGATTTTGAAACTGGCTGCCATGGTGAGAGTTTCTGGTGGTGCATTGTACACGATATTGTACTGTACTGATTCATATTGATGTGAATCAGGGTTCTATAGAGAATACAGTGGATCAGGTTTACAAGGACTGTACAACAAAGACGTTTCCAAGGAGTACAGTAAAACATGACATGATCTTGTTAGGAAAAAAAAATACTAAAATAAATATAACAAGATTAAATTAAAAATAAAAAACCCTTTTTGTTAGAGGGAAGGAATAATCCAATTATCATTGCATGTATAATTATGAAACAGTAATTCCCCATCTGACAGCATATGAAGAGTAAGTTCCAAGGAACAATTAAACACTGCTTCAAATGAAGACCAATATACCTTTTCCTTCTCTCCTCTAAATGCTCCTACTCTAAGAGAACAGAATAACACATCTGCACTAAGCTGACAGGGAATTTCACATCTAAAGCTAAAGGACTGGACTTTTCAGTTCAAAGATTATTTGGATTCTGTGTTCTGCATCAGGCAGGAGTAACAGCTACAGCGAATCTGGCTACCACAGCTCTACTGAATACTGAAGGAAAGAAAAAGAGGCAGCTAGAATACGATTCACTTCTGAGTATGCTGTAGAGCAACTGTTTACTGAGACCATGAGAGATCTTCCCAGGTAAAGTGGATAGAGAGTACCAAGGAAAAGCTTCTTGATCCAAAAAATATCCACTAAGACAAGAAACTGTGCAAAACGTTCATCAGCTACTTGAACAGCAGATCTCACAGCTGATAATGGATTAGCAGCATGGAAATTTCATTCTGAATTTAGCAGACATGGAATTTGACATCATTGACAAGCAAGGCCAAAAATTCCTCCATCGCCCTTTATCAAGTTCCTTTTTCTACCAAACAGAACAGATTATATTATCACTTCTTCCACACAGAATTTTATGTAACAAATAAGAACACCAAACACTCCCCACTGGTTTGTGCACAGAGGAGAAAAAAAATCTATTTAATTACTAATTGATGCCCTCCACAGATTATTTATTACAGAAATGACAACTGATCAGAAAATAAACAATTATATTAATACTTAAGTTACAACTCCCATGAAGTCTTTGAACACCTCACTGTCCCCTTCTCAACTGCAGATGAGCCTTCCCAGTAAAGCCAGGTCTCTTGGCAGCCATCACAGCTTTGTCTCATCCTGTGGAATTTTGCCATGTATTTTATGAGCTATCATCTGACTGAAAAGACAGATCCAGAAACCATTGCTGAGCCATGAGAGAAGATAACTTTAAAACAAAATTTTCTGTGTCAGTAGGAGTCTGCATATTGAAAAAAGATTTCTCCTTTTCCAACTTCTTTCAATTCTATGCTATATTATTGAATATTTTTATGACATTCTTCCATGCAAAAAGAACAGTTGCCACATATTATGCAAACAGAAGCCTTATCCTGACACTCATCACTCTTTGATGTGTTCCACATGTTAAAAATTTGAGAGCAGCCAAGTATGAAAGAGGGAAAACTCTTCAGTCCCTCACATTTTCCAACACAAGCATTGCAGCTCCACAAAGAATGCTGCAAATAGGCCTGACCTTATTCAGACAGCAGAATAAAAGCTCTCTCCAGGGTGAAGCAGTAATTTTATTTTATTTTTTAAACTGCAGATGGATGTAGTCAGGATTGATTTGACAGCCCACCAACCAACACTGCTGTTAAGACCTCACAGAAAGAGCATGGAAAGGTGGCATAAATAAGGACTGAGGGTATGGCTGGTTAAAGCTTTGCACCACAGAGAAGGGAAGGGCTTTGCAGAGATGGCTGGAGATCAAAGTTGCTTCTGCTCTCCACCATCAGACTAACACTCTTGGCAGAAGACAACTGTTGTGATGAAGAGCACTGTCACATGCAAAACAAGAAAGGTAACAAATACTTTTTTGGAAATACCCTCAGTTTAGATACAATGAAGGTGCTTTCTGAGATATATGACCATGCTGAAGAATGCTCAAAACTTGCTTTTTTTGGGACCAAGCAAAGAGAAACTTTAATAATGTTTTAAAGAAGGCTTAAGTACTTTTCTCACAACACACTGCCCTGACCCAGGACCTTCTTTGCTTGGTATCAGTCCTACACCTGATCATAAACATGCCTCTACCACTAACAACCTAAAGGGTAGGCTGTGACCAGTTTTTAAGGGACAATAAAATGTCCAATAAGATAATCTAAGAAAAGGTGCTGGTTTATGTAGTCTTCTGCAATGTAACAACACTAGGATTTGTGAGAAGACTCTCGAGGGACAGGTGTCTGGAAACAGTTGAGGAACACCTACAAAGGCCACTTTACAGAAGACCTCATTTTGCTTTTTGCATGAGGCCTCACATTAGGTGTGTTATGTCACTGGCATAAGAGATATTTTGAGTCAGTGTAATACCCATCAATAATGGAAGGATGAAAGATAATGTTGGAATCAGTTGCCAAGGGAAGGGTCAGGAAGTGAGCAGCAGTTGATCCAAATGAAACAGACCTGTTAACAGGAAGGCTTGGTTGACTCAGTCTTTTATACACATAACACAATGAACAACATTGGAATCTTTATCTCTTTTGTACATCAACCAAAACACATGGCAAAGGATGGATATGTTCAGGAGGTCTCACCACAGTGAATAAACCCACCTGGTTTTGGTCACCCTTCCTGCCCTGGAGCCAGGAATGAACTACAGGCCCCTGCGGTCCACTGCACAGCTTTCATCCCTAAGTCACTGCACTGCTTGCACCACAAAACTCACCTGAGGTCCATGAAACAAAGAGCAGAATTAAATTATATATGTTCTAAAAATTGGAAAGATACCTGGCAACACTTTGATTTAAAAAAAACCCTTTCTCTGTATAGAGAGAATAACTTAGACCCTGAGGATTCAGTATGCTTCCAAAGTAAACCTCCAGTGTACTTCTACAGTAAACTGAAATACAGACAAGCTATCTCCAAATTCCAGTGTCATATCTTAAACCATGAGACTATCTCTTCACTAAAATGCTAAATAACTTGAGCATTTAATCTGATATGATAAATCCTAATATCTGTAAATATATTACTGAAGTGAAAAAAATTAATCAATGCTGATTTTGAAAGCATGATTTTATATGAATTTCATGTCATAAAGCTTATTTATGTCAATAAAGCTTATTTAATGCAAGCATCTGTAGAAGATCTAGAATTAGCCAGATTTTAAGACTATTTGCAGCAGGTTTTCAGTAGCAGTTCATATTTCATTTTCTAAGGTGCTGTTTGATATTTAATGAATATTCAGAAATTCAGGTCCCTTGTAAAATTAAAATGAGGTTTCATTGAGTCCTGTTCCTTTCCTTCTTAAAAGTTTAATTTAAAAAGGCTTGAATCCTTTCAAGTATCTCCTACCAAATTCCTTCAATTGGACCAAGGTACCTCTTGGGTATTACTTTGACAGAATGAGGTTTGTTTAATGATCATAGCATTAAAACCTCTTGCTCTGAAGACATGCAGTAGCACACTGGGGAACACAGTAAAAAAACAAAACATGAAGCAGGGAAGCAGGGAAGCAGGGTTTCCTTCCTGCCTTCTTCCCCCTAAATCACACATCCATAAACAATTACTGAGACATCTGCTTTCTTACTTTGTCAATGGACCATTTTCCCCAAAATAGTTATTCCTTAGTCATTCTATGCCCAGTCTTGTTCCTGTTAATGTGGAGATATTGGAAAAATCTTCACTTCTTCAATGGTACAAGATAAGATCATCAAAGAACTCATCTCCCTAGAACTCCCCAGTCATCTAAAAGCACTGCTGCCCAGCAAATTCAAAGTCACAAATGCACACAGAGCAAGGTCCATTTCTCAGGTTTATCACCAGGAATATACCAGTATAAAATGAATGGGAAAAACTGCCAGGTCAATGCAACTTTTTATGTCTCCTCCTACTGGTGTAAATGCCACCACCCATTGTAGAGCCTCCAGTGACACAACCCTACCATGGCATTGCCCTCTTTGTTGTACAGGCCACTGTCACTTGTTTCCCTCTCTCTTCTTATTTTTCCCACCACTGCTAATTTCTTAGAATTTCTTAGAATTCCTTAGAAGGTGCTCTTAGATCTTGCTCAGTATCACTCCTTCAAATTCCTTCTGTTCTGTCTCTGGGTCCAACACCTTAAAAATACTTCTTACCTGTCACTGAATAAGTCAACCACATGCTCCACTCCCTCAATCCAAGGATTTAATGCATTAAAAAACTCCCAGTTTCTTATTCCATATTTAATTCTCCCTAACTGGCTGCAAAATGCATTCCACTGGCTTTTACTGAGGTACTCAGTAAGTACTCAGCAAATCATAGAAGAAAGAGAAGAATTCAGATTGGACGGGACCCCAGCAGATTTCTAGTCCAACCTCCAGCCTAAAACAAGGTCAGGTCATGAGATCAGACCAGGTTTCCCAAGGTTTTATCTAGCTGGGGCTTGAAACCTTCCCGAAACAGAAAGTGAGCAATCCATTCCAAAGCTCAGAAGAACTCACGGGGGAAGAAAGTTTCTCCTTATTTTCAGCCTCAGCCTCATGTCTGTCATACATCACTGTAAAGGGTCAGGTTCCATCTTTTTGACAACCTCCTTCCATGTAATGGGGGCTGCTGCTAGTGCATTCTTTGCTGCAAGGCACAACACTGGCTCACTCTGTCCTCCTGACTTACCAAGGTCCTCTTCACCAGAGCCACTGCCCAGCCAGTCAGCCCCAGTTTCAGTGGGGTGCAAGAGCCTTGGCCTTCCCAGTGGCAAAACTTTGCAAGCATCCTTGTTGAATTTCATAAGGGTTCTATTGATGCACTCCTGCCTGTGTCTGGTCCCCATGCCTAGATCCCTATGGATTGTCCCTACTTGAGTCTGCTTGAGACTGGTACCCACAATTTTGCTGTCATTTGCAAATCTGATGAGAATACACTCTGCCCACCCTGTGACATCCTCAAGATCAGTGTTAATATGAAGATCTTTTTTCTTATTAGGTAAGTTTCCAGATGAAGAATTTTTTTCTTATACATGTGCAGCTGCTTTTTGTCAGAACTAGTAAAAAGGTACAAATCTCCACAAAGAAAAGGAAGTTTTGGTTGCATCTTTGTCTACAACTCAATAAACTGTAATCAGCAAGAGTCTCAAGTAAAAGCCACACTTCTCAACGCCCATGGTTAACAACTGTTAGATATGTTTGCTCAAGATTATTTTCCTGGCTTATAACCATGCCTTATATTTTATCTTCAAATGAAGTTTAAATATCCTTTTTGTGTCACTTTCTTTAAGAACCTTTCCATCCTACTTTTCCATATCAAAACAGCCTGTAAAGTCACATTCCTGGGAAATTTTCAACAATCACATTCATTTTCCACAGCCATATCTGGGAATAGTTACACTACCTTGACTTAATCTTCACATTAATTTCCATGTCCTTCCATGCTCTACTTTTTCTGAGCCACAAATCCACTGTTCTTACTCATTATTAGATTTCAAATAATCAGAGTCATGGGCATCAACAGCACTGGAAATACCCTCCTGAGTTAATGATTCCACTCGCAATATTATCACATTATACTTTTATAAAATCTGTACAGATATTGATTGTATTTCTTCTTTGGTAGTTGCTGAATTGAAGATCTTTCCTGCAGATTTACTTTCTAACACTCATACCAATATTTTCCCTATACCTCCTCTGTGTAAAGTAAGAGAGATTGACCTCAATTCTTCTTTTTCAGAGAGGTCTATAAAGGTCAAAGTTTTGCACATCTGCAACAAAACTCCGAGGCTTCCGTAAGTGTTTATGCTGAAATGAAAATGTCTTCCTTTCAACTCCATCTCACAGTGCCTTAATTCTAGAAAGAGAATATAGTAAAACAGTACTAGAAAATATTTTAAAATAGCTTTATTTTCTTCTGGTAGTGCTCTGGATACAATCAGCTCTGTACACATGGGTGGAGACAGACTGCATTCAGCAGATGGTGACTAAGAGGAAATGAGCACAATGGTTATGAACTAAATCTTAACACTTAGCAAACCAATACAAACCATCTCTTACATGGGTGTACTCGGCTACATAGTAAACAAATATGGGCAGTTTGTCGTGTTTGCAATCATTTACATATTATCAGAAAGAAAATAGCAAAGGAATGAAGGTAAAATTGGAAACAACACAAGTACACATTTACGTGATCAGACACTGAAACATATATTAGTTAACAATGTGTTATTGTTAAGACTGAGATTTGTATGTGAAACTCAAATTCCTGCTTAACGTTAAATGGCTGAATGCCAATTTCCAGTTTTGTATACCACCACTGCAGAGAACAAACCAGTGTTTCATATTAAACTTTTTACAGATTAATTACTGTTTGGTATATGAGAAAAATGCTATTTAACTCCCAAGTTATATTTGCTAAACACATGCCAATTCAAAGTGGTCAGCCAAAAGACAACTACAGCAAACTGAGTTGGAGTTAACAAGTCAAGCAGACCAACAGAATCAATATCAATTTCTAAAGTAAGAAAGAAAACAATACAATTTTGCTTTCAATATATTATTTTAAGAAAAGAGACCCAGTTTTGAAGGTTTGGTTTGCTCCTGTGTGTATTTGTGGAGTAACCACGATAGAGAAAAGAAGTATTTTTTAGACTAGGCTAAGAAAATATGTGCAACTGAGAAGCAGCACCCTATACAGTGAAGGAAAGGTGGTAAGAGTGATTGGTTGTACTCAAGCCACATTTGAGACAGAAATCAGTTTTGTTGGGGAAATAATAGTTGAGATTGATTTTAGATTTATCCTAGGAAAATACCAACTTTAAGAACCATAAAGTACTGGAATAGAGAGATGAAAAAATCTGCTTCATTGCAAGTTTTCCAGAACAAAGCTAGACAAACATCCTGCAGAAATGAACTTGCTGTACTGATCCTGCTTGAGGCTAAGAGGGGGGCTCAATTGGGATCACTTCCCATCCTACATGTTAAGAACATGAAGATTAATTTTTTTAAAGAGTGGGGAGAGGCACAGAAAAAAAATATGAATTCAAGGTCAAACACCTCAATAAAAGAGAAAATTTACATAAATTACATTTTCCTCATTCTTAATGGTTGGGGTTTGGGGTTTTTTTATTTGGAATGAACAGGGTGAGGCCTTTACCCACATACAGACTGTCTTCTTTCCCTATTATATTGACCCTGAACTATCTGAAACTGTCTTTTAAAGAAATGACGATATCACTTACCACATCCTACAAAAACTGGAATACTTCCTCTGCTCTAAACGTTGCAATTCTCTAGTCACACATTCAACAAAAAGCCCTCAGTGCACAGTCACAATCAATTAACAGCAAAGTAAAACAATTCATCACATTTTAAGTAAAATATTTCTGATAGTGCATACTTTACCAGTTATGTCATGCTGTTTGAATGACTCACTGTAGATTTGATACTGATTAGGGCAATGTTTCTTCAGCCATTTGCAGACATCCTGCTGGGTCCATAATGCCACAGGCTTAGTCAGCTTCACAGTCCCAGACTAGGAACACAGAATAAGGAAGAGAAATTATGTTTAGTCTGCACGCAAATTTCAGAAATATTAATCAGTGACCTCCATATATGATATTAAAGTACTAAATGGAAAACAGAACTGCTCTGACAGATGTCCAGTAATAGCCAGCCCGTTATACAAGACCCTGCTGTTTAATACATCACACACGAATCACACACAGGTGATTCTGAAAGGTTCTTTAACATTATTTTCCATTGCATCCATGTTCCTTGCATCACAGAAACATACTGCACTTGAATAATTAGTTTTAAGAGTGACCAATGACTACAGCCAAAGGATGACAAATGTACACTTTGAATACTTCAAACTCACAGGAGAGTTGTACATTTGTGCCCCAGTTTGGATATAATCAAAGAAGACCAGGAGTACCCTCAGGCCAGGCACGGCAAAAGATTTTGCAACAAAGGCCTTTAGTGCCAACAAGCCTGAAGACTGGTTTTGCCTGGGAAAAGGAGACTACACACCAATGAACACAGAGCTGGTGATATTTACTCATACTGAATATTTCAGCTGACAAAATTCCTAATTTAAATGATGT
Source organism: Hylia prasina (assembly GCA_013397195.1). NCBI lineage: Eukaryota > Metazoa > Chordata > Aves > Passeriformes > Sylviidae > Hylia > Hylia prasina. Next base: position 148,738 of record VYXD01015987.1, read on the forward strand.
TTACAAGCAGCTATAGTTTTTCTGCTTCCTTCTTACCCTTAACTTTCCTACAACCAATTTTACATGAAGTAAGTAGGACTCTTACTTAAATCAGTTGATCCTTTATGATATATAATATGATGAGTAATAATTTTTAAAAAGAACACTGTTTGGTACTTTCCTTAGAATATAGTTTTATAATAGATTAGCAGTGTATAAATAAATATTCATAAATTGATCGCCTTATTACATGTATAAAGTCACATTTTATTTAATCAAACAATTCACCTTTGCACATACATTTTTTTTAACCATATAAGAATGCTGAGTTCTAAGCTACCTGACCTGCAGGAATTTAAAACCTCTTGTCAAAGTAGGCAAAAAACAAAAAAAAATATATAAACTAATATATTCAAAGTGATTTAATCTTTTTTTTTCCTGCAACACAATCTGCCCAGAAGACTAAAGAAACTTTAAACAGATGGGCATTTATTAGCAACAATAAATGTTTCACATTAGACACTGCTGATGTAAGTGGGTGTGAACATTAATGTATACATTTACTTCATATTTTGTCAAGGAATGAGTCTAGGGAATAAAATCAAAGTGTCTATTTCAATGCTATGCAAGCAGAATACTTTCCTCCAGCTCCCTGATGGTGTAAAAGTTTCAAGAGAAGTTTCTCTGCACCTCTGCACAAATTTGAAATAATGGGGAATGTCATTTCAACCGATCTTCTCCATTAGGACTCATGGCAGACTCCCTCAATGTCACCAGCCAGGGTTTATCCCAGCATTTACTCAGATGTACTTTGTCACACAGACTTTTACAAAGTTGCTTTGAAATTTTTCATTACTACAAGCCCTAAAGACCAAAGCAGTTTTAAGCTAGTGCTTTGCATGTCCCATTAAGTCTATAAAGTATGTCATGCAAAGATAGTAAGTTAGGGATTATGGCAGACCTAAAAATCCAGGAGGCAAATCTGTCTTGAATTTCCCACGTCCAGTTGTCCCTATCTCTTTTTTACTGCCTGTGTAGAAGTCAAATAAATAATAGGAAAATCATGATTGAATATATAATACAATGCATATCCCCTAGCTCAGCCTTTTCTGATTTGAAGAAAAACAGGCTCGCCAGAAACATGAATCCTGTTTCAAACACGCTAATAGACATCATCCATACTTAGAAGTATCATAATGATACACAAAACCACCAAAAAGAATCAGTCTCATCTGCTTTGGCCACCCACCAAAATACAGAAGTTCGACTGACAGACTTGGTCTCCACAGAAAAAGACCAACCTTCCAGAGGTGCTGAGGTTGCACAAAAACCAGGACAGCACTTCCACTACCACTACCCTTTCTGAGTGCCTCATCAGTCTTCTACACACACGCATTGGTCTGGAGAAGATGCAATCTCTGTAAGGAGAGCAACTGCCCTGTAACTCCCAGCTCCTCTTGCAACTCAAAAGATCAAAGGGCCCTCAAACTTCTCTGGCCTTCTTGTTACTGCTATTTAAGTCAAAGAAGAAACTGAATTTCAATAAAGAGTCCACTACTATGCTATCAGTTAGCTGATTTTTTGTTACACACAGATATAAATGCATATCCTTCTCAACTTACATCAAAGAAATAAACAAGTAAAAATAGTCATGTGACACAAGCAGTCTCTGGTTCCATAGAAATCCCTGAACAACAGGCTCAAGACTTCACTGTCTATATGTGTTACTGCTTAAATTTAAAGATATTTTTTTTTTTTGCATTGGAATTTTTGAAGACTAGAGAAAATTCTGCCAGCCCTTGAAAAATAAATGGTTAATGGTTTTTCTTGTACATCCCAAAGCTATTTCAATGATAAATATTTGTATACAAATACATACAGCTAGCTATAGACTTACAATCTATTTATTCCTAGCTGAAAGTACACAAGCAGTGCCAATGTTTGTTTAAAGCATGAGGCTGTTCTTTTCAGTACAGCAACTATTGTCCTCTTAAAAGGTTTAAGCACCATCATGCTAATATCTGAAATACAAGTTTATTAACAATTACAGTACAAATTTAACACATGCCTCTGTGCCTACAGAACTGAAAGATGGTTTCAAATGTAGTTTTTATGCTGTGCAATACACAGATCACTGCACAGCAAACACACATGGTGACTTCTTCAATGTTTAGAATTATGATAGAAACATTTAAACTTGTAACTGCACTCCAAAGACATTTTTTACATTGACAACATCAAATGTTAGGTTTAATTTTCTAATTCCTAAGGACTTGATGAGTTAGAGGAATAAAGGGGATTTAAAGCAATGGTCCTAAATGGTCCTATGATTTTGGAACATCATAGCCAAAATATTTTCGAACCAGATGCTCCAAATGAAAGGCTCTTAAAAATATGCTTTCCTCCCACAAAATTAATTTCTTAGTTTCTTCCCTGCTTTGAAGGCTAGATCTCATACAAAAAACCTCCCAGTAAACCAAACAAAATTACCTGTATCCTAAGCATACCTACTAAAAGACACCCCTGCCATTAACTACATAAGAACTACCCAGACAGGTGAAAAACATAGTATGTTTTACTTTATTTCTGTTTATTAGCTCAGTCAAAGAATAGGCCAAAACTGATTAAAATAAAATAATGTATTAAAGATCAGCTTTAGTCTGGCCTTCCTTTTAATTTTCCTGACATAAACTCATCCTAGGATCAGTCTTTGCTGGCAACCCTGTGTAATAGTTTTAATCTTGCCAAATGCTACACCAAGTCTTGTGCCAGATATAGATATAATGAGAATAAAAGTCTACAGTATTATGGTCTTTTCTTGTATATTTGAAGGAAAAACTTTCTTCAGGATTTTATGACAAACTTTTTCTTCTAGATTGCCCAACCTCAGCTTTTGTTACGTATATCTCAATGTATAAAAATGACTGCCAAGAAGAAGAAAAAACATATTTACTACATGACAAAATTTCATGCTCTCTTTGTTCCATGGTGCAGGGAAGATAATACTCAACATCACTAACTCAAGAATAAATAAATAAACAAATCAAACTTACAGCCTGTGCATTCCTAGAGAGCATATTTCAGTATTCAGAACAGCATCAGCTACCAAGCCCTTCTCTTCCTAAGCAATGATGGACAAGTTACCTCTTTAGCCTTCCAGGTGCAATTTACCATGCCTGCCAGCTTTGAAGGTCAATTTATTCACCAAAATTTCTTTGTCTTTATTTATCATATTTTAGTCCATAAAGAAAGGGCCTCCTGTATTTCTGAGTGACGAAGGATTCAATCTCATAATTTAAACTATCCTACATACTTTGAGACAAGCTATTTCAAAGTGTTTCTCCAACTCTTAACGTTTTGTGTATTTACAGACTTGCTCAGATTACAAAAGTCAGGGGTTGTGATGAGGGTGCTCAGTCAAACAGGGTTGCAGGTTTGCTGGAATAAGGCTGTCTCATACTGTTTGTAACATCCAGTTTGCCAATATACTGATCCTGACATGTAAACATAGTCAATGCACGTTTACATTCAAATTTACCCAAAGTCAGACCCTACGGTTTTTGTACGAAACACATGGATAAATGGCACTGCTGAAAGAATTAAGGCAGATTCTGCTCCAATATACATCTTGAGAGACTCTGCTCTAGGGTTTTCAGTTTAACTAGAAAAAGACAAAGCAGCTCCAATTTTGTTACAGCTGTGTTGGTCAAAGGACTGTCACGGTTTAGACTCTGCCAGCAAGTAAATACCACACAGCTGCTCACTCACTTGATCCCCCCAGTGGGATGGGGAGAAGAATCAGATAAAAAAATTTAAACTCATGGACTGATAAAAGAAGAGTTTATATATATATAAGTGAAACAAAGTAAAATATAATCATATTAATGTTAATAGTAACAATGAAAATAATAATGATGATAGTAATAATAGTGATTAAAAGGAAGGGAAGAAAAAGAAATAAATAACCCCACAGTAAAACAAGTGATGGCCAATACAGTTGCTCACCACTTGCTCAGCAATGCCCAGCCCATCCCCAGTGCTTGGCTCCTTCTGGCTGTTGTGGTTTAACCCCAGCCAGCAGCCAAGCTCCAGCCAGCCACTAATTCACTCTCCCACCAGTGGGGTCAGGGAGAGAATCAGAAGGGTAAAAGCCAGAAAATGCATGGGCTGAGATAAAGACAGTTTAGTAGGGAAAACAAAAGCCACACACACAAGCAAAGGAAAACAAAGAATTAATTCCTGCTTCCCACTGGCAGGCAGGTGTTCAGCCATCTCCAGGAGAGCTGGGCCCCATCACATGCAGCAGTGACTTGGGAAGACAAACACCATCACTCCAAACATTCTCCCTTGTCCTTTCTTTCCCCCACTTTATATCCTGAGCATGACGTCACAAGGTCTGGAATTTCCCTTAGGCCAGTTTGGGTCACCTGTCCTGGCTGTGTCTCCTCCCAGCCTCCCAGGCACCCCCAGTTTCCTCCCCACTATGGCTGTATGAAAAGCAGAAAAGGCCTTGGCTCTGTGCAAGCCCTGCTCAGCAATAACAAAAATATCTCTATATTGTCAACTTTGTGTTCAGCACAAATCAAAAACATAGCCCCAAACTAGCCACTGTGAAGAAAATTAACCCTACCCCAAATGAAACCAGCACACTGGCCAACACTCACCCCAGGTTTTCATACTAAAAATGGTATCCTATGGAATGGAATATACCTTTGCTCAGTTCAGGTCACCTGTCCTGGCCATGCTCCCTCCCAGCTTCTGCTACAGCTGCTCACAGGCAAAGCATGAGACACTGAAAAGTCCTTAACTCAGGGCAAGCACAGTTTAGCAACAACCAAAACATCCATGTATTACTAATATTATTCTCTTACTAAATCTAAAACACAGCATTTTACCAGTGACTAAAAAGAAAACCAAGTCTATCCCAGCTGAAAATAGGACAGAACACAAGCAAGGCAAGGCTACAAGGAGAAGTACCACAATTTATTAGACCAGCAGCATGGGTTCTTCCAGCTGTGCTTCAGACACAACTGCTCAATGCTGAACCATTATGATAACCCAGACAGGCAGTTTGAGGGAAGAAGGGACTCACAGTTGTGAGGGTTGATATGAGACAAGCGAATGGAAGAAGCAGTAAGGTCACTGTGATCTAGCAGGAATGGAGAGAGAGCAGTGTGGGTGGCTGTCACAAGAATAAGACAGAGTCAGCTGGGGCAGGAAACCTTAAAATGGGTCAGAAAACCATTGACATGCCTGTGCTCAAAGGAAGAGACTGGAAGGAAAGAAATGGCAAGTTGAGAAGCAAGTATTTCTTAAATCAAAACATAATGCTTCCTGCAAGCAAACTACAGATGATCAATGATAAATTTTAAAATTATAAAAATAAAATTTTATGTGTATTTGACACAGATACATAAAGCAGGGAACTTAACTTCACAGTTCCAGGAGCCATCTAAGTTATGAAATCTTTCAGGCTGCTCTGGAAGCAAGACTAACAGCATCATCTTCATCATTTTATGACAAGAAGCAGCAGGAGCAGCAATGACAAGTAAAAGTTTCAAAAGCATGATTTTTTTAAAACATGCTTGAGTTTTCTTTGTAAAGCTGAGAAAATATCATATATTCCAAATTACTTCTCCAACACTAAACTGCTTATACAGAATTCAGAATCAATGGCTAACATAAATGTGGCTTTGCATTCTGGAAAAAAAAAATGAAACACATTTGTGAATGTGTTATTTTAAAATATTGGAAAATCTGGAAAGGGCATATTTTAGTTTAGAAATACGTTTTCTCCAGTAGTCAGAGAGTTTATACTTAACAGATTTTTGCAGCAAAAACAGAAGAAAATTACAATAATATGAAGAAATGCCATAAAACCACTGAAACCTCCCTTGCATTGGGTTCTCATCTGCATTGTTGAGAATTTTAATATTAAGAAGACATGAAAACAACAAACCAAAGGAAATGTGTTTTTTACTAAACAAACAAACAAGGAAAATACTGTAAGACAGCTTATCTTTTATAGGACTGAATGTTAAAAAGATTGCTGATAAAAGATTGAATGTTTAAAACTTGAACTGGATCAGAAATCCAGCCACTGAATAGATGGTGACAGTCTTCTGGTATTGGGGGAAGAAAGAGAAGGAGGTGAGGACCTTGGGGCAGCACCAGCTCAGGGGTCTGAGCACTCAATGAACAGGATCAGGACAGCCCTCTTCAGAAAGGACCAGGTAGGGGAAAGACTGGAGACTGGCAGGGAAGTCATGGAAGGTAGGAGAGACGTGAAAAAAGTACTGTAAAGTTGATTTTCTCTTCCTAGCCTTCCTCTTCTTGAAGGAAAAGGAGAGAAAAAAATACCACAGCTACAGGGTTCCCTCCTACATCAGCAGCAGTGGTTCACTGCCTCAGTCTCTTCCTGAGTCTCTCCAGCTTTTCACACCATCAAGGCCCAACTCACCAGCTGCTATTTGTTGCCTCCAGTGGACTATAAAGGGCTGTAAACAGGTGTACTACAAACAGACTGCAAGGGAGGGGAGGAGGAACAAATTATGAAATATAATGAGACTCATCTGAAAGGAAGTTGCTAGAGGGAGTTAAGTCCCTCTAAAGGCTGTTGCAAGCATAACCACCAACAGGAAAGGCTAAAGTTGTCCAAATAATATCACTGAGCATTATTCTGATCAGGATAAAGACAGAACCATAACAACAGGCAAAGATAAATAAGGTGACACAATTCCCGTGAGAGTTCCCTCTTTCCATGAAATATCTCACTCTGAAAGCAAGAATCATGACTGGCAGATGCAGGAGTTGATATAAATGGCAGTGGCACTATCAGCAAACTGTGAAGAACTGAAATGTCAGAATGAAAAAGAAGAAGATAGAGCACTCCTCAGCATTGTCAAAAGCCTAACATCATTCTCATTGCTATCAAAAATCCTGAAAGCCACAACTGGGACAGACAGGCCAACAATAAAATCATAAGTAGAATCAGGAGCACCATCAGTTTTAGGTTTTGACCTCCAAATCCAAATCAAAGCATATAATGTTTTAAAATTCACTTCATGTAAAAAAACTGTATTTTTAATCTTGCCAAATGTAAGAGCCTTTTCCCTCACCACAGTAAATTCCTTCCAGTCCAAAAATTAAATATTTGCTTTTGGATATTTGCTGAGAAAATGAAAAAGGAAGAGAAGTAAAGTTGCTCTGTTGGGGTGAAGGTTGCTACCTCACAAGATATGTCAGTGTTTGACACTTCTTCATTCATGTGGTTCTGATTCCCCTTCTCCATCTCAGACAATTCAAATCTGTCAAAATCTGACTCTGACCACCACTATCTTATATCACAGATTACAGTCTTCACAAATAAATATGAATCATTCCTGTTTGACAAACAGAAACTTACTCTGTATCCTGCATAGATCTGGAGAACAATTTCTGCTTACACAGCAGGTATAACCTGCCTTGTACAGCTATGAAGAGAAGTGAGCTTCTCTAGCCTGCTTCCTACCACTCTTCAGCCAAAGAAGAAACAGAATGCTTTTTAATTAATGGTGCTGGCTTAATACTAAATTACAACAAATAATTAACTAAGCTTTACTTCGAGCACATGTTTTTTACTGCACTTAACCATCCACCTCAGCAAAAATAAAAATTTGAGACATTCATCCTTGACATGGCACACACCACTTGCAGGTTAGCTTGTTTTTATCCTGTCTCAAGGACTAAGAACTACACCCACTGTGAAGAAGATGTATGGCATAAGTTTTCATCACAGAATATTCTGCTCAGACATGGATTAGCCACAGGAGAGTGCCCCATCTTGATAGAACTGTAAATTCAAATCCATTCAGGTGCATACAGGGACGCAAACAGGAATATGTAACAATTAAGATGTTGATGAAATGTAGCTCCCCATTTCCCAGTAGATTCTCCTGAACTCTGAAATACTTTCACAGCAACTGAAATTCCAATTCTGAGGAAGTTCAATATTTGTAAAAAATATTTTCTCCATGTCTAGATTAAAATAAAAATTAAAAAAATAACACCCAAAACCTATCTGTCCTACAAAATTGACAAAAAATTGACAATCACAAAGGAGTCTCCATTCTCACTTTTTCTTTTTTTTAAACCAATTATGGCACCTCTGCAAGTTACATCTTAGGCAGCTACATCTACAGTTGAACTAAATCAAGACTGTTTATCAGGAATTCCATTAAAATAAATACAAAAAGGTAACATAAGTAGGTACACTAATTTTCTTGGAATTTCTTACTTATTTAAAGATGGTCACACAGAAGAATTTCTTACCTAAAATACACCCTGTAGAGCAACAAAATCCACTGGCCAATCTAGACTGGAAAAATGCTTAATTTGCACAAAATTAGAAATACACTAAAATCTTGTTGCCCTTTACTTATAGAAAAATAATCAGCAGAAACCAAGAGCTAAAAATGTAGAGATCTGAAGGACAGAACAAAGTCCTGAATTTACACTTGCAAATTTAGTAAAAAGAGTTAAAGGAAGTTGGTCAGCCTGTATTTGTTTTGTCAATCATGAGACTGCATCTGACTCATAAGTACATGCATTTGATGATACCTTATCTACAGTTCTTCAGTCACTTTACCGTATCCTTTCAAGTACAGCTCAATTACCGATTGTTAGCAGTACAAGTCACAAAACAAGCTGCCCTGAAATGAGAAGAACTAGACAGGACAATGATAGTTTTAAATGTACTTGTTTCATATTCTCACTATCCATATTAACATGCCACAGACTGAAATGTGGCAATTAAAAATTATGATGTGTAGATTAACAGCAGAATATTCTAAGGCTTCTAAAAATTAATTTTCTTTACTAGGGATTCAACTACAATACAAATAGGTCTTTAATTGGGGGAGGGAAAAAAAAAGAGGTTGTACAGAGCAGTATCGCAGTCTTTCCAAAGATTTCAGGTGACAATGGTAGCAAACAAAATGCTCAGGGTATTTTAATCAAAAGGCTGTTCAAATACAGGCTAATCCTGACCTCAGAAACATGTACTTAAGAGTGTCAGTGGGGCTTATGTAGTTTTTGGTGACATGCTTTTTAAAGGAATACACATCAATGGCACAATATTGCTTTTTCCAAGGTGGTATTACCTTCTGCTGGGGAGCTGTCATTAATGACATCTCAATTTTTATTATCTTTTATTTGGGGATTTACTAATGGAATTTCCCTGGCATAATAAATCTGTGCAGCACAGACCACACCCCATTCCTTCCATTTATAATTACAATATTCTGTTGAGAAGATACTCAACACTATGTTTTGAGTACTTGCTGTGTATTTTTTAATAGCTGCTGTAAATCAGAGGTAGAAGGTTCATTTTTTCATCTTAAAACACATGAACAGTGAAGCATTTCTATATGAGAAGTGCTATAAAAGCTGTTACTTCAGTGTTAGCAAGTAGTGAGGTTAATTCCGCCATTAGCTCAACAATGGTACATTTGTACAAGGAGAACATCCAACATCCTGAGAGGATCTTAATCCCTATTAAATGACAGGCTTTCTTACAAGGTCTACTCCTTCCGAATGAATCACATTTTTGGCACTTTTGTTTCCAGCAGATGTGCCAATTAAGAGGCTTGCACTGTAAGACATAGTATAACCTTTCCATGCCAACTTTCAGTCTTTATGGATAGGCTCATTCATATGCAGAAGGCAGGTGCAGCAGCCAAGGCATTTTAGAGCCCAGCAGCAATCAAAGTTTTCTAGATGTCTTTGCCAGTTGACTCTTAACTACGTTTTCTTGAGCCAAATACGTTTTGAGGAGAACAACTTTATAGTACGTAAGTACAAATAAAAAAAGGTCTGAGCCTGACCTGACAGGTCAATCTCTTGCTTCCCCAATAAGACATCCAGCAAAAACAGGAGAAAAAAAGGCAGATGTTGATAGAAAAGTCAGATTAGCCCAACCATCTGATTCATCCAAGAGCATTGCAAATGCCTGTGTATAGAAGGTCATAATAGATTTCTCAAATAAATTATCTAGAAGGCAGATTCATCACTTATTTTTCAAAACAAGCAGAGCACTTCTGATGTCAATGTCATTTATTGCTAATTGCTTTTGAGAAACTAATCTTCTTTCCCTAATAAGGGAATTCCTGTATTCACTTATCAGCCTCATGAAGTCCTATATTCATAAAAAGAACTTAAGCACTACAGTGCCCTTTTATCCCCCACAGCGGGATCCACAAAGGCCAGGCCCTTTGGCTATTAATGATGTTGTTACTGTGCATGTCTTATTCCATTGCTTTGGGCTTTTAGCAAACTGTTATAGGAGACCCATAGTCTTCCTTTTTTGCCCCTCTTTTACTGGATGGGGAATGGCTCATTTGGAGTTCGATTTCTTGCGGTGTTAAAACCAGCACACATGGGAAAATGGGATGATCCCAGAACATCCAGCAGGTACCGCATGGAAGGTTAAGCAGGGCAGGAATGCCAGCAAAGATTTGCGTCTTCAGTTCCACGTATCATTAAAAAATAAAGCCCAAATATGTCCAAATGTCCCAGCAACATCTTCCTGGAGAGGGCACCTGTTAGATGTGACAACACAGAATGTGGCACTAAGGTTTTCAATAAAAATATTATGTCCACCTGACCTCAACCTAAGGAACTTATGTCATAAGGAGATGGAAGTGAGACAAGGGCTAAAGGAGGGTAAATTAAGCATAATAAGGAACAATATTCATCTGCTGTAATGTGTTGATTGCATATGTCTCTTTTCTGGAGAGAGATCTGTGGAGGGATAACTAAATTAATGTCCAGGGAAGACAAACTGGCCCTGAATAAGAACTGGAAGTATTTTAATTAGATTTCTGAAAGAAACTCAGCTTCCTGCTCTTTCCTGGACCATTCGATTGCAGTTTACGATTGCATGAAAAATTCACACTAATTCTTCAGTTTCTTTTTGCAGAAAGACCAGTAAATCAGGCAGTGAAGAGCAGGCAGTTCTCAAGATTCACTCCAGGGGCAAATCCATCTCACAAGCCAAAATTTAACTCTTGGCTAATTAGCTGATATTCTGTAAGACCACAGCATAAAGACACACATAACTTTATAAACATCTCAAATTTCCCTTTAGGTCTGCCATGCTGTTTTGCTGCCCAGATCAGGGCTTTTGTCTCAACAGCAGCCTTTGGTGAGTGATATTTTGAAACAATTAACATATTTAACATATTTTCCTTCAGATATGGCATATTTTCTGAATAATAAAATATACAGACAGGTCCAATAATACTCCAATCACATTAATAAGGAAATCTTCATTTTTATGCAGGTTTTTATATCCATCCAATTACTGATTCATAAATGACTCCAGGTAAAACTCACAGTTGCACTGATTCATTTAAGTCCTTTCTAATAAGCATTACATTTAAAAATAAACTTATTCCTATCTATCCAGAAACAGCAGGCAAAACTCCAAAGTAAACATGCAAAAGAAGACTTAAAAATCGCAAAAGGCTTGACAAATCTACTTTGCAATTTTATTTTAGACCATGTTACTGCAGTATTTTATAGGTCAGTTGCCAAATCAAATTAGTCTGCTATATATTCTCCAACCCACAATGTCTGTTCAAGGCTTTTATGCTGGAAATTTCTGAATTTGTCCAAATTCAAAACACTATACAAACACAAGCAGAAGTCATTGAAAAAATTCAAGTATGGAAGATGTTTCAAAGACACGTAGAAAACACTTTTTTTCTTTATTTTTGTTTGTTTTGGCAGTCCCTCAAAGACTCCATTTTCTAATCTCCCACACATCAGAATTCAGAGAAATGAACTGTTAAAGAATGTTACCAGATCTTTTAGATGAAAACATGGCCAAACACAGGCAGCAACAGTAAATATTTGATATAAAGAGCACCATCTACTGACAGGCAGCACTTTGACAGCCCCAGGGAGTTTTGCAAAGTGTCTTTCAGCTTTGAGGAATTCAGCTTTCTCTCAGAGGTGTGCAGTACTTTTCACATATTTTTCTCACCTGCCCTGTCTCACCTAATACATTTAAGTTGTTCTGCTCGTGGCTCACCAGAGCCCAACTGCTCTGAGATACAGTAGCACAGTCAGCCCCTCCACCTTCCCATTTTCTCATTTCACTTTGTGATTGAAGTTGCCCACATGGAGATGATCACATCTTGTACACAGCTGCTATACCACCACCTTACAATTATAAATTAACACATTATTACCAGCTGTTTATGAGGACATTTCCAAAACCTCCTTGGACAACAAGGGTTTTCTACACTTAAGTCAAAAATGTTTGAACTGTCCCTAGATGAGAAGGAATCACCTCCTTTGAAGGCTTACTTCATGCAATGAAACATCCTGCTATGTTCTTATGGAGATTACATGGAGATAGATGTTTCTTCCTCACTTTTTATCCTGCTGCTGTTTTATTTCTTTAAACACAGTACCATAGCCTTTTTTTATTTTACTACACAAAATTACTAGCAGATGCATATAAGAAAAGGCTTTTTCCTGACAGACAAGAAAATATTATCAATATCCACAAATTCTCTTGGCTAGTATTATCAGAAATAACCTCTAGGAATGCTATCTAGCATCTTGATCACTTCTAATCACAGGCATAAAACACAATAAAGATGCACTAAAGTACTCTGGCACATCATTTGAAAGTTCTTGCTAGCACTATCGCAATTACTTATGTGAGATTAGCATTGCAGCAGTGTAAGAGCTAAATCCTTTACATATATATACACACATATATATATCCTTCAAGAGCATAAAAATAAGAAATCAGAATAACTGTTCTAACAAAATTCACTGGTTTTAAAGACTTTCACTAATAATCACAAAAACCATGTGTGATAATCCATTTCAAAAGTGAAAGCAGAGGAGAAATATTCACGTATGGTTTTTTCCTTTGTGTTACTTCACTGATTAAAACATCAATAACATACCTCAAGCTTATCACTTATATTCTTACATTTCATGTTGTTTCCAAAGCTCAATGAAACTCAATGTACTGTTCTTACAAAATAATCCTTGTCAATCTATTTAGACCAGGACTAAAAGAAAAACAACTGATGGAAGTTTTGCTAAGGGAGAGACTGAAGTCGATCTGTTTATATATGTGGCAGATTAATAACAATTAACAAAACTATGAGAGAAACTTTCTAATAAGTAGGAAAGTTCCAAGTTCTGCCTTGTTTCATAGTCCTACTTGCTTATGTATGCACAGCATCTTTCGTCCTGTGTATTTGCATGCAGCAGCAACAATTTCCTGGTTTTACCTCCTCCTCAATTCTAAGATTTATAAATACAGTGGGATATTCAGACTTGTCCTAGAAATTATTCTTCCTTTGCTCTATATTTCATCTCAGCAGTCAAATTCCCCCTTGCTGCTCATACTGCTACCTTGTCCCATCTCCATCATGCATCCACTATCCCTGCAGGCACCCTATGCTTTCCTTGGCTTTTTCTTTTGATGCTTTGAGCTCAATCATATATTGAAGTGTATGAGATGGATAATTCCACTGTTTCCCATTACATTCTTCACCTAATTGTAACACTGGATGCAGAGGGCTGCTACATTTCTCTGAATAAAAAATACTTGCAAAGTTTCATTGTAAGATCATCCAATTCTCATCTCTTCTGCAGTAGGACAAACTGAAGCATTTGGTAAAGATGGTGAAATGGTGTAAAATCGAAATATATTTGGTTATTAATGTTACTTCTCTTAAGACTGATATCCCCTGTTCATACTCCAAATCTGATTCAGTCATCCACTAGCTCTGTTTAGACAGCACTTCCACAGAGTTTCCTCAGCAGCAAAAGCAATAGTCTCCTTAACTACTGCCAGCATGGCAAAGTGATTAAAATAAGCCAAATTAACAAGGAAATGCTGCCAAAGAGGACAGCTCTCACTGGTTGCTCTTGATCCATCACTACAGAGTAGCCTATTGTTAATAAAAGCCAAAATGAGATAATTCGGGTGGATGAAAAATTGATCAATTCAATGAAGTCAGAGCTGAGCTGCCAACTCAGTAAAATGAGAGCAAGGAGGGGTTGGGGACTGAAATATGCTACATCATTAAATGGGGTGCTCCATCATCAGCTTATTTCAGCTAGGACACACTTCCACTGCATCCCATCTTCTCTTCAGTCTTGTAGAAGCCTTTGTTAGATCCTGAAGGGAAGCAGGTTTGTGTTAAAAAAATGAAAATAAAAAGCAGATGGATGTGGACATGACAACACAATAATCCACAAATCCAGAACAAAAGCCTAGCCATGGAAACCATGAAGAGGGTTCTGGGAGGAAGAAGGTGATGAACGTGCAGGAAAGAGTTAAATAAAAATTTCATCAACAATGACCCAGTTTTATTTGTCATCACTGTACCTTGCACAGAGAAGCTAGCTTAATTTTCAAATTCAATTTCATCTGTTTAGTTTATTTCATGGTTTTAGAAATCACTTATATTTTGCATAAAATATTGTAGAGCACAATAATAGCATGCACTCTAGTGTGGGATTTTTTCCCCCAAAAGTCAGCCCTGCTCACATAACCTGACTACACTGTACAGTATTCTTTTTGAATCAAAAGCTAAGACAACTTCCTTTCCAATTATACTTCTTTTTGGCTTATATCAGCATTCTTGTGTCCTTCAGAATCTGGAAATCAGAACAGGGAATAAAAGGTCAACATGAAAAACACAAAACAAAACAAAACAAAACTCAACTAAAATCAAACAGATAGGTAGTATCTTATCTTGTTTTCTTCACAGCAAAAGGTAGAAGGCACAGTACGTACAATACACACACACAACTAATTGAATTTCATCTGAATTTGACAGTTTAATCAACATGCTGAACACTTACCTGATCTAAGCATTTTATTTGGCACTGGTTTTTATTTTTTTTTCTCCCCTTAAAAAATACTCTTTAAAAATTAAAACCTTCCAATACTAAATTATTTCAACAGAGACTAAGGGAACATGAAACAGCATCTAGGATAAACAAAGCTGATAATGATTCAGGCAAAAAACTTTTCCAAAATAATCTGCTACCAGTCACCGTGGACCATTAACTACAGTTTGCAAGCCACAAAGTATCCTTCCCTACAGAAAAAGAAATCCATGGTGACAATTAAATAAGCATGAACCTTAACAAGCACTTCAGATTTTTCTTCTACAGTTAAAAATAAAGGCTTCAGGAAAGTTTAGAACACTGAATAACAATCTCAGTTTTCCTCATCAACTTCACATATTACCATCTAGTGCTAAAATGTTAACAATTAAGCTATTTGCTCTTCAGAACAAACCTAAAAAAATGCAAAAGTTCCAACTTACTGTAAGAGAAGTATGTTTGAGATAGTCATATCTGAAGGAGAACACACTATTGTGATAGCCTTTACTTCCAGATTTTTTTTTCTATTTACTCAATAAGAATATTGATTATTTAAAAATGTATCTCAAAACCTATCAAAACCTAACCTAGCTTTATTTAGATAGAAGACTGTATTTTCATCATAGGTGTGCTGAAGTTCAGTCACATCTACCCTTTAATAATGAAAAGACATTCACAACATCTTTCACAATCTAAAGCTTACTGCTAAGATTGAAAGCAATCAGCCTTGAATGAAAGATGGATTAATAGCAGTTCTAAAACCATTAGGTACAGACTCTATTGTCATGCTTTTGTTTAAAGCAAGGAAAAAAAGACAAAAAAAGTAGAGTGTCTAGGTCAGCAAAGTCATCAGTAGTTGATGGATGCACTCACAGACATTAGAGGAAAAAGGAAAATTGGCAGAACAGAATATCCACTTATGAGATTTTCTTTGTTAAAGATAGAAAAAGGGCCTCAAGATATGCAGTAACTCCACCTTGTTCAGTGCTGAAGGTTTTCTATTTTTAGATATGCATGTTAAAGACACATTTAACCCCAGAAGTGCAGCTTGATGCATCATCACAATATTAATTCCTAGACATTGGTAGAATTAGAAATATTCATTCTACCAAGTAAATTTTCTGGACACAGCCCCTACCAGTAATAACTACAATCTCTGGGTAAGAAACTAGGAGGTAAGGGAGATGGAAGACTTGACGCTCCAGACCATTTAGTGACTGCTGGCAGTTGTGTGAGCAGAAATGCCACTTTTACATTAGCAGAAATGGCCAATATAACAGCTTCCTGTAACCCAAAGAGCTGCCCCTCTCCCCAGCAGCCAGGACTGCACACTCTCACTGCTTCTACTGTTGCAGCTCTTGAGGTTGTAAGAGCTGCTGAGGGACATGAGATGGGCACAGCTGTCTCTTGAAACCCAAGTTGAGCTTCTCCCACTGCACACTCACAGTCAGCCTGGTGGGAGCCCTAAGCACATTCTGCTGGTTATTCATTCTGAATCAGGCATAGGTGGTGGGACCACAGGGATGAGGATCAGCATCTCCCATTTCAGGCCACAGTTTGCAAAGCAAGACTGAATATTACATTAGTCTTAACTGTTGTAACTAATGCTGACTCAAGAGAACTCTTTGCTCTCCACAGGGGTGTAGATGAGAAAAGACACTCCTCATCTAGGGAGGGGAAAGATACTCCTCATCTTGGCTTTAGGGGTGACAGAATCAGCTTGGCAGGTGAAGTGGGGACTGAACTGGCAGGCAGGAGATGACAATGTGTCAGTCTGTAGGGTTTGACAGGGATGGCAGACAGCAGCTGGAATATTCAGAGAATAGGAAAGCATCACAAGTTTGCACAAACAGAACAAGAGACAGTTCAAGAGCTAACATAAGTAGAAAAACTAAAACATAATCTCTTTTCTCTTCTTAAACTGTTGATTTGTTGATAGAATTGAATACACATGCCCTAATCTCTAAAAGGGAATTTAATTCTGATGTTTCATGCCACTATCAGCAATAGTATTTGTCTTTTCCAACTGTTCAGGAATTCATCCACTACAGGTAGCTCAGTGAGCAACTGCAGATTGAGCTCTGGCTGGCAAGAGGCTGAGAACTGGAAAGGACCCTTTGCAGAGCAAGGGGCCCAGGGACCTGTGGCACCAGCCAGGTGACTCAGAGACACAGCAGGAGCCAGTGACTCAGCAGGAAAAGCCCAGAGTTTCCATGGCTTAGACCATAAGGATACAAAAGCCCAGGGTTTCCTTTGTTTGGGCTCCTTCCTGAGAGGCAGCAGTTCCAGTGGTTATTTTGTTCTTGAACCATGATGAAATTATTTTAAGTATTTGGATGTCAGAGACTCTGCTATGGAAAAGCCAAGGTCAAGGCAGTAAGAAACCTCGTCTGACCATCTCAATGTGGGGAGTGTGACTGTGAAGGGACCCAGGTCTCAGCTCAGGTCGTCCTAGTGTGGACTCCCAGAGTGGGTCCTGGATGGTCAGATAGGAAAGTTTCCTCACCACAAGTGCCAAATGCCTCAGCTGCACATTAGCACGTCCCAAAATCAAAGAAACATTCTATTGTACTGCTTCCTCACTCTGTCTGCCCTCCCACTGCACAGTTGCACTGCTTCTTTCAGTTTAAGAGCCTGTCACACTTGGACATCATTCTCATTTCTGAACTAACTGTGCAAACGCCAAGAGTGGCTAGTGACAATATAAAAGCACACCATCAACATTACTAGAAGCACAGAAGTACTAGAAGTAGGACGCAGGCACTTAAAGCCCTCCCCAGGCTGAATTACTACATAAAAGTTTCACTTAATGGCATTACAGCCAAGGAAACCCCGAGCTACTTACAAATGAGTTGGTCAAAAATACTAAACAGGAAAAGGGAAGAATTGTCTCTCATTAAACACATTTGCCTTATCTTCTGCTTGCCCCATGGATGATACATAGCATCACAGGAAATCCATACTTTAACACTTGAGAGTTGTTTCCCTGCTCCCTGCAGTGGTACATCAGCAACACAATGATCTGCAGTTGACCGCAGAATTTAGATAAAACCAAAACACTTCTGACTGAAGTCCACATTCAGAAACAGCTAAAAAGAACTGGTATTTGCAAAGCATGACATGAGAAAATACTGAAAATCCTCCCTGACATCAGATGTCATTATTGTTGGCATTTCTGAAGTGCCCAGAGGCCCCTCAGAGCTAAACACCAGTTTACTTCAGTCTCCATCCAGCAAATACTTCCAGTCAAAACCAGAGGCGTGACATGACAAAGCACCAGCGCAAGCCTCTACCACTATGCACCATGGAAAACAGCTTGAGAATCTGTCCCATGGGAACAGCAGCAAACATGCATTTGTTACTCTCAGACGGCCTGACCTGAACAATCAATTAAACATACACATGCCAGAGACAAAATTTTGTTAGCAAATTTATTCCATATCTCAGATTTCTACTGGAACAATAGTTTTAACTGCTCCTAGTTATCAACATTCTTCTGTATTTGGGTAAACTGAGCCAGACAGCAAAAGCTTCACTTCTAGAGAGGAGCACCAGGCTTCTAAAAGTCCAAGACCAATTAAACGAAGAGGGTAAAAATGAAACACACACTCCAATAATTTGCTTTTAATCCAAGAGGTAAGCCTCTTTTTTTTAGATTACATAGTATCTGCTTGCCAGAATATAATTTTGAACATAACCATACATATGTGAGTAGTCTATCCCAATTGTTCCAAGTATGATTTTTGAGGTAAATGCAGCTTCTGAAACAGTCTTCTGACGCAAGCTTTCACCTTCATCAGACATGGATAACCATTTCAATATCAAATGCAGAGGCTGGTTAGCTGGTAAGGTAGAGGAAACAACCAAGTTTGAGATCCACCTAAATTTAAGTGTCAAAACAATCCCTAAAATGTAGACAGTTTCAGGTGAGCAATGCTCGCTTCAGACTGAGCCTGATCCCTCTCTGTGCTCCTCTGAGCACACCGACTAGATTCCACCAAATGTAAGAGGAGTTTATATACCTAGCTTACACAAAGACATGTAATTTAAGTTGCTCTCATCAGCAAACTTAAGTCTATCCACAGAAACTCAGGGAAAGACAGACCTCACTCTGCCCCAGGCCACTGTTTTCCAGACTCTTCTAATGAATTTCTTCCCTTCTTAGTGTTGATAACCCAAGAAACTCCTTCCATGTATTATCAAGACTACTGCAGTCCCACACTCCTTTCATGACTATGACACTTCTCACTCCTAGTTCTGCACAATTATGTCATTTTTCATAATGGAAAGGACAAAAATTCCCACTTGTAGAGAAAGATGGAAGTGATTCTGCCCCTCTACTCTGCTCTGGTGCGGCCCCACCTGCAGTGCTGCATCCAGCTCTGGGGTCCCCAGCATAGAAGGACATGGACCTGTTGAAGTGAGTCCAGAGGAGGTCACCAAGATGATTAGCAGGATGGAGCACCTCTCCTGTGGGGAAAGGCTGGGCGAATTGGGATTATTCAGCCTGAAGGCTCTGGGTGACCTAATTGCAGCCTTCTATACCTGAAAAGAGCCTGCAAGGAAGATGGAGAAGACTTTTTACAAGGACAAGTAGTGACAGGACAAGGGAGAATGGCCTCACATTGAAAGACAATTGGTTTAGATTAGATATTGGGAAAAAATCTTTATTGTAAGGGTAGTGAGGCACTGGAACAGGCTGCTCAGAGAAGCTGTGGATGCCCCATCCCCAGAAATGTTCAAGGATGGAGCTCTGAGAAATCTGGTCTAGTAAAAGGTGCTCCTGCCCATGCCAGGATGGCTGGAACAAGCTCATCTTTATGGCCGTTTCCAAAACAAACTGTTCTATGATTCTGTAGTGACTACAGCAACTGCCAGCATGAGGTAGATTAATAAAGTAACTTATTTTATTATATTTATGAGTTATAACTCAGGTAAAATACACCATTCACAGACCTGTGGTGTCAGCAGCAGAGCATTTTCCATTTTAAAGGCTAAATTGGTGCCATAGTACATTTTGTAATCCCTCTAATCATAAAGCTATTATTTTCTTGACCAAGGAACTCTATATTTTTCCATCCCCAACAAGGCAGTTGTGTCATTAAAATACTGCTTTATTTTTGAAGCCCTTAAAGTAGCCCTTAAAGTAGCTTCAAAGTGGAAGCAGAGGATTTGGATGGCTTTATGAAACAGCTTCACAATGAGGCAAGCAGCAAAACTGGCACTGTAAGTACATTATGCATCCACATGCTGTATGCAATTGCCTTTTGCTCTAAAAGCTGCTCCATCTTTTTATCTACATTTCTTTTCCCCTGAAGTTTAGTTGTTTTAAATAAGGTGTCTGTGTCTACATGTGCCTATAGTATTAAACATCCCACTTATTTCTAGAGTACTACCACAGCTTTTTACTGCTTATGTTTGCTAATATGTACTGCAATTGCTGCTCCTTTTCACACTAGTGTAATGGGAAAGAACACAAATTTCACATTGATAGTTTTCACAGGACAACAGGAGCCAGATCAGACTACACTTCCCTCCTTATGCTCTCTCAGCTGCCTCTTTGTAACCATCTGCTCAAGGCAGCCCTATACAAGGAGTGTCTCTCTGCATTAGAAGCCACCTCATTGCTGTGCATTTGTGCAGCCCTGAGCACACCTCAGGGTCACAGGCTGCACTGCTTCCCAGGGGCCAACACCTTGATGTCCTCTGCAGGCAAACAGTTGTATGCATGCAGCTACTGAAAATGGCTTCATCCTTGATTTTCTTCTGAAAGTCACAGTCCCACTGTTGAAAAATCCAGCTGTAAAAAGCCTTACAAATTCCTCTTCCTAATATCACCTGATAGACTGAAGTCATAAATACAGCTTGCTTGTACAGGTGAACTTCACAAAGGCCTCTTGTTTGGAAGGTCAGTCAATAGTGTCTTTGTGAATAAATTTCACCTATTCTGCTTATACCACCTAAAGAGCTAAGAATTAGTCTGAGTTCATTATTTTGATTTCCTGTGGGGAGAAAACCAAAAGGAAAATAATCCCACTTTGAGATGAGAGGCAAAGGAGAAGGACACAAATGGTTCTTCCCACCTGCCCTTCCTTTCCTTCACTGTCCTGGACAGAGCACAACACATTAATATGTCAAGATCTCCCGCTTCCAAATGGATGCTGTCGGGGAGATGACATTTTTCAGACTCCCCAGGCATGCAGTCATTGTGAACAGAATGAACAGAAGCCAGATTTTTTATGCTGAATGGAGAAACCTTGTTGTAAAAATGTGGGCCTTCATACTAAACGATTTACAGCAAGAATGGATGATACAGCAATGGCAAAAATCATGCCACAACAAGAATGTAGTTGGATTCTGAATCAGACATATGTCCTCCAGTGGTAAGCTGGCTTACAGGACCCCAACAGAGAGAGAGGTTTCTTGTTTTTCTTGGTTGTGAGAGTGGATTCTGAACTAAACAGCTGTATTTTGCACTGAGGTAGGGTTACTTCAGCATTTCATTCACTCCTGTGAAATCCCAGAATGAGAAATGAAACATTACATTCAGTGGCTTGAAATGCTCAAAGGTACCCAGCATTGCTGTTTCACGGCTCAGGATAAGAGGTTTGTTTACTGCATGGTTCTGAAACTTCAGGCTTCAGCCAGAGGTCACAATTTAGAATGACAGGCTGAGAGAGGAAGGGATACATACACATCAAACATTTCAGTCCAATTTACATGGATACTTATAACTATGCAACACATGAAAAGTGCATTGAATATGAAGATAGAAGCAGGCACACTAATTATTGTGTACTACTAATACTCACAGAATGAGACACTAGAAAGGCACTTTGTCCTGAAGTGTAATTATTTCACCTATGTGATAATAACATTTACCAAATATTTTTAAACCTATATTCAGACACTGAGATTCTGTGTCCATTTTTGTTAGTCATAAAGAACTCAATGCAATAAGTGGTGTTTTGTCACTGTCACAGTCAGACTTGGGAGAGGGGAAAAAAAAAAATCACATGCACACCATATTTATTGACTTTCATTGTGGTGATCTGATGTGGACATTGGTAATCTGTTAACTGCTTCTCCAGAAAAGTAAGCTAAGAAAAGCAAACTACATATCAGGAAAGTAACATTTCCCCATCTAGGGCCAGCACCTCACTCAGAAACAGAGGGAGATCTGCAATTCAAACACCCTGACACACAATTTTAAAGTAAAATCTGGAGGAGCTGAACAGCCCAGCTGGGGTTTTCCTGAACCTTCATTTCAACAGAAAAATGTTTCTTAACTTTAATCAGTCTAATATGGGTTCTTTTTCCCATATCCTGTGGCCACCAGAGGTCTCACAAAAGGAAGATAATAGGAAGACAACAGAAAATGGTAAAACCTCATTGTCCCAGTTCAGAGGGCATTGGTGTTTCTCAACTGCAAAAAAAGGCTAAAAATAAAAAGTGGGGTTTAGGGGGGATATAGAATGGTTTGGGTTGGAAGAGACTATAATGATTATCTAGTTCCAACCCCGTGCCATGGGATCAGATTGCTTAGTATTTCACTCAGACTGGCCCAATACTGTCTTTCTCATCCGACCCATTTGATAAGCTTGACCAAAAAGGATAAACACTGTGAAGCAGAAGCCACTGATTAAAAAACTGGAGAATTCTTCCAGAAAATTACTTTTCCTAGTCTCTTGCTAGAGAACACCACCAGGACTTTTTTTTTTTTAATTTAAATAACTGACAAAATTTTAACATTTCTAGGAATTCTGTAACACCTTTATTACTCAAAAGCCTTATTTTTCTGTGCTTGGACTTTTCACCACACGCTTGACACCCCTCATCCCTCTCAAATACTTTCTGATCAGAGCAGATCCTTCCCAGGGAAGCCAGAGGAGCTATTTCCACCCCAGTCAGTTCTGAACTGAGCCTAGTAAGCGGAGATGAATTCTTATCCTCTTGGTACTGAGTTCAGTCAGCCCTTCAGCATAGTTCAATATAATTTTGAAAAAAAGGTTTTTTTAAGAAAGCAAAAGCAACCAAAAGAACTAATGAGCTACACTGCAACAAAACATAGTCCACTGGTGTCTATACAGCACTTATCAACAGAAGAAAAGATAAAAGCTTCTCACTTCTTTTACCAGTTTCTTTTCATAGTTTTTGTGAACATTTTAAAGGACTGTTAATTTTCCTCGAGTCAGAAAAAAACCCCTGCAATTGCTAGCACAACATAAAAAGCCTAACAGCAGTAGTTGCCATTAAAAAGCCTTTATTATTTGCTATTGCTGCTACCACATAATGAGACAAAATGTGTCACTAGATATGCACACCTTAGGAAAGAAAACTCCCTGAATAAATAACCTCCTAATGAGCGACAGCCCAGATTTGGGTCTCACGCTCACCATCAACAAGGCTTTGTGAGTGCATCATGTGGGAAGACTTGATAAAAGTCAATACTGCTGCAAGAGATCGTTTTCTGAATCTCCTTAGAAAAGCTGCCTTTGTTAAAGCCTATGGTCAGAGAAGTACAGGATTCCAAAAGTGTAGCAAAACTTTTGTTTTTAGCAGACTCTACTCTGTGCCTACGGTATTAAAACCAAACAGATCAGATATAGGAGCCAGAAGTAGCATTTCAATGAAAAAAGGTAAGAATTCCAGAAAACCCACATAACAGTGGTTATATATAGATGGTGTTAAAGAAAAAAATTATATTTTTTAAATGTATACTAAAAAAATTTCTTGCTTTCTCCAGTGACTTTTACTGCTGTGTGAAAGAGACCACTCAACTGCCTGAATTGTTTTTATATACCAGGAATGCTGAAAATCAGTTACTGATCAAGAAAATGCATATATTGATATACATAAATAAAGAACGAAGCATTTTTACACTGCATATATTTTCCTTAATTTGTATCCTGTACATTATCAGCGTCTGACTAGATTTTGGACATGAGTTTAGCTATGAATAATCTTGCTGGTTTGGATTTGCTCATGTTTGTAACAAGGTGGTTCCTTAGGGAACCAGCTGAGGGAGACTAAGATCATTGCTCCATTTTCCATTATAATTCTACCTAAGTCAGCTTATAAATACTACATCCCATATTCATCAGGAACTTAAAAACGAGTGAGCCTTCACTGGAACTACACTTTCTGTTGTCTGTAACCCAAATACAGAAACAAACACTTGTATTCCCATATTTACATTACAGTAGCTGCACAAAAAGGATCTTTAAATCTGTCTGTAACCCATGAGTTGCTACTGTTCTTTAATCCCACAGCTGAGGACAGAAAAGAAAGGACACACTTCATTAGAAAGGAGATTTTGTTTGTTTCTTTGGACAGCAACACCAGATGTTTAAAGTGCTGGAAGTGGTCGCAATGACAAATTAGAAAGCTGAAAGCAGGAACAAGCGCCTAGGAGGCATCTTAAATTATATTCAATATATTGCAATGCTTTGTGCAACACAGGTGTCACTACTGTGAATGTGAGGTATGTGTTAATATTATTTGAATATATAGGACTGCTGTGCAATGGAAATACAAAACAAATGGCTCTGCTCACAACGTTTTATTTACAAAACTTTCCTGAATTCCTGCTTATCTTTCCACTGTACATCTATGATTGCATGGATGAAGTTTCCTAATGGCAGCTTAATTCAACTTAAAGCTACACAAGCTAAAGTCCAACTCTGTATTCACATTTAGAGGACAAAGCAAAACAATACTGAAATTTAAGGCAGAGCAAGCTAGAAAAGACAGGCCACGTCAGGCTATAATATATGAATCCAGATGAAAAACATCACTAAATTAATACACACATAAAAGAAAAACTTACTAACAAGGCAGCAAATTTAGAAAAATAGTCCATTCCATTTGCTTGATGCTATTATGCTAAGCTTACTCCATTAAGCAAAAATTCAGTTTGTTTGTTTGTTTTTAAATCTGAAGCGTGCCCAGTTTTCTAAATAAAGCTACTGCAATCAGATGTGGGAATGCAATAGTTGATCTCAGTACTTTGAGAGCACCACACTTCCCCCCTTCTCCACCTATCTCCAGCAAGGACAGCCTGTTTTATATTCATCAGTCCAACAATTACAGCTCAGACAGTGAAAACAGGCTCACTTACATTAAATCTCTGATGTACTTCACTCTGATTTTTCATTAGGATAAGTCTTTTGCAAGCAAAGGCAAGTTTGATATGACTGTATTCCACGTCAACTACGCACAAACCCATTCTCAATTGGAGCCCTATTGCACCATTTAGTTTCTTCACTCCCAAGCTCGTAAGATCTCTGAGTTTAACACACTTCCTCAGCTTTCAATACAGGGCAGATTTTCATCTGCTGATGCTGAAACATGAGCAGGGTTAGCTTGCCTTTGTGAAAAGCTGGGCAAATGCCTTATTAGCTGAGCTTTGTCTCAAAACCCATTCAAAATCTGGTGGTCTTGTTACCAAATGGATATTCCAAAGCAGTAATCACAAACCTGTTCTCCAAGGGCTCATGACAAATCAGCAAGGTGCTTGATAATTGGCCACCAAACAGATTGCAAGTAGCAGGGTTCTTTTAATCGCTGCAAGTCTGTAATGGAGGATCTAGTTTGATGCATTAAGTCAGACTGAAATGAGCTAAACTGTATTAATTTTAAACTAGGTATTTTAGATAAAAATTAGAATGAAAAATTCATACCGAGTCTTTATTGTCAAGGCAACTGCTCAAAACATTTAATACTATTTTATTCTAAAAGTGAAATACACCACAACCATATGTGTATTATTTTTTAGGTTTATCATACTGCTGGCAGTAGGAAATACCCCTATTTGTTCAGTCATTGAAATAATTTCTATTGCCTTTTTGAACTTGTAAAAAAAAGACACTCATTTTATTTGCTCTAATAACTCTCAAAGTGTCAGATTCAGTAAAAACTCAATTTTTCACTCTGCACAAATTACCCCCAAACTCCTAGTTTTAGGCTTTAAGAATCAACAAGACTGATAAGGCTTTTAAAGAATGTTTCCCAATTATTTTAGAACATTCCCTTATCTTTCCTTTGACCCTAAGACCAGCTTCCTTGGTTAGAGCCTGGCACTAGTAATGCCAAGCTTGTGGGTTCAATCCCTGTACGGGCCATTTATTTAGGAGCTGGATTGCATGATCCCTGTGGGGTGCCCTCCAGCTCAGAATTTTCTGTGATTCCAGTTAAAAATGTATCTAATATGACAAATTACTGTCCTATACCAAAGTATCTGGAGCACACACATTCACTTGCAGTTGGTAGTCATGTCTGCTGCACTCATACAAGAAGTAGAAGCCCATGAGTAAGAACAGACACATTTGTTTTAAGGAACTCATCTCTGAACTACGTTTGCTCACTGTCATATCAGATATGGAAGACCTGGCCTGGTATTTTACCTAAAATGAGTTAACAGGTTATTAAAATCAATCACCCATATAAATATCCACATATTCATATATCCATAGAACTTTTCTCCTCCTTTACCTGCCCCAAGAAAAGAAAAAAAAAAAGCAAACAAAAAAACTGAAGAAAAACATATCTGTACCCATTCTGATTGTTACCCAAATCATTTGGAAAAAGAGCCTCCACAGTGCCGGAAAAAGACATATCCCATTATTTTAATTATCTTCATTTAGAGAAAAATAGAATAGTGCAATATCCGAGATGTGTGTATGCTACAACTCCACAGCAGTACCTTGCTTCTCTAACACCCACTTCCTCAGATTGTTATTTTCACACATATATATGTCCTTAACAGGATAATAAACACTTTTTAAGCAGAAGCCAGGGTTTCAAGAAGCCTGGATTCTTAAAGACTCACCAAAATAAATAAGAAGGCAATCCTACCTACCTTAGATATTTCTGGTTCCACTTGTCTCTTGGGTGTGTCTTTTGACTCAGGCCCTTTTGGAGTACCACTGTTCTTAACTGCAGGTGAATCAATTCCTTCACCTTCAAGCTGCAGATTAATACCTTCTGTGGGGACAGGGTGATCAATACCATTTGGATTCAGATTGCAATGGATAGCTAGGAAAAAAAATATGAGAAACGCTGCTTTAGGAAAGAAGAAGCCAATGGCTCAAACATTTAGCACAAATTACTGAGAAGTGCCATGTGGTAACCAGAGCCATGTCAGACCCAAGAAATGAACCATCTGTACCTTGGTGTGGATTCAAGGTGAAATATTTGAGAAAGAAAATGAGAGGAATGCAGCACTGCATAAATTTATTCAGTGCAGGCTACCGTGTGGAACTGTGCTCTGTTGGATTCACTGGAGCATCCAAGACCCTCAACTTAGAGCTTTTATTAAATGTTCATCATCCAACCATACCTTTTTTCCCTTTAGAGGCAAATAAGTTGAAAGTTTTCTATTACATTTTCCATTCCTATAACATACTAGGTCTTAAAGAATGTGGGATAAGTAAGCCATGTACAAAAAAATCAGTAAGTCAGTCTCTGCAAAGAGTAATGACTTATCCAGCTTGATTATCTCTCCTTCAGTCCTTTGTACCACTGCAAGTTACCACCTACACCATCCTAACAAGCAAGAGAGATGTACTCCCTGGGAGTATATAATGAGGTAGGCACTAATGATAGCAGAATAAGGAAAGCATCCAGAGAAAAAAATAAAACAAATGCAAACCATACAACAGAAATGCCAATTTAGAACTATGGCAGTAGCTTGCTTTCTACCCAAATTTTCACAGTTTCAGCACTCACACAGATAGTAGTGATTTTAAAAATGCGTGGATCTTGAGGCAACTTCCCCTTTATGTGACTGACTTTTGCATTTATGTTCCTGCATAATGGGGCTACTTTTAGCGCTACTTGTAATTAATGGTCCCAACTTCCCCTGTGTACAAAAGAACTTTGCTCAGATACTGTGGTGCAATGTTTGACAGATCTGAATAGGAACCTGAACCACAATGTACAGCCAAAATAACAGCTGCCCTTTAACTCTTGCTTGGCTTAGAAGCAAAGGGTGGGGAGCTGGGGGAGGAATCAGAACTACCAGTTTCTACCAGCTAAAGATCAGACCTTGAAAGCCTCTCACAGGAAACTGGCTCAAGCTGCCAGTGAAAGCAAAGGGTTCTTTAACCATAGCGTCTTTTGGAAATCTACTCAAATTCTACAGTCTTAATTGAAAACTTTGAGCCTAAGTTACAGCAATTCCTTGATACAGAATTAAATCAGAGGCCAAAATGTTGACAATTTTCCCCTGGGATCTTTAAAAACATCCAAATATTTCTAAAAGATAAATGATCTCTGCAACCACTACCATACCTATGCCTGCAAGCCAGGGACAGGAACACCTCCTATGGGAACTTCAAAAGAAATTTGATTCTGTGGTTTATATTTACATAAGTGTGCTTCAAGACACCAAAAAAATAAAAAATCTTTCTCCTAGATTATATCCACCTACTATTATCTAGCTCCTCTAGATCATATTTACCTATCCAAAAGAAACAACTACTAACAACTTTGCCTATCCTCCAGACCACAGATAGATATGCTCCACCAAGACTATTTTCACAGCACAATGAGAATGAAAACTGTTCTGTAATTAGTAACCTAATTAATTCCCCTCTGTACAAAAAACATAAGTGTATCTTAACCAACCTGTAAAAGTACGCCTAGCACACCCTGCTCCAGCAAGAGCTGATCAGCAGTGAAAAGACATTTGGTATCGAATGTGATCCATAAAAATCCCTCTGTCTTCTGCAAGGATCTTGCAGAGCTGAATAGGAAGACTCCTAGAAACACCTTTGAAACCCTAACACACTACAGCAACAAGCAAGTTCAGAAACAAGCAGTTTTTGGCTGTCAGCCCAGTTCCAGTGCTCACCAAAGAGAAATTACATAGCACAGTGGGACTTAAAACTGCCTGGAAGAACACTGCCAGCAGCAAGTTTACTGTGAATTGCAACTCCTCCCTTCCCAGTGCCCCCAAACAATAGAGACTGGGGAGAAGGGTGGCATGGGATGAACAAGGAGACCCTTCTGGGTTATGGCACTAATTTACCATGCATAACAGGGAGCAAATGATAGAGGTTTCAGTAACACGGCAGCATAATCACTAACCATACCTCCTTCTACATATAACCACGTGACACACTTGGTAGATGAGGGAAAGGCTGTGGATGTTGTCTACCTGGAGTTTAGTAAAGCCTTTGTCTCCCACAGCCTTCTCCTGGAGAAATGGCTTTTCATGGCTCGGATTGGTGTACTGTTTGCTGGGTGAAAACCTGCCTGAGTGGCCAGCCCCAGAGAGTGGTGGTGAGTGGAGTTATATCAGGCCCGTGACTGGTCACAAGTGGTGTTCCCCAGGGCCAGTTCTATTTTATAGCTATGAACAATACGGATGAGGGGATCAAGGGTACCCTCAGAAAGTTTGCAGATGACACCAAGTTGGTTGGGAGTGTTGATCTGCTGGAAGGTAAGAGAGCTCTCCATTGGAATCCGGACAGTGAGGAATACAGCCCAAGGCCAGTGGTATGAGGTTCACCAAGACCAAGTGCTGACTCCTGCACTTGGGTCACAACAACCCCACAAAATCCTGGGCTGGGGAACAGTGGCTGGAAAGCTGCCCTTGGAAAAGGACCTGGGGGTGCTGGTCAACAGTGACTAAACTGAGCCAGTGTGTGCCCAGATGGCCAAGAAGGCCAATGGCATCCTGGCCTGGATCAGCAATAGTGCGGCCACCAGGACCAGGGCAGGGATTGTCCCCCTGTACTCAGCACTGCTGAGGCTGCACCTTGAGTGCTGTGCCCAGTTCTGAGCCCCTCAGTACAAGAAGGACACGGAGATTCTGGAGCATGTCCAGAGAAGGGCAATGGAGCTGGGGAAGGGTCTGGAGCACACCTGAGGGAACTGGAAGTGTTTAGCCTGGAGAAAAGGAGGCTCAGGGGAGACCTTTCACTCTCCCTGAAAGGAGGCTGTAGCCAGGTAAGGGTCAGTCTCTTCCCTGAGGTAACAACTGGCAGGATCAGAGGAAAAGGCCTCAAGTTGTGCTAGGGGAAATTTATATTGGATATTAGGAAAAATTTCTTCATGGAAAGGGTTGTCAAGCATTTTAGCAGGCTGCCTGGGGAAGTGGGGGAGTCACCATCCCTGAAAGCATTTAAAAAAAAAAAACATATAGACACAGCACTTCAGAACATGGTTTAGTGGTGGACTTGTCAGTGCTAGGTTAAGGGTAGGATGTGATTTTAAAGCTTTTTTCCAGCTTCAGTGGTTTTATAAATCTATAAGCACCTGGATGGCTTAAAAATGAAATAATTCACTTGGCAAGATGCTACATGACTCTTAGCCCATCATGCATTCAAGAGCAATGAATGCTAGTGCTTTTCCAGCAATGCCTTTTACTGGGCTCCTTCAGGATACAAAATAGAAAAAATGGAAGAGGTTCCTTGCAATTACATAGATGCCCACTGCCTTTTAATTGAAAACATGTGAGTTGTTAAAGAAACACAGGCTGTGTTAGGGGACTTTTCCAGAGTTGCTAATACTGAAGGGGAGAAGGGGGGAGAAGTGGAGAGAGAGAACTTGATTTTCTAGGGGTATTAATCTCCTAAGGAGAATAAGTATCTTAGCCACATGGCAAAGCTTATCTTTCTTTGTCATGACACATCTTTAGGGAGCCAGCTCTATTATTGTCTTCTAGTGCTACCTCCAACCCTCAGCTACACAGAGAATAGGAGCAAGAAATATTTTCCTGCATGGGTCTGTTATTTCCTGTTTCCACAGAATACATGGGTCCATCTTTGTGGCAGACAGAGGTGGACCTCTTGCCTCCTTTTAAATGTCAATACAAACCAAAATTATTCCCTTTCAAGATTCATTAAAGGCAGCTGAAGAGGTCAATGTTTGGTCAATAATTTATTCTTTTCTTAAATCTACATCTTATATAATTTTAACTACATAAGGTCAGCTCTAAACCCAGGATCAACTATTAAACCTAATGGGGCTTGGTGGGCTGACAGCACACAGGCTAACATCCCATAGAACTGAGTCTAAATAGCTCTTAGAAAATAATCCCAAATCACCAACTGCACCACAGCCCAAGCGCTCTGACTCTCTTAGCTGACACATCTTAAATTTCTTTTAGGACTTAATGGCATTCATCTGGAAACAAATATCTTTCTCCAGACAAAGTAGTTTCTGGCTAAAATATTATTCAGACCATTACTCCTCCTTACCCTGGTGTTGGCTAATGCTAACTCATCTTGCCCTCTGCATTCAGACCATTTCACCACACACCTCCTTTGACAATATCCCTACTGCCTTAGCACCTCTTCATTCTACCAAACTGTGTCCACCTCATCAGTTCCAAATTTTAACAGTACATCAAGACAACAAACACCCTCCAAATCAGCTCACAGTGTCAGCCTGATACCACATCAGAAGTATCATTAGATTTTTAAACAGAACTTCTTCCAATATTCTTCCATACAATCTCAATATTCATATATCATCCACATCTCAGTAATACAACCCTTCATCCAGACTCAGAACACTTATATTCTCCTTTGCCTGCTGAAAACCCCACCTCAGTTGATTAATCTCTCTTCATGTTACCTCAACAATTGCTGTTCAACTTGTATTGAATACTCCGTGGTGGGAACTTGTTTCCTTTTGAGGAAGAAGTGTGGATGTTCTGTAGAGCTCTGACTACACAACAAGAAGCACATAATGAATGATGCTGGCTGACACAGTAACAAAGATCCACAGATTACATTTATGAAGTAAACTATTATTTAAAACAAAGGTACTTAAGTGCTCTTGTACTCCTAACCTAATGGTAAAGCTGAATCTAATGGAAAACACCCACTTTTCCAGAACCTAAAACGACTGCTGAGATCTGCCAAGTTATGAGAGTGAAAAGCTCTGTGAGAAAAATAGTAAGCGGAGCATCCAAAATGGAAAAATGACCCCACATCTGTCCCAAAAAACCAGGATGCAATACACTCTGTACTTTTTATATATCGTTTGAACACAATCTCAAGTCCTTTCCATGTATACAGAGCAGGATAAGTTGTTGCCCTGCAGAAGCTGGCCCATACATGTGAGTGCACACAGATCTTTCCAGGGTGCATATGCAGTTTCAAAGAAGAGCTCGCAGGGCAACAAGAATGCTCTGTCCCCCTGGCCCCCCCGGCTACCTTCCTCCCATGCACGCCTGCCTCCCAGATGGCAAGCAGCCAAGAGACAGCTTGTCTGAGCATGCTTGATGGTACAGGGAAGTCACCAAGAGCCATTGTAAGTTACTGGCATCTGGGGCAAGCCTTGTCTTTTCCTAGAGGGTACTCTGTGAATCCCGTCTGGAAAAAAGCCTGAAGGCACTCTTCAAAACACAGCCTTGATATATCCAAAGTTTTGCATGGACAGATGGAAAGTCTTTGTCTCTCCATCTGTGGGCTCAAGGCTTAGCAGATAAATCTATGATCAATCGCTACCTCTGTGCACTCACTGCCTACTGTGTCAAACATTTCATAACTACGTGTTTCAGTGGGAATACTGCTGGCTGCTTAAAACTTTAAGCAGATCAATTAAGGCTACATTAAAGCATATTTGGCAAGTACTTGAGTTACATGCAATAACAATTGTTCTATTCTAAAAAGTGATGGAGTAAAAATAGCATCTTCTTACTCATATGCCCTGTTCTGTGTGCATCATAGTCATATGCTAGCTTTTGCTATTCAGAGACAAAAAGCAGGCACAGGAGATACCCACCCAACTCCTAACAATCCTTACAAAACTTTCATGTGTCAAATACTGGCAACCTTGCAAGCCCCATTTTATGTATTCATTCCACAGACTCAGCTGCACAATGCTAAGAGGTAAGTCCATACAATCCACCTGCTACTCCCACCATAAAATGCCACATCGTTGAAAAGCGCAGACAAAAGTTTACCCCATATAGCTTGAACATTGACAAACTCAGGTTGGACATAGCAGGACCTTACAAAAAGGGTCCAAATATCTTTTCAATCATTTCAGTAGTCACAAAGATTTATCAAGTATTTCTACGGAAAAAGACCTTTGGACAGCAGCTCTCACTGAACTTGTTCCTTCCATCTCTGCCCATTTCTTTGTCAAAAGCAAATCAAACCTCCAACCACATCAAATTTAACAGTCAGCATTTTCAATGAGAGTTTTATACACTTCCAGATGCTGCATTTCAATCCAGAGTAGTCAGAATCCCAGAGGTTTTTTGCTTGCCTTTACTCACAACCTGCTTTACCTGGGTTGATCAGAGAGGAGACATTCACACTGAATGAAGTCTTGTTCAGATTGAGATGCCTCCTCACACTGACCAAATGAGCAAGATGGATCTGCACTGCAAATTCCTTCTTGTATTTCAAGAAGCCTATACTTCATCAGTAGCTCTGCATATCCCGAAAAAACATGGGATTATTTCAAAGATATCTGACCTAAGCAGTTAGTACCCCTTCTGCAATACAAAAAAAAAAAAAAACAAAAACCAAAAATTAAAAACAGCAAATAAAGATGGCTTTAATTTGTACTATAAAATGTAGGGCTATTTTAACTACTTTGTCTGGCAGAAATTTCTTCAACAGTAATGAGTTTCTGTAACTTCTATGGATGGTCCATCTGCCTTATCAATCAGCTTCTAGTTTTGAGAAATTGTCTGGCTTTTGCCTACTAGAACTACTGCTCCATACAGTCCTNATCAGACTATCAATCACATTCTCCTCCCATTTGAAGGAATGCAAACACTGGCCATATTTACAAAAAACAATTCTTTGTTTACGTTAAAAGGCATGGGAAAGTGAGAAACTCTGACTCCAATATGAAACATCAGAAGGCTAAGAAAATTCTGGGTGACACAGTCCTCTCTCCACCTAATATAAATTTGCACAGTTCCCTCAACACATCACTTGGAACTGGCTGAAAATTCAGCCAAAGTTTCAAATGAATACAATCTGCTGCTTATGTTGCAACCTAGTAAATACTGCTGGCAACCTGCTGAGCAAGTAAATTCAAGATTTTGCCTACTCTGTTCCTCAAACCTGTCTGTCTAATGGCCACTAAATCAGCAGCAGTCACACAGAGCAAAGAAGCCCAGCACATCAGTCAGAACCTTTTCTACTTCAGTACAAGTCGCATGAATTTATCACAATTCAGCCTCCTGTAAGGCTGAAATCCCAAAGTACTTAACTGAATATTGGTGTCTAGCTATCTGCTTCTGTTGGTCAGCATCAAAAAGCAGCATTAGGAATTCCAAACATGCTGTGCCAAAAAGGCCGGTATTGAGCTCTGGAGTGCACTGTAAACTGCTGCTACTGATGAGCTGCATGCTTAGCTTTGAGTACAAAGCTTAGACAGACACAGGCAGCAAGGCTTGGCAGACAGACACACACCTGTACCTGCAGGTCCCTCCAGTGAGTTGCTTGTCTTTCTAGCCTCTTGTTATAATGACTGCTATTCATTAATCAATTAAACAAAAAGCCAGCTTCTTACAAGACATGAATTGTACAATCAAGTCTTTGTTAAAGCCCAACAGCTAGGCAGTATCTTGAAGGGCAAGATAAGTGACAGCTCAGCAGCAGGGAAGTGGATACTGAACCAGGTCAAGAGGGCAGAAAGGGCAGAGCAAAGGGGACCCAGGTGTAGGAAGTGGATAGAGGGAGAAGGGGATAAAGTGTTCAGAGGAGGAGCATCCATTTTAATTTGTAACTGTGACCTGTGGGGCTTTAGCCTTTTTTACCTCTTTAGAATTATTATTACCAAGAAAATTTAAGGTAACAGCATTCCTGAGACAACTATTCCTGAACACCTCTAGCTAGACAATGGAGTAGTCATCCCATGGTATCAAGCTAAATTACTACTATAAGCCATTCAATCTCTTCAGAAACAATAAAAATACCAAAAACTAAAGCCAAAGAAGAACACAGAAAAAGTATGTTTTCTGAGACAAGCTACTACACATACATCTCTCTAACAAACTTTGGTAAGATGGTATGAAGTCTTGTACAGCAACAGAAATATATCAAGAAATCAGGATGAGTAACTTAGCACTTTCATATCTAGAATCAAACTAAATTCATAATTTGGTTGAAGGCTAAACAAATCTTGAGTGTAGAGAGAAGAGATCTCTTAGTTCTTTACAGAACAAAACCACTAAGTCCAGAATAAGAAATTGTCATCTTCTGTGGGTTGAGTTTGCCTTCTAAGACCCTCATCCCACCAGAATATGTATGCAATTAAGTTTCTTCAGCTAAAAAAATCTCATTATGATTTTTTTACAGTTTTCCTACTGGAAACTATTCATTTTATGTATGGAAATATCCACTTACAATTTCTTATCCCATAGACTTTAGCAAATGCTGTAAACAGTTTCTTTTACACCTGCTCTTCAGGAGACAGACTGCATGTCATCACTATGCTAGATAGACCTTGGTGTCTCAGCAATGCAAGTTCAGCCTTTATAACAGCAACAAGATTGCATTATAAAAAGCGGACAGTGATTGGACAGACAAATTATTTCTGAAGCATTTTCTCATTCCGTTTTAATAAAAGTACACTTGGTACAAGCAGCTCTTGAATTCACACTAGCAACAGAGGATCATTGAAAAATGACCCTATTCAGTGAATAAATAAGGCCAGGTTACCACAAATCCTCTACAGGTATAGATGAACAGGAGAATACTGACACATAAGGGGACCAATGAGCTATATGATTAACTTAGAGCAAAATGGATCTTAGTGAACAAAGTAATAAAGGTCAGTAAATAACATGCATCACCTGCACACGAGAAAACAATTTAAGCAATAGATTAAAGTATAAAATAGCTGGTCGTTTGTTTTGCAAACTAGTAAG
Organism: Hylia prasina; assembly: GCA_013397195.1. Lineage (NCBI taxonomy): Eukaryota > Metazoa > Chordata > Aves > Passeriformes > Sylviidae > Hylia > Hylia prasina. The sequence continues at coordinate 184,481 of VYXD01015987.1, forward strand.
TCAATAAGAAGGCTTGTGCAAGCTTCTACAGAGATTCTCTTGAATAGTGAGGAACTCTGGATTTCAAGATTGTGAGTTGCACAAAATTGCACACAAAGAGGGTGCTACAAGAGATAAAAATTGTAAGTATGAAAAACAAAGAAAATCAATTGGTAAATAGAGAGGCAGAGACCTAAAGTAATTCTCTCTCACCAGGAAAAGTATTCACCATGTATTACAAGTGTCAGTCACCAACCAACTTAGGCAAACTCCAAACTAGGTACCACTGCTGCCCTAAGGATTTTGCAGAGAAAATTGAGAGATAAAAAAGAGTAATAATACACCTGGGTATGCAATAAGTCTTCATTAGTTCCACTGATCCTGGAAGAAACTCATCTTGCAGTCACTGATTAGGAAGTTGGATAGTCATGCTTCACCACAAGTTATATTTCTGAGAATGCCTCTTCTCAATTCTAACAGTACTATTATTCAATTCTACTATCAGCCAACATTGCATCAAAAACCTTTTTAAAATGCTAACGTACATATCCAGCACACAAAGAACAGGTCAGACACAAACAGGTTAAGTCTTTATTATGGCATCAGAGGGGCACTGTCCCACACATGCATCACAGATCTCTGCCTTTGCCCTGCTCATGAAAGCTGGTGTCTGCTAAACATGTGGCACAGAAATGGCTGCAATTCAGCTGTGGATCTAGGCTTTATTTCTTGTCCTGTGAATGAAGCACAGTCATCAAAATGTAAAGGAAAATATCTTTATTCATTCTCACTAGCATAACTAACTTGAGATCTGGCAGTTGACTTCTGTTTTCAGTCCTGGCTTTCTCTCAGCTGCCTAAAAGTTACCTCCTTTATCACTGTTCAAGGCTATCCCTTCCCTGTACACTTAACTGAAGAGTCTGGAAACGCCTTCTTTCCTTCCCCCAGTGAAATTCTTCACCTCCTACTGCACATACCACTGTATCCTACTCACTCTAGTACCCCAGATGATTTGTGTAGCAACAGTCAGTCAGTTGAGAGCATGCAGAGAACAATCTGAGAGAAAGCTTCTATTGATGCACATTACAATTCTCTTTCTTTATGTTTATGAAATAGCATTATTAAAAGTCTCTTGCTTTTACTAGGTTCTTTGCAGAGAAGCAAGTCAACTCAACCAAAATCCCCTCTGGGGGAAGAAAATGAAATTTAAAGAAAGAGCCACAAAGACAGAGCAAAGGAGAGCAAATGAGTGAGGGAATGGAGGGAAATAATAACCTGAATGTTCAGCTGAAGAACAGAAGCTAGCACATTATATAGAGATGGATAGGGCTACACTAAAGACCAGCTAAAATCCACACTGTCTTCCTCATGCCCTTGTTTTTGTCAATCAGATAATCCCTGCAAGCATATTAGATCCTGTAATTGAATGAAGAGTTCACTTCAGCCCAAGTTCAGAAGCCTGCACAACCTCCTTGCTTCATCCAGTTGAAGCACAAACTAGGGTGAATTCTTACTGTTTCAAGTGATGAAGCTGTTCTTTAATGCCAAATTTAGCCTCATGCTGCACAGAGAACATGCAGCTATTCACAGCAACTACCTCACTCTTTCTGTAGTCCTTTTGCAACAGGACACTTCTGGAGAAAGGAGGACCCTATGCAAAAGTTAGGGAACATCAAACCTACTCAAGGCAGAAGCCACTAAGGCTGACATCTGTAGATCTAATCTGCTTCAGGTTTTCCTGAATGTCTCTCTTAGACTACAGTTCACCTCATTTATAGAGGTTAGTACAGGTGTTAGTACAGGTTAGTACAGGTGTTTCCAATCCTACCTGCTGTGGAGAATCAGTATTTTCCAGGATGGCATTTCTACAGCTGCAACCTAATGTGGGGCCCCTGCTTCTCCAAATCCCACTGACAAGACATAGCACACAGTTCCTCTTACAGAGCAGTATCAGTTCTTACATATTAGAAAAAAGAAAGCTACATATCTTGTGCATCATGACCCTGCCTGTTAATATTTTAATAGCTCAGTGCCTAATTCCCCTTCGCCTGTCTGTTTCTGGGTTGTCCTGACCAAATTTCCCTCTCAACTACTCAATGCAAATCAATTTTTTTTGAGTGAAATTGTTCTAGGAACACAGCAGATGAGCTAAACTTTGTCATAAAAATCATCAAGCTGGGTCAGACTAGAAGTCTAGCCCTTCATGTCACCACTTAAGAAAACAGTGTGAGAGCAGGGCGTACATGAATTGATCGAGCCTTGGCACATTAGGAATGACCCCCAAGGTTAAAAGTGCACCTGGGGAACTCTTGTGTCATATGAAAAACTATTTCCTTTTTTAATTTAAAGCCTACAGTTTCATTGTCCTGCCTTGTGATCTAGTTCCTTTTTCCACCTTCTCCACACCATTCATCAAGGCCTAAGGATTCTCTCCACAGTCATCTCTTTTCCAAGCTAAGAATGATAATACATGTAACATGCCTTCAAAGAACACAGCATGTCTCTGACCAGCTGACTGCTCTTTTCTGTATTGTTTCCAGTCCTCTCCTTCTGTTAAGAGTGTGGCAAGCAAAAGCTGCCAGGAGTATTCACAACACAGGAGCAATATGCAATGATACAGAAACAAAGACATACCCTTGCCTTGTTCTGAGCTCTCCTCATAGTTCTTGGAATCTTACTTGCTAGTTTTACCAGCACCAACCAGATAGTTTCAGAAGACTTCAAAATTACTCCATTTTCACCCCTTTTCTCCACCTTTGCCTTTGGCACCTTCCAGAACTACTCCCTCTACATTCTCTGGATGTTTTGGGCAGATAATTGAGGGCTGAGCTGTCCAATTGTTAATCTGCAAGGGTAAATACCTGTATCCGTTCAAAGGCAACAGCTTTCATTAGAAATAACCCTCAACAGGATTGCTCAGTTTTAAACTCTGAGTATCTCCTGTTCACAGAAAGAGGCATTGCATTAGAGATCACACAGTCTGGATAAAAGGAGAGACAGTCAAGAGACAAAATAGGGCACAAGAGGGTAAAGCTGTCTCAGCCAGGACGACAGAGAAAATTGGCTCCAAAACCTGGACAGTATCCTAACAGACCCACAGACTCAATACTCAGTGAACTGAAAAGCAGCCTTTTAAAAGCGCTACTACCTCTGCAAACGAGCTGTATCACTTTCAGAGACCAACGTGCAAAACAAAAACTCACAGTGCTCCACAGATACCTAGTTCTGCACCCACCAGCAAGCCTGCACAGAAGATGTTTTGGACAGAAACATCTCCATGCTTATCACCTCAACATCCAGCACCAGCCTGCAACTCTGACAGCACCCAGCTACAGTGCCTTGCTCTGAGCCTGTCACTGCTGTTCTCCTACCATTGCCCTTGAGACACAGCAATATTGGGAAGCACTAGAGACTGGCTCTAAGCAACTTGCCCTAACCTCACACACTCAGCTGTAAACAAGAGGAACAAAGCTACACAACCTCCTTGAATGTTGCCTGCCATGCTTGGACATAACAGAAGAACAAAAAACCCCTCCAAAACCCCTCAAGAACAGTTCTATGTTATAGTTTCCATTTAAGCAGTAAACATGAGCTCTTACAGGGTCACTACAGGTTTTGTCAATACTTTCCAGTAGTATGTTAGGAAATGCATCCAAAGTCTAACTCTTGTCATTTGCTCACTTGAATTCCCTTCTTGGTGGAGAAAGCACATAAACTTTCAAAGCATCACTCCTTCCCTTTGCCCATATATTACCACCACCTGGTAAGTTTTAACCTTATGATGGGATTCAATTGTATTGAACCAGTAAATTTATATTAATCAGTGTCCTCCTTGAGTTCTAAGCCTTTCAAGTATGTTAAAGGTTAAGGTCAAACAGTCAAGGAACTGGTTGACATGAAAGTACTTCTGAGTTCCCAGAAACACTCTTATCCTACAAACAAATTTCATCCAAAGGAAACACAGCGTCACACCAAGTCTATACTTGGTACCTTGATTGCCTAATATAGGTTCATTTGTAAAAGCAGGGAGGGTAAAATGATCACATAACTTCCATAATATCCACCATCCACTCCAGCTGAATAGATCCAAAGACACTACATTGCAGGGCGATTCTTTGTTGCCACAGCTTCATTTTGGGGTCTCCAATTCCCACAATGGAGTGCACCTTCTGAACTTCAGCTTACAGTGTCCCTTTCAAATGTAGCAACATAGATTGGAAAGCTCTAAGCAGTGGTTCAAAGCAGAGAAGCATGCACAACCACCAGGCTGTATGCACAGTGTGGGGGCGGGCAGCGGTTGAGCTGTTGTTGAGCAAGAAATAAGGGGGTAGGTGCTACAGCCCAACAAGAAGGTTGCCACATGAATGTGGACAGGAGAAGATCTATGTTCCAGTCTGGAATCCCATAGTTGCTGATGCATTTTTGCAATAAGTGGTCAGAAAGTAACACACAGAACACAAGACCAAAAGCTGATGCTCAAATCTTATGCTTCACTGTCCAATACACATCCAGCATTGGTCTTACCCATCTCCTCTGCTATGATCCAATGTGACTGTTTCAACTGGAGAGTTGAAATGAGATGTGTCTCTCAGTCCTGCTTCCAACTGAGAGCTATTTCCAAGCCACACATCTGAATCCCTCAAGCTAAGAAGTGGCTAGAAATTACTGAAGAAACCAAACACATGATGGAAGCATGTGCTACTTTTGAATCACAGGGCTTGTTACTTCTTTGCTCCATAGGCAAGTAAGTGTGCTGAAACACCATCGACTGGATCACATTCCCTGGAAACTTATATATGGAGACATATCCAGTCTGAGCTCAAAAGTGGGTGTAGAAATAGGACAAAGCTGAATAACTGAATACCTGTCAGAAGAGTTGTACTTTTGGGCACACCCTGGAACAGCATGATAGGTACCTACACTGAAAGCTGCTTCAAAGCTGTCCTCTGGGTGATCCTGAACTTGCTTTGACATTCTTGGCAGAGTTAGCATAGCACATCTATGAGCTCACCATATCTCAAGCCTCTGAAGAAACACATGGCAGCATTCAATATCCATGGTGTTGCTAGGCACTGAAGGCATTCAACCAAGGTACATCACATAGCTGAAATTCACGGGATCACTGTGATAGAAGTTGGTTATAAGCTGCAAATTACTTCAGTCCTGCAGCAATTAACCTGGATGCCACTCCACAGAATGACCTGGACCTCAAACCTCCTTTAAGTCTTAGTTTCCTTAAGGATTACCAAGGGGTAAGGCCAGTCATTGTCATTTTATGTCAGCAAGGCTTCACTTCTTAGTAAAAAATACTATCCTGTAGGAAGATCCAGGGTATCAATAGCATAAGCCATCTAACAGAAGAAACATAGGAGGCTGGAAGTTTACATAAACTTCCAGAAGGAGACCTGCAAGAAATGTATGTGGCACTTTCCAAAGCCTACACACAGCAAGAAAGGTGTTAGACCAAAACTTCATTAAACACTTACCATGAAAGAATCCCATTATATAATTAGCACTTTTCTTTGCAAAGGAATCTCAAAAACACCAGATCAGATCTGCTGGAGATCCAACAGAACTGTGTGCAATCACCTGCATGCAGACATCATCTGCTGGGTGCTGCTAGTCTCTCACTTTCCTGTGCGATAAACACTGGGGGTAGGGGGTAAAGAAATCACCATTTCTCTTTTCCCCTCTACCTCTGCTGCACAAGAGCAAACTGAAAAAAAAAAAAAAAAAAAGAAACTGAGAACACTGTTGCAGAGATCAAAAGCCTTTTTCTACTGGCTCTGACCTAGTTCTTTCATTCTTACTAGAAGGAGAAAAAACACTTAAAGGAACATTGTCAAAACTGTTGAGTCTAAAAATAGACTCACCTTGGCAGTGCTCCCATCTCAATGGGCTCATATTAAGGAGTGCAAATGCACTTTCCTCATACACACACACACCAGTCCTTTCATCAATCTGGAAGCACTGGCACTACCCAAGCCCAAAGGACCTCCCAGTCCACATAAACTCTTTAGGGACACTAAAGTATGTATTATATATAACTGGTAAAGAACTGTAGAATTTTCCAAATTCCCACTTCATATTCACGAGTCTACCACTGTCAGCTATCTCAGTAAAAAAGTTTGGATATTTTCCTTAAGTAAACCAATGGACATTTGTTGCCATAGCTAAAACCCAGCACTCCATGCTAAGACAGCTTTAAAATAATCACATTTGAGGAAGATTTCAGCACTTTGTTACATAAAATAAACAGATTTTTCAAAGATTTTCCAAAAAGTATAAGCTAAAAAGTATTTTCACCTTAGCCACAGAGAGCATTTCTGAAAGGCAAAACAAAACAAAGACTCTAGGTTCATGGCTGAAGCTGACAAACAGGCAGTTTCCATAGAACAATAGCCCTGGTGGAGCTGGTGGGGCAGCGGATGTTGGCTCTGGTCAGGAACTCCCGTGCTGCAGAATCCGTGCCTCCCTTGTGCCCCAGGGACGTTTCCACTCCCTGCCAGTTGCATCCCAGAGCCAGACACTTTGCAATTCTGCACAAGAAGCCAGCTGACCCAACCATTCAAAGGCCTTGCATCACTCTATAAAATAAAGCCCAGGAAGCCCACCCTAGCCATGCTTACAGCTAACTTCTGCAGAGACTGGAAGGCCAAACAATGTCAGTTTAAACCTTATTTCCAGGCTTCCAAAAGTGTTGTACAGCCCATTATGCTCTCAAGATCCCAAGCTGCAAACCAAAAAAAGCACATTTCCAAAGAAAACAAACAAATCAAACAAACAGAAAACAAAAAAATCCCAACTGTCTGTTCTTCCTGAGTCCAGGACAATTGTCTACAAAACTATCTATTTAGAAGATTCAACGGCAACCCTACTTTAGACTAAAGCAGGGTCTGTACACTGTGATGACTGGAGTCATGAGGAACAAGTAACCTCTTTGCTTTCCAAACAGAAGCTGTAATGCCACATGTTCCTTGCCAAAAGTCGCAGTTCAGGAACAGAGCACAGCTCACACCCAGGGCTCCAATATGGTAGAAGATGCGTTAAGAGAAAAGCAAGCTTTTAAGCACAGTCACACAAAGAAACACAGTTCCAGAAGAAAATGATGGATAATAAAAGACTTGAAATGTGAATGCACTACAAACACACAAAGTAGTCATTGCCACATGGCTGCTTGTGCTGAAATAGTCATATTGCTGTGTTAGTGTGAGGGCAACAGAATTATGCCAAGGCAAGAAAGTTGAGGGAGAAAAAAACAAAATGGGAGGAATGCAGAATACACAGACAAGAATGCCTGTTCTGACACACCACAGCAGGATGCATCCTGGGGGAAGGAAATGGGAAGAAGGAGTTAAAGAAAAATATTCCATCTCAGGAGAAGGGAAAAGCACCGCTTCCCAAAGCTTTAGCAGAGCTTTCCTTCATTAATATTTACAAAGCTTTTAGAGATTCTCAGATGGAGGGCACTGCAGATATGACAGGAATTATTACAGACCTGAAAAGATCTAGCAAACAGACTGAGAAGAACTTCAAGTAAATAAAGGAAGATGACATTAGTGAGCACACTGAAACAGGGGTTGCTGCTGGCATATGAACCATCTGGTGCATGGCAATCCATTTCATTTACTTACTTACCCACTACCAGGCACGCATGCCCAGTTCATGTCTTTATGCTTTTGCCACCAAAGAAGTAATGCTTTTATTCAGGATCACTACCTTCCTTCTTTGTATCATTTCAGTCTTCAACACTGCCATTCAGTAAAGCAGCCTGTGCTTAAGAAATATTTGCCTGGTGAAAAGGCTTAACACTTAGGATGAGCAACTTAGGATGTTGACAGACACCTTTTGAGACACAGTGGTCTTGCTTACCTTTATTTGAATTTGCAGAAGAACCTGGTTTTGGGGGATGTTAAGCTCCCCACTGCCTCCAAGACATTTAAGTTTTTGCTGGACTATCATTTGCGCTGTTCACTTGGGTACTCAGCAAAAGACATGATTTTCATCAATAAAGCAAGTTCTGATAGAACTGCAGATTTCACCATAAGTGAGAAACAAAACTCATGGTAGTCACAAGATGAGCACATAAATACTGACATACACTAAATTAAGCACAGGAGAAGGGGCCAGACAGCTGGTTTACATAGGATTCTTAAATTTTCCCAAAGGCACCAAATAAAGCAAGATGAGGCACAAATCCCAGGACTGTCACTGCCTCAGTCTAAAGCACTAGAAAACCTAGGGAATTTTGGAAGCAGACAGCAGGAAAGCAGACTTGTGTTTTCTCATACACCTCTCTCCTCCAACTTCCCAGAAGACCCAATGGAAAGGGGGCATACAGTCAATGTTAGACGGCTAAAGGGAGGTCAGCATTTACTGGAAGACCCAAAGCATCCACCTGTCCAGGTCTTGCTAGCTACCGCCTCAGTTACCGGGGTACTTCCCCAGGAGCCGGGCACCTTATGAACACCTCGCAGCTCCCGGCTGCCCAGGAGCTGAGCATCTCGGTCCTTTGGCTTCTCCATCCCTCTGAGGGAAGGAGGGGCCGAGCAGAGCTCTGCGCCCATGCGGGGGACGCTGGAGCTTCGTGGGCATCGCGGCCTCGGGTCACTTCGGGGATCTGGGCAGCAGCGAGGGGCGGCGGCGTCTCGGCGCCCGCGGGAGACCGACCGGCGGCGGGGCGGGGGCGGCGCCCGGAGCTGAGCGCGGGCNTCAACCTGCAGCGCTCGCTGACAGCGGGCGGGGCCGCGCCGCGGATCCCTGGGAAACGTAGTCCCGGGAAACGGGCGCCCGGCCAGGCACCGGCGTTCCCTGCCGCCGGCGGGGCCCCGGGGCGCCTCAGCGTGTGCCCGCCGGGCAGGGAGAGCAGCACGGGGGTGGCCGTGGGCTGTGAGAGGCGGCAGGGCTGGGAACCCCCACGAGGCGTTTGTGGGAGAAGGGACTGCGCGGGCACCCTGCCCCAGGAAGCTTCATTTCACGGCTCTGGGATGTTTCCCTCCGGGATTTCAGTCATCTCAGACGTGCAGGCTGACGGCTCCAGGACAAGCCCGTCCTGTCCCCATCCCACCCCACCACACTCCCTGGGCGGCCGGAAAAGTTTGTCCACAGGGAAAGGAGAAGGCACACACAACACCGGGAACTACCTCAGCACCTCGCCCCCGAGTGAGGCCCTCAGTTTTTGTCCATCCTACCCACTCTGACAGGTACTGCAACAAATCCGGAAAACGAAGGAGATCAGGGACACAGTAGCGAAGCCATTGATTCAGAAATCTTACACCAAACAGCCTGGCGCCCTCGAGCTCTGTCCTGAAAAACAGCTGTGGGCTTGTGCACTTTTCAGGATTATTTTGAGATATCAGAAAGGTTTTGAAGCATTTTTTTCCACCTCAGAAGTAGACATTGTTTCATTTTAAGTGTATCAGTAAATATTATCTATCCAGAGTCTATGAGTTACTCTACTCACCAAAGTTATGTCACTATTAAAATCAAGAGGATTACCGCAAAGGGCAAGCTCAGATGGGAAAACAGTGTGACTTGTTCTTTCTGTTTGTTAGCTGTGGCTGTTGTGGCTAATAAGTGTTATTTGTGACAGGTTATTTTTGCAATACAAACCCCAACTTAGAGTGCAAGATATACAATATGCAAGTTAATACCATCTTCACAAACCCCAGGAATTTTGACATCCTTGAAATACCTAAATCGGGTCTTCATTATTTTATGAAGGAAACTCAGAGTCTATAAGAAATGTCTGGAAGCCCAACTCTTTCCTTAAGCCTTCTGATAACCAGCTTTTCCTGGAAGATCTGACTTGTTGTTTGCTCTCATAAGCACTTGAACTATTAGCCTTTGTGTTGTACATGAGTCCAGATACAAGTTTCCTGGAGCAGCAGCCTTGTCGTTCATGTGCTTGCAAAGTGGTAGGCATGCTCACAGTGCATTATAAGTAAAAAAAATTGAGACGATGTGCTGGTCCTCCCAAGTGCAATACAGTCCCACTGATCCCATGTGCTGGCAGAATGGACTGATGTTTACATGCTTTCTGTTGAGAAAATAGGATGTTTGTAGATATCGCAATTTTCAAATATATTTAATACACACATACAGCCTTCAATACATAATAAGTTTCTGTGATTTTGATGACATTTTGCATGAAGCTTATGTATTCAAATACTAATTATTTATTTGACTCTGACAATATTTGGAGATATGTTGGAGTAATTACTTGGCTAATGCATATGTGAAGCTGTGCTTTATTGTTTGGAATGCTTGGGAGCCATAGAGGAAATAAATCAAGGCTCAGAGTTGAAGTGGCATGGACATGGAGAGCTGGAGTCCTATCCCCCTTCGTATGCTGAGTTTCTGACTGGTAACTACATTTCAGCTCTGGGCCCTGAGGGCACCCCTGGTGAATACAATTTTACTAAGCCCTTTAAACAGCCCTGTAGTTTTTAATTACAGCTTCATGCCTGCTGAAGAACAGCAAAATTATGGCTGTGACTAGATAGCAAATAGGGCATGACAGATGTTAAAAGGTGTAGCGTGTGATACCTAATAGCTAGTGAAACCTAATATTAACAGTATCTAAAACCATCAGAAATTTAACAAATTCTGGTCAAAACTAGACAAACTGTAATTTAGTGTATGTTGTTCATTAGAGAAAAGAGGCTGTGAATTGATTCAGGGGGTTGTGTGAATTGATTCGATTAATGTATGGTAAAGTACAATCTGTTTTGAGAAGAGCTTTCAGATACATCAGGTGAGAGTGAGCTAACTTTCTTAAAACACCCTGCTAAATTATAGTGTAGAAAGAGACTGTCTTTCTCTGCTCAGATGGAGTTATTTCTTGCTTTCTCTGCTTTCCTGCTTCTCATTTTATCTTGCCTCACTTCAGAGAGGTTTCTTCTAAATTTTCTCTTAAAAGTGTAGCAAACCTCCTTTAAACAGACTTGGTTTGTCACAGCCACACTCAGTTTGCTGTGGGATTTGCCCTAGGTCACCAGATGAAAAGGCAATACTGACCAGAGGCTCCTTAGTCATTCTAATTATTTCTGAATAGGACTTCTGCCAGCTAACATCAGATGAAAGTACAGTTGATGAATGTCCATCAACTGCTTTGCTCTATTGCAAGAGTTATGAAGTCTAAACAAGACTTGTATGCTTCACTGTGCTACCATCCATCATTGTTTTTCTTTTTCCATTCCCCTTTCACCTTACAGGAATTCAACAGTCATTAAGCTTTAAGCAACCCCTTGTGCTCCTTAGTCTTTTCTGTAAAACAGTGAAATTCTCACTCATCTCCATGTGATGATCTTGTTAATGAGATACTTCTGCCATATCATTGTGACCCAAGATTTTCAAACATGAGTATTTTATTTTGGATGCCCAAACTACATACACAGGAGCAGTTTTCAGGAACAGTTGAAGAAACATCTTAAAATCATTGACCTCAAGTCAGGCACCATGTGTCTTTGGCAGTAAACAGCAGCATAGCCGTGTCTGAATATTTTTGGCTGTGATTTGCTTAGCTGAGTGGGCCTAAACTGTGATGGTGAGATTTAAGCCATTCAGAGTTTGTTGTCAAACTCAAGTATGACAGAAACACAACCACACCATATGCCTAAAATTTCTGTATCTGGACTCTTACATTGCCTTGCATATTCCTGGGAAAGAATATGTGGAAATTGGTGTGAGTTTCAAAGGTAGCTTGTGGTCTCAGGGTCACCATTTATGGTCGCAATGAGAGCGGTGAAACAGGACTCACTGACTCCATATCAGAAGGCTTAATATGATTTATTAAAATTGACTCCATTGTTCAAAGCCTGGGCTATTTTTGCCCAGGTACAGAGCGAGCTGTTGCTTCTTCCATGCTCCGTACCGAAGAATCCCCGAAATGCTTACCATACCAGAGAGATAACAAAACTTCACACATTGGCTAAGAAAGAGAAACAAATCTACATCTCCCGAGACAGAGACACAGCAGAGAGATTGTTTACAGAACTTTGTGCTCTGGAAATTTTTGCTTTCCCATGAGAATATTTTTCTGCAGGGAACTTACAATATGTTCATACAACAGTAACTGATGATAAGTGTGTTAAAATTGGGAAAAGGTATGGGAGGAACATGTGTAGGACTATACAGATTTGATACTGATGGGGAAGAAGTGGGGCTTTCCACTACAGTGCCTCTGCCAGTACGGAGGGCTGGAAGAAGAAAAGGGAAGGGCTGTAGATGGTCCACGCATATTCTCAGCACACACCCTAGGCCAGGAGCACTTGCACTTGTTTGCTGATGAAAAACAAGAAAGTTTCTTGGACACTACAGTGGAGGAAGTAGGTGGAAATTCAGGTATGGAAGCAGTGAGTAGAAAATTCCCTTTGAATTCCCCTCCCTTTGTCAGAGTCAGCCACACAGCTAAAAACACAGCTTGAGGAATAGCGGGTGCTAGATCTGGAGTGAGAGGAGGAAGGTGTGGAGTTTCTCTGCATTCTCTTTTTTTCTCTAGGAAGTGGCATTTCCTAAGAAATCTGCTGAGACTCATGCAAATACATGAAAAGCACAAGGAGAAAATGCTGAGTGCATAGCTGCTTTTTTTTTTTTAATTAAATTTTTAACCCATTGTCTTGGTTTAGAAAGACAGGTGTCTGCCAGGGAAAAGGTGGAGCTTCCCTTGAAATGGAGAATGTAACCCCCCTCCCTCCAAATTATTATAATTTTGCAATTAAGGGGGCTTTCAGGCAAAGATATAGGAATAACAGTTCTTTACTAGGAATATTAAAAAATACAAATGTAGTCATACCAAAAAACGAAGCAAACAAAAAAAAAGAAAGCCTAGAAACTCTAATGGAGTCAGAATATGACCTGATACCCTGTTGGTCAGGGTGTTGGTAGCAGTCCAATTAAATCCTGGAGTGACAGATGTGGTTCTGTTGGAGTAGGGATGATCCTGTAGAAGGGTCCAGGCAAGATGGGTTCAGTCTTCCTTTGGGGATCCACTGGAAAACAGGCTATCCTGCTGTTCTGAATCTCAGCTTTTATCCAGGTAGGAATTCTTGGCTCCTCCCACTGTGTGGAGCATCTCACAATGGGATGATGTAATTTTTATCAGTCATGTGTTGAGCCTTAATGGGCCATTAACAGAAGATATCCCCCTGGAGGGAGGATGGGTTGTGGAAGAGAGAAAGAAACACTGTCCCACCTAGTTTTAACAGCTGGCCCATTAACAGAAGGCACCTGTCCCCTCCCCCCTGGAGTTATGAGTTATGAGTCATAGAAGAGATAAAGAAAAAACACCTCCCCAACCAGTTTCAACAGATGGCAAATAGAATACACACTTTTGGTTACATTTTGCAACACAAGACACCCATGTAAGCATATACTGAGAAAAGGGGAGAAACACACTTGGTGTAAGTCCCATCCTCTGATCCATGGAAACGAGATTCTTGTGCTTGTGTGGATCCAGGCTTACTACCACAAAATGGCCCAAGGTATGATATGTGTCAAAGTGTAAGTGCTAATGTTCAGAAGCAGTGTTCTGAGGTCTGAGAATGACTTCAGAAGAGCTATTAGGCAAGGAAAATGTAGATAAATGTGTTTAAAATACATGTAATATAATTTTAAATGTCACTAAGGCAATGAAATTCAGGTTTTACTAGTGTAATAGTCTAATTATATAATTAATATTCTTTATTTATACTGTTGCTGAAATGTACTTTGGGTATTGTTTATATTACGCACCTACGTTTCCTAATTGTCAAAAATATTTTGCATGATAGTCCATAATACTACACAAAGTGCATTTAGGGATTTGTAGGACACTCAAAAACAATCACAAGATGTCTGGAAGGTATGTTTTATCATTACTGTAGCATTAGCTGATGTTTTCTCTATTTATTTATTTATTTTTGAAAATACATTAAAATATTCTTAAAGAATCATGTTCCTTGTTCTCAATTTCAAGGAAAAAAAAATGGCATGTGAGTGTTAAAATACCCAGAAGATTCATAGGTTTTTTTGTGTTTTACTTCATTTGATATAAGATCAGGGAAGGGAAGTTGGTGGGTTAATATGATCTGTGCATGTCTGAAGCAGACAGTACTATATAAAAATGTCACTCCTGTTATAAGTGTGAGGTTAATTCCACTTTCCAGTTATACCTGTCTTATGCACAAAGAATGGTACTGACTTTTGCCATCATCAAATGTTTTGATGGGTTATTCCATTCATTGCTTTATGGTAAACTACAGATAATTTTTATACAAATGTGGAAACATATTTTCCTCCCAAAGCAAATTTGTGACAACTCTCCCAGCTATACAGTCCAAAAGCAGCAGTAGGGCTGCAGGCAGAGACCACAGCTGTGACTGCCTCACTTGGCAGCTTTTGAGTCAGGCTTTTCCACTCGTGTATAGGGTGAGGCTGGGAGAAACTGGGCATAGGCTGAAAAAAGAGGTTCAGGCTGTGTATAAGGAAACACCTTTTCACCTGGTGGACAGTCATTTATAGGAACAGGTTGGTGCTCAGAGAAGTTTTGCAGCCACCATCCTTGGTGATTCCCAAGCCCCCACTGGCACAAAGCCATAAGCAATCTGCTCAGATCTTGCACCTAATCCTGCTTGGAGCAGGAGATTGGGCTACAAACCTCTTGTGGTTCCTTTCACCCTGAATCATCCTGTGATCTGATGCTGCGCTGGACTAGAACGTCTGTCTAAAGTGGGGGGTTACCTTCCTGCTGTCATTAACCTCAAACAGCCTTCCTTTGTTCTGAAATCTGGTACAAAGCCTGTTGAGTGCTACTCCCATGAGTTACCGGATCTCATTCATCAATGACTGAACAAACAGTGTGGTAGCACAAAGAATTGGGTGGTGTGAGGTGGGAACAAGTGAGGGTAGTGTCAGTGATGCAGAATTTGGCTGTTTCAGTGATAGCCTCAGCTAAGTTAATTTGTACTGGAGATCTGAGAGCAGTGAATGAGATTTGTGCTCTCCTGAAAAGTGTTTGTGTCCCTTTCCTGCAGAAAAAAGTAACAGATTGACTGCCCTCCTTGCTCATGATTAGAGATTGTGAATCACTGAACCCTACCACATAAGCATTCCTCATAAAAAATAGAAGAACCATACCTAATAGAGGATGTGTATTTAAACAGAACTAGAGAAGCAGTCTACTATAGCAGGTCCATGTGACCAGTTGGCAAACAGTTGGGTAACTTGTTTAAACAATCCTGACTAATGCTGTTGTTTGCTGGACTGCAACTTGATGTGGACGGGAACAATTCCGTGCTGTAAGTAATGTGCAACTACTGAATTACAAAGCCATTGGGAGTGGAAGGCAGCTCTAGGGATCATCTACTTTAAACCAGTGCTCAGAGCAGGGGCAGCTAGAGCACTTTGCTCAGGGTCATGTCTGTTTCGGTTTGAATATTGCCAAGGGTGGATACTGCACAGCCTTTCTGGGCAACTTGCTCTGGTGTTTAATCTTGCCTCAGTTTCTTTTTTCATTTAAACAAAATTTTCTGTATTTCAGTTTGAGGTCATTGCCTTGTTTCTGAGACACTGCTGAGAGGAATCTGTCTCCACGTTCTTTACTCCCCGCCATCAGGTATTTATACACATTGATGAGATGCCACCAAAACTTTTCTTCTATGAGCTGAACAGGCCCATCTCTCTTAGCCTCTTCTTGAATAAGAGATACCCCTGAAGATCTTACTCCTTAATCATCTTCCTCAATGGACACACTCCAGCATGTCCAGGCTCCTCTGAATGGCAGCATAACCATCCTGTGTATCAGCTACTCTTCTCTGTTTGAGATTACCAACACACTTGGTGAAGGTGCCCACTGTTCCATCATTCCAGTTCATTAATGACAAGTGTATTGGCCCCAGTATGAACCCCTGAAGTAGACCAATAATGTCTGGCTTCCAAATGGACTTTGTGCTGCTGGTCACAATCCTTTGAGCTCAGTGTATCAGCCAATTTTGATCCACCTCACCAACCACTTACCTAGTGATACTTTATCAGTTGTCCAAGACAGTTGCACACAGAATTGAAGGCCAGTCATTTCATCATAGGAGGCTGTCAGGTCAGGCATGTCAAGTCAGTCCTGATTTGCCCGGTGTAAATCCATTTTTGACCATGGATTCCAGTGCAGTGGCATTCCTATCCTAAATACAGGAAATGGTGTCCCAGATTAGTTTCTCCACCACCTTCACAGGAATTAAGGCCAGGCCAACTGACCTGTAGTTGTCCAGATTTGCCCTGTTCCGGTTATCAGGCATCTTCCCAAATTGCCATGAGCTTTCAAAGATAATTGAGTAATTTTGCACTAGTGTTTGCCAACTCCCTCAGCACCTGACACGTGCAAACCATCAAGCCTTGTGAATTAATATATATCCAGTATGTTTAAATGTTCCCTGACTTAATCCTCATCCATCCCAGGGTTTGTGTTCCTTGTGCCAGTTCTCACTGCTCCTAGGGCTGTGATTCCTGAAGTCTGCTCCTACAAGTAAAGATGAAGTGAAGAAGGCATTGAGTACAGCAGCTTTTTTATATACTTGGTCACTACAGCCTGTTACCCATTCAGTAGCAGGCCTGTCTTTCTCCCCAGTCTTCCTCTTGACATAGATGTAGAGCTCTTCTTGTTGTCCTTTATGCAGATAGATCTCCAGGTGGGCTTTGGCATTCCTAACACCACCTCTGCATGCTTGGACAATGTCTCCTGCTGGTAATCGCAATTTTCTTCTCTGCTGTTTTGAGGAGCCTGGACCAGGTCTGCAGTGGAGCTACTATACTATTTTTTACTGCTTGAGCATTCAAACCACTCCTGCTACAGTCACACATTGGACACTGGCTAGTGTGTGCACTGATATTTGTGATCAGCATGCTCAGATTTGGGTAACACATGCAGCTTTTCTTAATGACCAGCTGCAAACTTCTACACTTACACAACACAGATTTGAAATTCATACTTGTAGCTTTTGTTACAGGTGTAAATAACTTCTGAGAAATAAAGCCTTAGGTAGCACTGTAGCTCTTCTAGGTCTTCCTGGCAAGAAATACATGAACCTGTGCAGTGTGGGACTTGTGCAGCTGTACAGAACCTGCCTAGAGCATGATCTGTGTATGCCCAGTGGGGCTGCCACGTCCCAAGCATGGTGCACTTACAACCAGAATGTGTAATTTGTACAAATACAGTGCCCCTTTCACACTTGGGCAAAATTATTGTGCAAATAGAAGAGACATATATCTGGATAATTCCTGATGTACAGAAGCTCCAGTCATGAGGAATCTGAAATACAGAGTTTGGAATCTGACCTTTAACAACAGTAATATTTGTCACTTACCTTGATGCCAGTGAGGAAGAAGCTATAAGTAATAGCCAATACTGTGTTGATTTCAATGTAATATACCTGGTGTGATCCTCTGAATGTCAGAGCTGTCATGGTTGAAGCTGAAACGAGGACAGAGCTAAAAAAAATTGCATCTCCTTTTAAGGTCTTTTATGTGCTGGATTTGGAGGGAAGTAGATGTGTTATTGCAGAAAATAATAACTTGATAATGATCAGAGTTGATAAGGTCTGAGCACAATGACCTTTACCTGCTTATGAATGACTCAGAAGTGTTGAAAAATTGAAGTGGTTGGCAGTGATTTGTGAGCTTTTATTAAGGCAAATCAGATAATTGCATTTAACATCACAGATGGCTTGTATTTTCTAAAGTGCTTTTACTTCAGTGCAATAAGATGACTCAGAAGCTCAGTAGGATATTATGGCCCTGATTTTTCATTGCCTCACACCTCATATAGTGAAATTCCCAGTGCAGAGGAGGTGTAGGTCCAGTATTGCAGGATTTTATGCTTTTACTGTGCAAAAATCAACTGCTAGGAGCAGTGTAAAGCATCATAGCCCTCTTTCGTATGCTACTTTTCTGTATTAGTTTTATATTTTGAGAGCATTACTTTATGTTTTCCCTTTGTACATTGCATGCTTTTACTACCTGTAGGGACAAGAGAATTTATAACAATCTAACGGAACATTAAATTGTCTATGGCATCCTGGAAAAAACACCTCTTCCACATTCCTAAAAATCTTTCAATTATTTCTGAACAGGTTATTTTGGTTTGCTTTTTAATAGAAAGGGAATTCCACAATATTCCGGAGCTGTGCTCCATATGGGAAACGTAACGTCTGCTATGTCTTGGCAGGGGAGCAGCAGCATAGGTCTGTTTCCTCTTGGCAGAGAGCAGGAAGGGTAGGATTCATCTCACTGAACTTTATCTACCAAAGCATCAAGCACTCAGTAAAGCTGCGTTTCCTAGAAGTCACCAAAGGGAGGAAAAGCAGCATTTTTTGAATGCTGCCTTTTGAATCTGCTTGCCTCCAGCAGCCCAGGTGACCAATGAGCTTAAACATGTAACAGGGGACTAGGTTCACAGAGAGAAATCTTACTTTCACTTCCTACTCACTTTATTTTTATTTGTCCTTGAACAGAAATGATCACAAATAGAATGTGAGCACATACTTCTCTGGAGCCCCGACTTAAAACTAGGGTTATTTCCTAGGAAGCTTTTTTTTTTGCCATAATTGGAACACAGGAGAACTTCAGAGATGGTGAAAACCGCTGCTATTTGTAACAGCGTCAAAAAACTATTGTATTCTGCAGTGAGGCACTTTTGCATGCCAAGGAACATCACTCCAGAAACAGCATTACCCAGAGAATCTGAAATAGGTCTCTGCTGAGTGATGACAAAGAACCATTAGTTTCTCTCTGACATTTTCAGCACCATGCAATGATCCCAGTCCAGGCTAACAATGGAGTTTGCGGCTGGTACAGACCTCTGACATGTAAGCTAAGGGACCGGAAGCACTGGATACAGGCAAGGCTGTGAAATACAAACCATCAAGTATAAGCATGCACGGGTTTTGTCTATGCAAATGCATAGCTTGATCTGAGGGGATACATCAGCTGGAATGACAATAAGTAATTAACAGTCTGTCCAGCCACTCTGCTAATCTAATCACTCAGCACTGCTAATCAAATCACTGCAGTAGCTGGAGTGGTGCTTCCTGAATGCCAGTGCTCCCTAAAGCTAGGCTAAGTACAAATGAAGTCACTCAGGTGTATTAAGTTAAACTAATGATTGCAAATGAAGACAAGCTTTGAGAGTGCCAACTCCTCAATTCCTACTTTCTCACACCCACAAAGCATCATCCCAGGAAATTAGATGGAGTTGATTTAGATTAGGTTGGCATAGAAGGTAGAGAAGGATGAAAGTGCAGTATGTAGCACAGGTTAGTTGACTCACAGCTCAGGAGAACAGAAATCTCTGTTCACACTGGTTGAATTGGCTGTACATGGGTCTTGCTGTCAGTTCTAAGGATAAGTCACAGACTGCTGGGAGGATGTGAAAACCCCAAATAATGCCCTGTGATACTTATTTTCCTGTTCTAGCAGGAGAAAAGACTGGCTTGGGGAACATGTGACCAGCTTAGGCACTGCTGCTGTTGGAGCAGGAATTGGGATGTAAGAGGTATTGGTTTCTGGGGAGGAACTGCACCTTTCCCATTATTGCCCAACAGTAGAAGCAACAACGCCAGCTCACCAAGGCCCTGTGGAGCTGTGCCTCCAGCTCTCTCCCCCTTCTCAAGATTCCCTGTGCCCAAAGATGCCTGCTGTCTCTCTCTGTCCCCAGAGTTATGTGGAGGTGAACATGGTCTGTTTGGGGACAGGGGAGGACGTTCCTTCAGTGTTGTCAGTAAGAGAACATGAAGTTCTTCCATTTCCATCTGTATTACTGTGAAACCTCCTGCAATCCCCTGACATTTTGCTTCCTTAGCCCAGCATTTTATTGTAACTGCAAAACTTCATTCTATTGTAACGTTGGATTTTGCCTTCTAAGCATGAAGTTGTAAGTTACTTTGTGCCCATCTTGGCAAGTGGCTTTGTGTGAGCTGCTGAAAAGCCTTGGGGGAGAGGAGATCATGGAAGACAGCAGTGCCAAGCAGCATTGCAGGTTGAGTACATTACTTAGGTGCCCTTGCAGACATTATGCAGCTGTACGAAAGCTGGTGATGGTGTTCCCAAGTACCCTTCTCTGACACATTGCAATGGAGAAGCTCTGAAACATGCAGTAAGCCCAGAAATGCCAGTGATGTTTGTGACTCTGGTGTGTAGAGGTTCCAGCATCCATTCTGCTGTCTAATCACAACTGTTTGGTGTCCTTTGAGATTCTTTCAGTGACATCTGTGATAGTCCTTGTGGTAGACTTTTCCATCACATTCCAGCATCCTACTGAGCAGCAGAAGCTGTGTGACTGTCCTCTTGGCCCTGGGGCGGAGGCTATGCCCAGCTGTTCTGTACTTACCATTTGTTGTCTCAGCTGCATAGAAATGGCTGCCAGGAACAACAGAGCTGGGAACTGCTCAGTTCTCTCCTCCTTGACCCCGTGTGGAAGGTGCTGGTAACCTTCAGAAGGTTCTGGTAGCCTTCAGCCAGTCACCCAGTGCTCCTCCCAGCACCCACAGCAGAGGAGCTGCAGGCCATGCACATGCCCAGCATGCATTCAATGTGGGGCTGCAGCCAGACCTGCTGGAGGTCACAGTGCACAGGGACACAGTTCTGACCCATGCTTAGCCCTGATGAACACATTTTGTGTGTAGACCAGGAACAAACTGCAGTCATCCATGTGGATGCTCTTGGTTCAAGTTGGTTCAAGTCATGTTGCTGAAGGAATAGGAGCCTGAGCTGGTGTTGCATTACTGATACAATTTTTTAGGACTTACAGTAAGCAACCATGCTCGGAGCCTAATAGTGTTCATAGCATTATTTATTGAGGATAATAGGCAAAAGGAGCCTTTAACTTTGTGTCATAAAGGTGAGAAATCTGTGTTTTCTCCCCAAGATTGTTACTGCAGGTTATTTTTAGGAATGTCAGTTATAATGACTTCATTATTTTTAACACACAGGAAGAAAGGAAAGAACAATCTTTTAGTTATGCTTTTATTTTTCCACTTTATTGCCTTTTTTCTACTGGTTTGAACACATCTGTTTTGCAAGCCTATAGCAGCAGAAGTCTGAGTTATGTGACAGAACTAGATTCCACATATAACTTTTTCGCTCTTTTCCCAAATAAAAGTGAAAAAAAAATTATAATACACAACTGCTTTGTAAGGGGTTTAATGTTTTTTTTTTTTTTTTTTTTTCTACTGCTCCAAAAGATGTTTTCAAAGAGTTTTCTTTTAACTGAGTCTGGAAACCATCCACTTTTAATGAGAACTTACTGACACCTAATTGCCATCTGCCTCCTTCAGTTTCTCTCATAAGACTACTTCACTTTTCCTTTGTGCTCTGAACTGCTCCTCTGTTGTGGCTGCGGTTTATACTCCAAGTGAACTCTTAAGTCTTTGTAATTTAAGTTTTAAGGCCTTTATTCTGCATTTCACCTCTGCCTGTACCAGAACTACACTAAAAAGCCTCTAGAGCTAAATACCTATTAGCTGCAGAATATAGATGCAAGATTGCTACCACAACATGGGTGATGCTCGCTGGTGTATCTGTTTTACAAATTTCTTTTATTATCTGATGACACTGTATCAGAAAGACAATGCAGTACACAGCAATATGGTGTGAGAAAAGCAGTGCAGCTCTCACTAGTGAGGAAATATATAGTATCTTCCACAAAATTAAAACTACCCTTTTATTGTGCAAGCCATACCATTAATATGGCCTCCAAAAGAGCTATCACTGTTGCCTCATGGTGACCTTCAGCCCCATGGTGAGTTCACTCCGTGTCAGAAGCAAGGACTCTTCCACTGACTGAGGGCTGAATAGGTCTTTCAAAAATGTTTGGCAAGCCACATCTTAATATGCTTCTTACCATTCTGCCATAAAAAGCTTTTAGAAAGTCTCCAGTGAAGATCTTCCTGCTTTCCTGAAAATAATTTCTTTCAAAATTCTACTGACATATTCAGGTTCTCTGGTTTCCTGAAAGTAAGCTTCCAGTGGTGCCCCTGCATCATGCTTTTCTTCCTTAAGAAGAAATTCACATCCTAAGATGGTGACTTGTGATCCTTGGTCAGATGTTGATTCTCTGAGATTTTCTTCCTGGCTGAAATGAGCAGAAAAAAAAGTGAGCTATAGTAGCAGGTGCATCTGGTGACCTTAGAGTCATTTCTAGTCATTTCCTACCCAGAGGAGAGCAGAGCGGCATTTAAGTGAACATTTTAAGTCAGGCCATAAGAGGGGTATATTGGTCACTGTTGGCTTCTTAGGAACTCTGTAAGTAATTAAATATTTCATATTAATTCAAATGGAGCATCCAATACACACTCCACCGTCAGGTTTTCCTCCTGAAAATGAGTTGAGGTGTAGCATGGGCCAATTGTAGATATTCTGTGTATCAATTTAATGAAATAACAAGATAGTGAATAGCACTACACAACTGCATTTCGGGGAAATCCATTTGCAATCTTAGATTAAGGTGTTTCGGGTTGTTAAGCCCTCTTATTGCCAGAAAGCCGTTTAACTTCTGTGGAATCAGTTGTGATAAGGACTCTCTTTTAAATAATTGTGGTAGCAATTCCAGTACTGTCAACAATTAGCTTTCCTTGTTCAGACACCTAGTGAAAATAAAGTTGGGTGAAACATGTGTCCTGTGTTCAGTTTCTGATGGGCTTTTGATATCAGTGAAGATCTGAATTTATGCCTGTAAATTCAATTTATCTCACTGACCATTAGCTATTTTCTATTTCTGTTCATTTGAATCCCTTTATTGTTCACAGAAGCAAATAATGTGTATGCTGTTTGCATCTATAGCTCAAGGGGTAGTTTCTCTGTTTTTATGTACACAAGTCTTTCAAGAGCAGTATACTCTCTCTTGGTTTTATTAAGTGTTCTTGCATCAAATATAGTGGCCTTTCTATTATCCCAAAGGGCTTAAGTAAGCAGAGCTCTGACTTCATAGTGTGAGGCATCAGGAATCAGAGCTGCAGTAGCACAAAATGGAATAAGGTAAGTGTTGTGCTACTTATGATCCAGGATTTCACTGTTTCTGTGGGTCTGCCCAGGGTGGGCTTGAAATTCTCTGAAGTGGTTCTGATCTACACCTCCAGCAGTGTTCAGGACAAAGTTTCTTTAACAACATGCAAGAAATAAGCCTGAAAAACAGTTTGCCTGCTATTTTTTCTGGGAGTTCTAAACTTTGATACTTGCAAACTATTTGTTTGTAATGTCAAGGTTAGATTCTTGTCCTGCTGGAAAAATTACATTCCTAAGAAAAGATGGCTCTCTCCATCTGAAGAGTTATCTGGAAAAGGTCAACTTCTGTAATGCTGAGTTGGTACAGGATAAAATGATTGGTGCCTCTACTGCTTGTTCTTCTGTATTCCTTCTGAGTAAATTAAAGAAATAAATTAAAATTGCATCCAAGAGTACTGGATTTTAGACAATTTAATGAAAAACATAGACACCATTTCTGAGAAGCATCCAAACAATTGTCCCAGAAGGCTGTGCAATTAGTTAAATTTAAATGCTTGTCTATGGACAAAGAGGAAACGTAAAATCAGGAATTTATGTTTATGTACAATAAACATGTACATACTATTTATGTACAGTAGAAATCTTAATGGATTAATTTAAGAATCACTATTAGCCCAGATTTAAGTATTGTGGAAAAAGAAAGAACTACTAAAAATTTTCATATTTTACACAGAAAAGAATTGTCAATAGCGATAATGGTGATAGTAGTAACAATAGTGATGATGATGATTTTATACAGTTTAAATTGTTATATAGACATTTTCCAGTTCCTACTCCTTCTTCTGGTGTTACCCTTCCACTGTCTCTCAAAACCCTGGGTTCTGTCTGGTACTTGTGACAGCGTATGGTGAAGCAGCATCATCTGGAGTCCTTTGCTATGAGCACCATTATATCTTGGTTTTACTTACTCAATCTGAAATGTATTTTTGTACCACAGAGTTTCCCAAATTACTGTCCCAGTCCTGCCAGCTTTATAGATCGGAACCCTGTTGGTCATAGAGGCCTCATCTGGTGCTGTATGATTTTGTTGTCATTGCAGATCATATTTTGACATTCACAAGACTCAATTTCTCCTAAAACGTACCACAAGTTTTTCTGGTTGATCATCTCTTCCTTAACCTATTGTTAAAGTAATTCTATCATGTGGGATCTGATTAGGCTAAATTTTGTCTGTGAACAAATCCTTCAGCTGAATTTTCTTCATCTGTGACTCATAATAAATAACTGGGCTCTGCATTCCATTAACACCTTATGGTAAAGAAGTGCAGTTCCCGTTACATATTTGCATATTTATTGTGGTAGTCCTGGACCTATTCTCTACTAGAAAAGCACTTGGTGCTTTTCTAGTAGAGAATTCAGCAGGCAGACAAATCACACCTACCGGCACATCTACATGCAAACAACCACCCAGGAATTTCATCTTCAGGTACACAACCTACACATAAACTGGGCACGTCTTAAATATGCCAAGTAAACAGTTTCATGTTACTGGAAGTAAATAATCAACATCCAATGTTAATTAAGTAGACCTCTTGTCTGCCTGATGACACAACATAAACGCAACAGACACAACTGACATGGTGTTGCATGTCACATGCATTTGACTTTGCTTCTGTGCTAATGCCAAACATTACCTGATGGGTGTCACCCAAGCATGTCAGTACCAGTTTTTTGCAATGTTCCCATCAAATTTTCTTCACAAGAATGTGAAGAAAATACGAAGACAATTTTCTGAGATGCTGGCAGCACTCTGGTTCCTGCTGTGCCTCTGTTTTACCCAGAGCTTGGGGGTTATGTCTGCAGTATTGTGATTTTCTCTTGGCCATGCTGTAAGCCATGTATGTACTGCTCTTACAGCTTGAACAGCATGAGCTGTGAATCACCTGCCCACTTAGTTGTGCTGTCGTCAGTTTGCTCTGGATGGCAATGACTATACTCTTCTTCATGTCACATCTTGTTCAGGCATAAGCTCTCTGCAGCAAAGTTGAGACACTCTTCTGCAAGCAGGTCTTTCAGTGTTTTGTGTGCCACATTTGCAAGCTCACCTGTGACCACCACTTGCCATAAAAGCAGCAATGCATGAAGCAGCAGGTTCTCCAACAGCCCCAATAGCATATCACATTTATCACCAAGAAAAGGGACTGAAGCTTCTTTCCTGAATTCCAGCTTAATGCACAAAGAGAATGTATCTTTATGTTATGTATTGTAAGTATCTATTTTTCAAATGTTCACAAATTTAAGAATTTTTCAGACTTTGGAGAAATGGCACTTGTGCACTGTTGTTCTTTTTTTCTAAATCATTGGGCATTGTGCTGGTTTTGCAGGCATCTTGACTGAAGGTAAATCCAGGTTTTACAGTTTCTTCTAAATGTATAGAAGTACTGATGTAACATGGTCACAGCAATTGCATGACAGAAAGAGTCTTACAATAAGCACGCAGAGACAGGGCAGTCAGGAGAAAGGGTCTGTCCTTCCCCTGCTGCCCAGGGGTGCCTGATGAATACCCTTCACAAGGGAAACATCAACTGCATCTTTTTTTTTGGTAGATGAGTATTTTCCACCACATAGTACTGGAACTTCTGGGCTATCTTCTCTTCCTGATTGATATGTCTGATGGCACCTATTAGAAGGCTTTAGTAAAACACAAAATAACATGGGGTTTGATCCTCCTGCAAGAGGATATTTGTCCCTACAAGAAGCTGAATGAGCCTAGACAACATTTACTTCCATCCTTTTGATCTGAAGGACGCTGCTTGTTTGTGAAGGCAGCTGATTTTAATCACAGTGGAGGGTTCTCATTTGCTCTTCTTTCACGCTCACTCTTCCTCCAAAAAGAGGATGGAAATACTGGGAGGGTAGAAGCACCCAGTGCTTACTGGGCTGCAGTATCTGTGAGAATCATTTGCCAGTATAGGTGATGGAGTGTCTTTTCATCTTATTCTCTGGAGAATGAAGGGAAAGTGGGAAGGAGGAAGCAATTCTGTGGGTTTAATTGAAAAATTGTAGATTGCAGACAATGCTTACTCATTACTTAGCAGTGAAATGACAATGGTCAGGAAATGCAGAATTTGAGAGCAGGTGGATGACGGGACAAGATTGGCTGGGGAACAAGAAAATAGAAATCCCATTTGACCTCTGCCAAATCTTTTTGCTAATGTCTATATTTATATTTGCTGCTGGATTTTTGCCAATTCTTCAGTGAGTTGCCATCAAGGAGCTCTGTGACATCACTCTGCATCAATATACTGTATTTTTAGTACATTTGGATATGGTTCACTTTTCCAGCTATGCATTAAAAATCTAAACCTGTTTGCCTTATCTAGAAATGACAGAGTTGGCTTTTTTGTTTTGTTTTTTAGAGACAGCCATCTGTCTATCTCAAGCTTATTCAGAGTTCCCACAGGCAAAGTATTTTTAACTGTATCAATTATAGTTGTATCAACTGTTTTGTAATTATTGCCTTATAGCTCTTCCCTGCTATATCAACATCTCCTTTTCTAGTCTCTCTTTAAAGAAATCATGATCTTGTTCCTGTCACCCAGAGGAAGAATTTTCAGTGTATTATTTGTGGAGGAGCAAGTGTTTGTAAAGCTGTATTTTCATGTGGTCCTTCTACCTACTGCTGTCTAAATATCCTGTGCAAGTAAAATGTATACGCACATTTCTTCCTCAGCAAACTCTTTTGTTATAACAGTGAAAAGGATATGTTTTATATTCACATTCTTGTTTTCTCTGAACATCTAAATTAAGAAAATAAAATGTAAATGAATGAAAGATATGTAAAAAAACAAAATACCTGTTGCTGCTGGCCCTGATTCCACATCATAAAGTATTCTCAGTCAAGTAAGTAAGTTGAGGATTTTGTTTAGCAGATATTTATGACTAGATTCCTTCGTTTCTTACAGAGTGTTTTCCACATATGTTCAATAACTTCCTTAAATACTATATAATTTCACTCTGAAGACACATGGGATTGTCTCTCATCTCTGCATCAGCAAATACTACATTTTTCTGCCAAGATCATGTAAATGTGGAGACTGAAAGTCATCTGACACAATCTAGCATCTACTTCCCATTTGTCTTTCACTCAAGGCAAGGCATACACTATTTTATTCAAGATAACACAGTTTTCAGGAAGGCTAATATTCTGTCTCTAACTCTGAATAAAAATTACATTGGGAATACTCCATGGCAACATTTATAATGAGGAGGGAATTTTTGGAGTAGAAATAATTTTAATTACATTTGGTTTTCTCCAGAGACTCAGATTGTCCTGCCTTTGAAATAATCTAATATATTTTACATCATAGGGCTCTGAATATATTTTGCTATGCCATTAAATCCATTATTTAGTTTAATACTGCAGTAACTAAGAGCTGCATTTCCTGCAGAAGCTAATAAAGTACAGAACCAGGCAAGTATTGCAAAGTTGCAATCTGTAAATCTCCCCCTTTAAGCTTTTGGATTTACATGAATATGGGATTGGCAGAGCATATTACCTCCTGCTGATAAAAAGAATGTAAGATTCAGGAAAACTATGCTCCTGAGTTCTCCAGCAAAAATCTTCATGGACTCTTACGGAAACACAAAATTCACCTCCTTCTCTTGTGGGTAGAAGACAACCTATTCTATAAAATAAATGTTTGCAAAACCCAATCATTCATTTACTGCAACAAATTTTTAGGAGCATAAAATATGATAGGAGGGCAAAGATACTGAATTTTGTCCAGCTGGTTGGTCCTGAAATACTGCCAACACATATATACAATTTCTAAGATAAGCAGCACTGGGTCATCTGTCCTCTCAGTTGTCCACTTCAATAATAATTCCATGAGCATCATGACCACTTTTGTTAACCTTTTTATTATTGTTTCACTAATTATATCAGCAAATATCTGCATGGATGTAGCCTACAGTAGTAATTAAAGCTGTGAAGGGTCTTGGTGTGCAACTAGCCTCAATGGTACCCATTTCACCACACCCATCTGGCATATGGCTAAGAGAATTCATGGTTACAGGTTTGGGGACAAAGAACAACTGGAGTCTATATCTGAAAATACAGAATGGAAAGTGCCTAGTGTGGCAAGCTGTCCTGGTCTCAGCTGGGATAGATACCATTTTTTTGTATTAGCTGGTAAAGGGCTGTTTTTTGGATTCTGTATGAGAATAATGTTGATAACACACTGATGTTTTGGTTGTTGCTAAGCTGTGCTTACCCTGAATTGAGGAGTTTTTGTGTCTCATGTGCTGCCTGTGAGGAGCTGCACCAGAAGATGGGAGGGAGCATGGCTTGAACTGCTGACCTGAACTGGCCAAAGGAATATTCCTTATTGCAGAACATCTTGCCCAGTATATGAACTGGGGGAATTACCTGGAAGGGGCCAATTGCTTCTGGGGGACAGGCTGGGCATCAGGTGGGGAGGAGGAGCAAGCAACCATGTTGTGCATCACTTACATTTCTTGGGGTTTCTCTCCCTATCTCCATCTCCTTTTAATCACAATCAGTAGTAGTAGTATTATCATTACTATTGGTATTATAATAATCATCATCATTATTATTATCATCTTTTACTTTGTTTCAATTTTAAGCAGTGGCACAGGGTCTACTTGGAGGCCTCTCACCAGTGGTTTCCCTTGAAGTTCACTACTGGGCCTAGTATCCTTAATTTATTTATCAATGACTTTGGTGAAAGGGGCAGATGGCTCCTCAGCAAGTTCACCAATGACACAAAGCTGGGAGGAGTGGCCAATACCCGAGAGTGCTGTGAACACTTCATAAGGATCTTGACAGGCTGAGGAGATGGGCAGAGAAGAACTGTCTGAAATTCAACAAACACAACTGCAGGGTGCTGCCCCTGGGAGGAATAACCCCAGGCACCAGTACAGCCCAAAGACTGATCTGCTGGAAAGCAGCTCTGAGGAGGAGGACCTGGGCGTCCTGGTGGACAACAAGCTGTCCATGAGCCAGCCAATGATATCCTGGGATGCACCAGGATGAGCATTGCCAGCCCATCAAGGGAGGTCGTCCTGCCCCTATATTCAGCCCCCTATATTCACATATGGAGAGCTGTGACCAGTTCTCATTTCCTCAGGACTCAAGAGATACAGAGCTCTTGGAGCAAGTCCAGCAGAGGGCAACAAAGGTGATTAACCCACCTACCTGTTCCCCTTACTACTGACTGAACATCTGTCCAATTACAGGAGTGTGGAGCAAACAAACAACAACAATAACAACAATAACAATAATAATAATAATGTAATGACCCACAAGAGTCACTGTCTTGGTTTAGAAGACAGGTATCCACTAAGGAAAGCTGGAGTTTCCTTAGAATGGAGAATGT
>VYXD01015987.1:213834-300867 GCA_013397195.1 Hylia prasina
TGGGTGGAGCATCTCACAATGGGATGATGTAATGTGTAATGTCATTGGTGAGCCTTAATGGCCCATTAGCAGAAAATATCCCCCTGGAGGGTGGTGAAAGAGATAAGAAACAATACCCCACCCAGTTTTAATAGCTGAGCCATTATCAGAAAGGCATCTGCCCCCTCCCCCCAGAGTAACAAGAGATAAAGAAAAAAACACATTTTCCCAACTGCTTTCAGCAGATGAAAATAGAATACAATTTTTTGCTTCCATAACCCAAGACAGTCACATAGTTCTGTTTTGTCCAGTTGGGAAAACCATACAACAGCTGCTAATTTGTGAAACTCCTAATCTGCATCAGGCTATAGCCTAAAGTATAAGAATACATCTCAGCATCTTGAACTTTAAGCCTATATTAAAGAACAAGCTCCATGATAATGGACCATAGGAAAAAATGGAAGAATTCCAAGAACTCATCAGTGTCCCTGGAAGGCAAATATTAAATAAAACTCTATACTAGGAAGTGGCCTACTACCATATGTTGCAGAATAGACAAAAGAAAGAGCAGTACTTCAGTTTCCCCAGACCACCAGTATGACTCCAAATTTGATGTTGTTTTTCCACTGAGGATTAGAACAGGATATCTCAATCAATCATCTAAGAATTTAATGACACTAGAACAACCACTGTCTTCCAGTTACATTCTTTTAGGTTGTTCAACATCCAGAATTGCTTGAAAACATGAAATAATCCCCTTTTGCATTCATTCCACTGCAGAAGTTGGATGATATTTATCAAGGATAACAACATTTTCCTTTCTTCTGCTAAGAATGACCCTCATAAATAAATCTAAATATGAATAAATCTAAAT
Organism: Hylia prasina; assembly: GCA_013397195.1. Taxonomy (NCBI): domain Eukaryota; kingdom Metazoa; phylum Chordata; class Aves; order Passeriformes; family Sylviidae; genus Hylia; species Hylia prasina. The sequence goes on from VYXD01015987.1 coordinate 214,688, forward strand.
CTAAATTAAATAATCTAAATATAGAATAACATGTATGTATATAGATACAGTGTAAATATGATGCAAACAACCAGCAGACTATTCTTCATAGTCTCTTGAAGATCCCAAAATATCAAGTCCCAAAGACTAATATAAATATATCAAAGACTTCAGTTTTCAGTGAGTCATCTTAGGTTGCCAAACAACAGTTCCATTAATTTGCTAGGTTCCATCTTAAAATAAATTCAGACTCTGGTTCTCACCACCTTTTCTTTTTGAAAACTGTTCCTGAACTTAATTTTTGGGATTGTTTAGAAGTCATCTTCTAAACTTCTAGGCTAATAAATACTCGTGATTGTTTTATAGTATTTGATATTAGACCAGCATTTTCAATTCAAGTAAGCAATTCTTCTCCCTTTTAACAATTTCCCCTGAATATAAGGAACTGTCAATCCTCTTCAAACTTTTATTTGCCTAAGCTAAATAAAGCATAATCTTTTCATTTTTCCCTATAAAATGAAAATTCCATTTTCCAAAGCCTTCTGTGTTCTTATTCCAATTTAGTTTTGTTTTGTTTTGCTTTGCTTTTCTTCAACATAGGGGAGAATAGAACCTTATATTTCAAACTATTTGTGTCTTCTGCAGAAAGATTTTCTTGTGTGACTCTCTACTTTCTTGCTGTTCATAATATCTCCCAACTTTGTGTCATCTGTAAATTCCATTAGCAAATAATTTGATTCTGTCTCCTTGGCCACTGATATGAAGAGCATAGGTCCCAATACTGAGCACTGAGGTAGTAACCACTGTCAGTCTAATAACTCTTTCCACAATATGATTTAGAGCAGTTTTTTTCCTCTTAAACAGCTCCTTATCCATTTCACTTTAATCACTCATATCTTCAACTTAAATACTAATTTCCTATAAAATGTTGTAAGAAACACTTAAACCTATCTAGATTATATCTGCTGTATGCCTCTACCTAGCAACTCACCGATTTGACATTAAATGAAAAAAAAGGTTAGTCTGTTTTGAGTTATCTTTAACAAAATCGTGCTGCAATTTAGTCAACTTTTTATTGCCTATCTGCTCCTACTTATGCATTTACATTCCTCCAAAATCTGTTCTAAAATTTTGTACAGTAAAAGTTACATTGAAAGTTATACAGTGAAAGTTACAATGCTCAGAATCATGTTTTTGTCCTTCTCTGAAGATATGTACTACATTTGCAGCCTTTCAGACATTTATGGTTTCAGCAAGTGCCTTCTACTGGACTTGCCAGTTCACATTCCAGTTCTTTTAATAGTATGGGAGAGGAATTTCCTACATCCTAAATTTTATTGCATCATATGGTCTAAGGTGTTTTTTCCATTGGAAACCCTAGTTCTCTAATTTAGTTATGGATTTGCATTTGTTTATATTGCAATTTAGCATTAAGAACTCAACCTATCCATAGTTATTTTTACAGCTTCGTTTTCTACAAGAGCTTCACACCCACTGAAACAGAGTCCAAATCACCACTGCTTCATGCTTCCTTCATCGAACAATTATTTAAAAAATCGCAATTGTACCCTGTTCTGACCTTTGCTGCTAGCAGTTTCCAATCAACTGATGTTGGGTAATTCAAAAACTTTATACAAGTTGCACTATTAGTTATTTCAGTTATTTTTTGTAAATAACTTAGCTGATACTGTTGTTTAAAGATGCCTTTTCAAAGGAAATCCCTTATCATTTCTTATCCCATATTTGTACTGTTTCCTCTGCCATAGAGGTTTTCCCAAAGATATTCTGGCTTAACCGTAGCCTTGCATTGTCCTTTTACAGTCAAAATGTCATTAATTTTAGAGAACTTTGTCTCTGCTGCTGCTATAAGCCTGTTTTAGTTTGTTGTACATAGTCAGTGTTTAATTTTGTAGCACATATGACAAAATGGCTTACTAATTCATTGTTTTCTCAGGCTTTAACATAAATGTTTTTTGTTTGGCATAAAATGCTATCATCTATGATTTTTATTATAAACTACCATGCATTTTCTATTAGAATTTTTCTGTAAGTTTTATGAACTCTATTCCTTATTCATTCTCAGTATTTTTTCATTTCAGGATAGATGGTCTTGTCTAGTAACAAATGGTTTCAGATGGAGCCATTTTACTTCATAGTCATGTTCCTCTAAGCAAATCAAATGATCAAACTTTTTTTGTCATTTTTGTGATATAGATACCAATCTATTAAAAAATCGCCTGAACCCTTCTCACATGTTGTCAGAGAGTCCTTATGTGGGAAGGATATTTAGCCATATTCTCATTTATCACAGACTTAGGTATAAAATGAAGATTTGAAAGGAAAACTTTATTTCAAGCACCCAGTGAAGTGACTTGATTTTCACTGAGATAAGGGCTTCACTCTCAGAAGCTTGCCAAAGGGCCAGCATGAGTGCAGCGGGGACAGTCTTTACCCATGAACTGTGCTTTTTCCAGTCTTCATTTCTGGTGTTAATAGTTTTCATTGTGGGCTTGAATTGCATTTAATAAACCCCCAAAGATAGAAATGGTGATTTGTTCCCTACTTGTGAGCAGAGTCAGTTCATTTCAATTCCTGATATACAGAAGACACATATTTAATATTGATATCTCTCTGATCTCTCCACATTTTGTACTCCTTCTGCTGTCCAAACTATGCTTGTCACTGAATATTTCTGTGGAAGAGTGGGAAACACAATTTCAGGTACAGCTGAACTTTCCAAGAGCGGTTCATCCAGCCCTAAGTTTTTCACCTTTGACCTCTCTTTGCCTACATGAATGCTGAAGTGTGCATCATGTCCTGTCACCCAGATGCAAAACACCAGCACCTTTTAGCGTCTCGGCCACATACCTGTCATATCTTCCTCAAGGAGACAATGTCCCTCATGACAATACTGATTTTTAGAAGCATGCAAACTGTGCAAAGGTTGGAACTGTTGATCACAGGATTATCACTATCCTAAAATTACATCATCCTGAAGCTGGGATTCCTGAAGCTGCCTCATGGTGTGATCATCTGCAACACTCCCAGATTCCTGCAATTGTATTGATTATTCATCCAAATAAACCAACTTTCACATATAATTAGGGCTCACCAGGTAAAGATTTTTCTCCAAATGAAGATGCTGATGTTGGGAAAAAAAATAGAAAAGAAATGGAATAATGCAAATGTCTTCAGCCAAGAATCAGTTTTCAACTCCAAATTCTTAAGAAAATAATAATAAAAAAAGAAGTGTGGACATTAAAACAGAATGACCTAGGGATCTAGATTCTAGGTGTCTTTCTGCTGCTCCTCTGTGATCCAGACTCCTTGGCTGAACCGTGCCCCTCCAGAACTGATCTCCAACCTGATGGCTCCACAGTGCATAAGAGAAGACTGGCAGGATGAAGTGCTCAGCCTGGGGTGGCCTAGGGTGACCCCAAGCTGTTCAGGATGTCTCCAGGGACAACTCCAAATACAGCTGAATTGCTGGGTCACAAACCAAAACCTTTTCAGTCCTTGGAGACAAGGATACAGAAGGAGGTGTATATGTATGAAATAGGTTGTTCTGTTGTTTGCTCATTATTTTTCATCTGAGTATTAGAAATACTTGAGATTACTTTGTCTATGATTAGAACAAGATTGAAATTAGTTCTCATTATTAGACAAATTTCTGGATGTCCACAGGAATCCTATATTGTCTCTCTTTCCTACATAAATAATAATAGCTATTTTCTCTGGCTATGAATATTACATGTCAAAGTTAATCTTCAATTCCCTTTGCTTATTTTTTCAGTATTTTTTCTGCTCCTTTAAAATAATATAGAAATGCTTCTCAGCATGCTAAGTGTCTACCACCTCTTGTAGGCAGAGTTAATGTCTCCGTGGAGTTTTGCATTAATCCCACAGTATTAGAGTTTCATTCCTTCATTTGTAAAATTTTCTTTCTGCTATGTGCACAGTCTGCACTGCAAATCATTATTTCTAGGTTATGAGTCTTCTGCTGAAAGAAATTATCTTTTGCAAGTGTTTTTCTAGTGATGCTTTGTACAAAAAGATTTCCTGAGCTTTCTCCTCTTATTCCTCCTATATACCATCCTTCATCAGAAATATCTCAGGAAGGTGGAAGGATATTAGCCAAAGGAAAAATTTTTCTTATCATTATCCCTAATGAGTTTGGCTTTTGGGGTTCAGGCTGTAATGAAGAGCATCACACAAGCATGTCTGCAGCTGCACATTGCTCTTGTTGTCAGCACTTGCAAGAGTCAGAATAGTTTGACCATGGCTCTGCAATGTGCACACCCTTCGAAGCAGCAGGAGCTTCACTTTACCCTTCTGGTTTGTCAAAAAAGAAACACTTTCTTCTACAGCAGTGATCTAGCTAGAATCAAGAACCTATTAGTGTTATCCCAAACTGACCTGTCCTAACAGTAACAACAAAAAAAGTGTTAAGAAAACAAGCTAAGTCAAAAAATAACAACAAATTAAAATTACTTTCCCTTGAGAGAGTAAACAAGTGAAAATATCTTGAGGGTATTTTAATGGGCACACAGTACCAGTGTGATTGTGTGAATCAGCACATACAGGTAACCACGGTGAGCACCAAACCACAGCTGAGATACAAAGATTGGGGTTTTTCCTTACCTGGCTAACAGTGTTGGACAGCAGAGACACTGGGGGACACGGGCTCCCTTAGGTTCTGTTCATCCTTGTGCGCAGCAGCGGAGTAGTGGGGTAGGCACTGCCTGCTCCAAAGGGCTTCTCACACACGAAATTTATCACAAGGCTGTGCCTTTAGGATCCCCCTCTCCTTCTCTCTTCCCCAGCAGGAAGCTCAAGCCTATCTGTGAGAGTTATCTCCGCACAGGAATTCCACCTCTCAAAACAGGCAGAGGAAGAACAATACTAGCCATAAAACAGTTTTCCCACACTGGTATTCTTAGCATTCCCAGCTGCAAGGTCAGTTTGAGAAGCTATTCCATCCTGTTTGCCAAATCTTCTGGTTTTAACCCTTTCCTCCCAACAGTGACATATGCACTGAGCTGGTGACAGGTCACAGAATCAGAGTACAGCTGCCTTAGCCACCGTGAGAGGAGAGCAGAGGATGCCCACGTGTTTCCCCATGCCATGTTGTAGTGTGTGATCAGTGTGTAGTGTGTGATCCAAAAAATCAGGGGCATTTTTTGATGAGCAGGAATGGGGGCAGAAGGTCTTAATGGTTTATCAGAACCATTAAGAAAATTGGATAGGTGGAACCAGTGTCTCAGAGCAAAATCATACATTACTGTATGTATGACTCCTGAGATTGCACAGCTGCTCGTTTATTAAAGATGCAGCACTCCTGCTACAGCCTGTGAACCACTGGCTAGCACTGTCCATTTCAGGAGAATCATCACTAAATTCCTTCATTCTAATTCTGTTCTGTTAATGAAGATCTTGCTGTGTTTTTACATGTGAGATTCCTAATTGATCAAACAGTTAAATCACCTAGGGGCAAATTATCTTCTTTGAGAGGGGAAGATGCAATGAAAGGCAAAAAGGCCCAATCATTTTGGCTATCTTTTTCTCTAAGTGTTACAGAAAAGAAAACAGAGTATAAATTGAATGCAATTTTGCTTTAATTAAGAAAAATGAAAATAATTGTATATTCTATTTCCACTTGTGACACTTTGTTGTATGCTTGAAGTACAATTAAACTGCAGTCAGACAATTTCAGAGGCAAAACTCTTGGTGCCTCTGCTGAAAATAAGACAGCTGTCTATAGTGACAATCATCTGAGATTATTTAATTTATGATCTTTGCATCCTGTGCTTGTTCACTTCTATTTTTTGGTTTGAATTTTTACATATTTATCCCATTTTGAATCCTTAGTTAACATTCATCTAGTTCTCTTTTTTTTCTTCTTAATTTTGCCTTGTTTTCTGTAGACGCTTTTCCTACTTTGCCTATTTCACCTTTTTGCCTGTCTCGCACCTGTGAAGGGCCACTGGGGAGATCTTGTAAGTAATCAGATCTGATGTGATTTTCATAAAAATATTTGGATGCATTGTTAGGAGATGCTGAATAATGATCATGCCCCTTTTGCACAACCCTTGGAAGAGATCAGGCAATGCAAAGAGGTCAATGCATTGACCTTACTACCTAAATGGCAATGATTACATATAGATATTGCTTGTTCCAAGAATCTTGCAAAATAGATGTGCCAGACTGTGTTCTCACTCACTGTTCAGTAGCTGTTAGGGAATAATTTATTCTTGAGATGACAGAATGCAGTTTACAAATTGTATCCTGTATACCTAATGAGACAATTATTTCAGGAGAGTCTGAGCTATCCAGCAAAATAGTTGCTTTCCAGAGCAGCTGGAAAGCCTGTGCTGGAAAGGATGAGCATGTTTGTTTAACCTGACAGGGTCCTGGTTAGGCTGTCATTTGCTTGCATGAAACTTCCACTGGTGCAAAATGAGGTCTCACAAATTTGCCCCGAAAAATGATTCAAGCCGGTTTTCCCAAGGCTGTCTACAAAATATTTGGACTTTCAGAAGATGTTGCTCTTCTTTGAATATAAAGTTTGAAAGAAAGGGTGAGTAAACTGAAAAGGGATGGGGGGAGAGGGACAGATCTTTCTTTCCAATGGCACAGTGAGAGTGCTGCCTCCCAAAGAAAGGAGACAGCCAAGAGCTGAAATTCGAGTTGTAAGCAGAAATGGCTTCAAGAGCAGTGTAATAAAGTGCATATATTTAACTCATTATTTTTAGTTTACAAATGTTTGTTGACAGGAATGACAAATATAATGTGCATATGAGACTGAGGAGCAGGAATGTAACATTCTGTCTCCACTTGAAATAGTCTCCTTGTAACCCAAACAAACACACACACCTGCAAATTCCTCACAAGTCATCCAGCTGAAGCTCAGAAGATGACTCATGTTGTGCTTGACTGGAACACTTGCTAAGGTAGGCCTGTGTGGACTCGGCGTTTCGTGCCGTGGGATGTTTAATAGCTGGGAGTAGCGATGTTGCAATGCAGCAATTTTAAGCAAAGACTTTCTTCATTCCAAGCAACTGAAAAAGATCTACCAGCAGAGTTACTTAAAAAACCAAAAAAGCATAAATACAATTCAACATGAGCTGGGGAGGAGGGAGAACCTAAACACTACTGCAAGTCTGGATGGAATGTATACTACATCAGCTGATTTTCTCTGGGTCTCCTCAATAGTGCCATGGGTCAATTCCTGTGGGGCAGCCCTTAATCAGGAAATGTTCCAGAATGAGGTCAGCACTGGTTTTGACCACAAAACACAGGTATCATACATTAATAATATCAAACAACATGTATTAGTCTTTAAACAGCCAGTTTCTGATATGTATCAGGCTGACATTTTTGCATGGAAGTGGGACTGGAGAAGAAACCATGACACCATATGATACCATAAGTTGCTATTGGGTGCAGAACCCAGTGCATGTGGAAATGTATAGCTCAAAAACACAGCAGTAAAAATAAAAAGGGGCTCACAGTTCTATATATTCACCCTTTTTTGCTATAATTTGATAGACTTAGTTTCAAAGGATAGTAATAGTGTGTAATTACTCTTTAAAATTACATCTATTTTTAGTAGTTTTGAATTATTGGGAACACCAGAATAGTTTAGGACACCTTGTTCAGTGAATGGGGTGTGTCAGTGCTGTGTGTCTGGGTAAGAGAGGGGGAGGTACCTTTGCCACCACTCTCTGCAAGGTGCAGAGCTGAACCAGGACAGGTGTGCACAGTATTGACAGAGCAGGAACCAATGTCAGTATGTCACTGAGACTTCAGAAGGGCCCTGAAATCCTGACCATCATGAGTTCTGGTCCTCTGAGTAACAATTCTGGCTGGCTGGCCAGTAGTCATGAAGTACTTATGTCAAGTGTCAGTGTTGAAGAGAGTGTTGAAGCTGCGTTTCACATGAAAAGAAAAATATTTAAATCAATGCTAATTTTTGCATTGTCTCAATGAAAACTAGGATTTTACCATGCTTTTTATCAGAATGACACTAGGTAGATGAGGACATAGTCATTACTTCCTCAAGTAATGTCCATTGATTTCTTTGGTGATGTAATGTTCATTAAGGAAAGGGAGGAAGGAAAATGGTTGTCCATAGTGCTTTTTGCTAGAAATGAGCTCAAACCTAGAATCAAATTTGGAGCTGATGCTCTACTTTGTCCTTCTTTTTCTTTGGAAGCATACAGTAGAGTAGTAGAAAATAGTTTTTCCTTTGCTTTTCTGATGTTTAATTTTGATCCCATAGGGAAAATGCTTTGCAAATATCTTAAGGAGATGCTCTGTGCTGTGAGAAATCCACAGGGACCTGGGCAGGCTTGAAAGGTGGGCCTGCGTGAACCTCAAAGTTCAACAAGGTCCTGCACCTGGGTCAGGGCAATGCCCAGCGCAAATACAGGCTGGGAAGAAAGTGTATGGAGAGCAGCCCTGAAGAGAAGGACTTGAGGATGTTGGTGAATAAGAAGCTCATCATGATCTGCACTTGCAGCTCGAAAAGCCAATTGTGTCCCCAGCTGCATCAAAAGTAGTGTGATCAGAAGGACAAGGGAGGGGATTCTGCCTACTCCACTCTGATGAGTCCCCACTGGCGTACTCATCCAGTTCCAGGGCCCTCAGCATAATAAGGACTTGTACCTGTTGGAATAAGTCCAGAGGAGAGCTACAAGGATGATCAAAAGGGCTGGAGCACCTCTCCTGTGAAGGTAGGCTCATAAAATTGGGGCTGTTCAGTCTGGAGAAGAGAAGGTTCTGGGAGAATTTACAGCACCTTCTAGTGCTTCTAAGTACATGAAGGGCCTACAAGAAATCTGGAAAGGGACTTCTTATGAGGACATATAGTGATTGAACAGGGGGAATAGCTTTAAACTGAAACAGGATAGATTTAGTTTGGAAATAAAGAAGAAATTTTTTCCTGTGAGGGTGGTGAGACACTGGAACAAGTTGTCCAGAGAAGTGGTGGGTGCCCCATCCCTTGAAATGTTCAAGGCCAGGTTGGATAGGGCTCTAAATAACCTGGTCTAGTGAAAGGTACACCTGCCCATGTCAGGGACGTTGGAAGTAGATAATCTTTAAGGTTCCTTCCAATCCAATCCAATCCTATGACTCTTTCATAAATCCTTTCAACACAGAGAAGATTTAGAAAGGAGTCCTTCTCTTTTTGTGTCTTCTGCAGCAACAAAACATAAAGCTCAGAAACTGAGTCCAAGATTTTAAAGAACATATACATGCAAATCTTAATTGCATTTTCTATGTGATCTTCTCTGGATGGTGGGAAATAAAAGTAATCAAACAAAAAAAGATAACATGCTAGCAAAAAAAAGGAGAAACCTTGTCTCATTTCCCTAAATGGAATCTTATTATATCTGTATTTTGAAACTGAAATAAAAATGTTATCATCCACTTCTGTTTCTGCAACGTGGTTGCACAAGATATGGGGACAAAAAGCAGATTCGCTCCAGTTGCCTAATTGGACAGAAGTAGTTGCTGAATGCCAGCCTGACCTAAATGGAACTGAAGGATTTTCAGCAACCTTTCATCCTTTTGTATTTTCTAAGGTTAATCTTCCTTCCTTTGTGATTCCTTCACTAGGCTGCAGCTGAGAGAACAAGAGGTACAGCTGAACTCAGAGCATCTTTCCATGCCTAGCTCATAAGGAAGTGGTTTGCTTGAGGCAAGAGCTAAATGACCTGTTCATAATCAATGTTTTTCAATTAATTTAATCTTTTCTCTTGCACATCAGTTTGTCATGAAGAGACCAGATTATATAAATACATTTCTCATCTAATGTCATTTGATGAATGCTTCAAGAGAAAATAAAGTAACTGCTTTTGTATTGACAGAAACTGTCACTTCAAGGCTATTTGCCACTGGTTATGGCATCTCTGCTGCAAGCACAACTAACCAGATGGGCTTACCAGGACCACTCTGAAGATGTCCCCTAGACAGGACAGAGCAACAGGTAGCATCTATGTCAGAAGTAGGTTTTGAGTTTTCAGTGAAGCTAAATTGGTTTAAGTTATCTCTACAATTCCAAACTAGAGATGGAGGATGCACCCAACCTGTTGCATTTTTCATGTATATGGTAGCATGAAATACAGGTAGAGCAAAAGTTAGAGCAGGGCTGAGTTTACCTCTCCCTTTGCTCTGAGATGGCCATCCTTCCCTCCTTTCCTAATAAAGCACCAAAGTAGAGAAGTTGAAGGCAAAGTTGGAGAGATAAAATGCTGTAGATTATATCCATCCCACCAGTACAATGAAGTCTGCTGCAGAGGCATATTGTCACGAGAAGAGAGATCTCAGGATCCTCAACCCCCGTGCCAGAGAGTTGTGTGATATATATATACAGCTTTCATGGAGGGAGCTGCAGCTTTCACAAAATATTCAGATTATCATTTAGCAGCACCCTTGATTTTTGTACTATAGATTATTTTATACCAGCTAAGCAGATGTAATAGCAAATAGCATCAGGAAAGCAGAATGCCTGAAAGCACAATGCAGCCAGTGTTGGTTTGCTGTGCTGCTTCACAGATTTCCTGTTACCTGCTGAGCTGTGCAGGCAAGGGGTTTAGCTGCTTCCTCCCAGTGGCCACTCAGATTAAACGCCTGAGCTCTGTGACATATGGCTGCTCCCGTTGCAGTGGATCTCTCGGCTTGTTTCCAACATGCTATAACTTCAATTTACCAGACTGGCACTTATAGATGTCCAATTAAAATGTCCCATTTTACTGGGGAAAATGCTTTCCCAATGGTACTGTATGCCACTGAATAGAATTCAAAAATCACTTTGCCTGTTATGACTTCTATTTTCATAAAGAATGCAAACATGAAATACTTAATATGATGTCCTAATTAATGCAAATATGCCAAACCCCTTTATTTTCCAGAGAAAATTATATTACACTGTTACATTTCCCCATTTCATGGCTGCATATTTTATATACTGTTACCATGGTTACTGTGTCATTACAGTCTATTCAGAGGGAGTTGGGCATAGCATCAAGCTATCGCAGAGATTGCTTTTGTAAATTTAAAAGAAGCTCTGCAGCTAATTACTGTGAGTTTGTGTAAATTGGACCAATGGAGAGCATGAAATTTGGAACAAATTATGGTAGAGTCTGAAGCAGATGAAGAATATTTTTATTTGATTTAGGAACTTGCCTTCTGTATTACAAACCTCTTAAACTTTTAATTTTGTAAAGCTCAAGCCGTACATTGGCACATAGCTGATACAGGAACACAGACAACCCTGGCTGAACTGGGACATGAATGGTCTTAAATAGAAAGTACTGGCAATAGGGAGAAAGCTGTGGAAAGGACAGAGCATGCCTAAGCTGTTCTGATTTTGCATTGTTTTGAAATTTTAGAAGGAAATTCAGCTGCTTGGAAATCTTTTGAGTTGTCTCTTACCTGCCAGTTAAGTATATGTTTCCTCTACGTGGTGCGCTATGTGTTTGGATACAGTGGGGCTCTCTCCTCTCCTTAGCTGCCTCGAATTGCAGTAGCAGATGTAAAGTACAATCTTGCCATCATGTTTCCTTAATCTTTCTTCAAATACTGATATCCTTGTCAGAAAACAACATATCCATGACCACACAGATGCCTAGCAGCCTTTGAACTGTATGGAAAGCTGAATCTAACAGTTAAATATCCTTGTACTCTGTATGCTACTAATCACTTTTGCAGCTTGCCCCTCAACTTTTCAATAGTTGCATGATTTGTGGCATCCTGATATGTTAGCAAGGGTTTTCCATTCCTTCCTGTACCTCTGTGCTTGTCAAATACTTGGGGTTTTTTTTTGTTCCACCAGCCTTTGAAACGTCTTCATGTGACACTGCCACAGTGTGTGTGGTAAGTGACTGCACAGAAGTGAGGGCATGTGGGGTGATGGCTCCCGTCAGCAGAGTGGCTAATGGGTTATCCTTGTCCTGTCTCTGTCCCTGTACTGCCACACACCCTCCATCTGCCAACAGCAGTGAATTTTCCTAGTTTCATCTCTTACAATATTTTGCATCTCTTACAATATTTTGCAGTTTTTTAAGTTTACTGATCCTCATGGACTCAGGGAACTTTGCACTGTCCTGATCCAACTTGATGTATACTTTGGATTGTGTTGCTTGTGTAACATATGGTTACAGCAGACATTTTTCCTTCTCACAGATCTCAGAGAATAAGCAGAAAAACAACAGCACCTTCTCCAGATGACAATGATCACATACTGTAAGGCTCCATAAAAACCTCTTTTCCCAATTACTTATCTTCCCCATACTTTGAATTTTAACCCAGGAGCTGTGGAAGGAACCACATTGTCTCCACCAGCTTTGAGGGACACACTTCCACAGATGAATAGGGAAAAAAACTAATATAGATCTTGAGTCACCAGAAATCCCTGTCTATTCACCATTATCCAGTTCTATCCCTAAAAGCAGCTCTGCACAGGCTGGCTATCAGTATCCAGCATGACAGACTTGGCCAGAGAAGATGCAAAATCTGGGTTTCCCATCTACCAGTGCCAGCGTGGCCAGTCACAGGCTACTGCGAGCAGTCCTCAGACAAACAGCTGCTAAAGTAGGGGTGAAAAAATCCTGCCAGTGCTAAAAAACACTGAGGCTCTCATAGCCTTTTTGTAACAAATAATTAGGCTGTTTTGATTTCAGTACCGTTAATTGACTAAATAAGATCAGTAACGTGACACAGGCCTGTGTGTGTGAGTCGTTTCTCCCTAACCTTTTCACCAACAGAGTTGGAATTTCAAGGCTCAGGCTCTCTGCCAGCCTTTTCTCCACTAAGTGGTCCTTCCTTAGTTTTTTTTCCTGCATCTGTTCACTTATCAAATTTATCAGCAGGATGCCTGAGCCCTTACCTAGGATAATACCCTGTCAGGAGGTAGATAATGGCATGGTGTGGTATAACATTGGTATGTAGCTATGAGGCAATGAAATATCCAGGCGGTATGTCAAGAACATTGTATTTATCTTGCTGTGGTATTTTTGCATCATTTTGGAAAAGGCCAAGTATGCTTGTGATGATGTGGTGTTATCAGAGAACATTTCAAAGCCTATTTTGCACTCAGAGGGTTAACAATGGGAGAGACGAGCACTTCAGCATCACTACAGCAGGTGATCCTGCACCTCCTCATTTGCAATAGTTCAGCAAAACCAGCTTCCAACCCTGGTTGGAAAATGTGGGCATCACCAGTATGCTCAGATCTCTGTTTTCCTCTCTTGTTTTGCTCCCTGGCAGAATATAAACTACTCACTGGTAATACAGGGTGGAAACACACTCCATCTCAGTTAAAATCTTTAGAAACATACATGAGACACACATTTGTGTGGGGACACAGAAAAACTGCCCTCCTGGCAAATGTGGTAAGCACATAATCCTCCATTTGACAGGGGCTTGCATCAAGTACAATCAACAGAACTCCAGAGCACTCCACTTGGTACCTCAGTCTGCTGCTTTTTTCATGACCTCTGCTAAACCCACACTGCATTTCCCATTAAGTTAGTAAATCCTCATTTCAGAGAAACCCTGGCTTGCTTTTTTTTTAACATTTCCAAAAATAAAGCATAACCAGAGGGTTCCCATTACGTAACATAAATATTTTATTATCTTCCACATTACTCACTTGCAGAAAAATAATCTAGACACAGTTTTGGCCTCTTTCATTATATAGCCTTGAAAAGTACAATACCATATTTCACAGGTTGTCCTTCTACATAACCATGGAATATTGTATTACGTATACCTAACCCTTGGCCTAGTTGATTCTTGAAAAGACAGGAAAAATGAAAGTCTACTTCTCACACCAACTCCTATTGCTTTTTATACAAAAATAATTGTGCCTGACTGTATTCTTTCTGCTTCATGGATATTATTTTTTGATTTTTCAACGATAAGAAATTGTAATTTCTGATAGAGTCATCATTCCATACCACAGAGCTGTAAAAATTAAATTAAAGATCCTGCAGGTCTTGGTCTTCCCAGGCTAAGTGGTGTGCCACGGAGAGCTCTGCTGGGGTTTGCCAGGTTGCTGCACAGATGGAGCTGCTTGTGTGTTGGAGCATATGCAGTGAGCCACAGTGCCACAGTCTCTCGGCTTACTAACAAAGGGGCATCTCCATACTTTCATTAGTTTGATGGTTCTCAGTTCCAGACTGTTCTGGTTTTGGCAGGGATAAGAGTTGATTTAATTCATAGTAGCTGATATGAGGCTATGCTTTGGATTTGTGCTGAAATCAGTGTTGATGGTTCAGGGATGTGTTTGTTACAGCTGAGCAGTGCTCACACAGAGCCAAAGCCTTTTCTGCCTCTCATTCCACCCCACCAGTGAGGAGGCTGAGGGTGCAGAAGGAGCTGGGAGGGGACACATCCAAGACACCCGATCCCAACTGACCAAGGGACATTCCAAATCATATGAACCCTGCTGAGCATCTAAAGCTGGGGGAAGAAGGAGAAAGGGGAAGACGTTCAGAGTAGTGCTGCGTGTCTTCCTAAGTCACCATTATATGTGATGGAGCCTCATTCCTGAGGATGGCCAAATACCTGCTTGTCCATTGGAAGTGGTGGATCACTTCCTTGTATTGCTTTGCTTGTGCGCATGGCTTTGGTTTACTAAACTGTACTATTTTTATCTCAACCCACAAGTTTTCTCCTTTTACCATTCTGGAGGGCTGAGGGAAGAAGAAAGATGAGGAACCTCAAAACACACAGTACCTTAGCATGGACTCAAACCCCTGTTCATGTAGTTAAGGCAGATTTGGGCCTGGTGAGGAAATACACATCACAGCCCAGGCTGCCAGCAGCCATCTGATTTCCTGGTTTTTGTTCCCACTGACAGGGATCTTTGGGAAGCAACCTTCAAGCAGTGTTTTGCAGCTTGCTCTTACGTTCAGACTAGTGAAATGACCTGTGCATTAATGGGCCAGCTGCCATCTTTGCAAACATACCAGGCTTAATCAAGACAAGTGAAGGTAACAAGCATGACATCCTTACTTAGCTGCAAGAGATGTTTTCCAGGAATCAGGAATGGATAAGGCTGCCTCCTTACCAGAATCAGTAGTCAGCAGTCAGCCTCCTCCAGAATCATCTTTCTCAATTCTTCTCCACAACTGTTCTACTTCTACATGATTTCTAATAGAGCAGACAACTGCTCTATTTCTGCAGGATTTCCAATTGAAATTCTTCCCTGAATGTCTGGGCCTCTTCCCACGCATTAAGCAGTTGCACAAAGTGCTCATAGATCAGGCTGGACATGTCCATCAAGGGCCACTGCACATCCAGAAATCCTCAGTGCATCCACAGCATCAGCATTCAGTGCATGTGCTGCTGTGCTGACCTTCTCTGAAGGGCACATGTGCTTTTTAGGCTTATGCAAAAGGCTCAAGATGTCTCAAACATCAAGGACCAGGCAGAGGAAAACCTAACTGGGCTATGCAGCAGTCCAGCCTGGGGCTTGCTGCAGAAGGAGACAGAGGGGAAGGGGTTATCACTGCAGAGCCAGCCACATCAAAGGCAAGGTACCAAGTTGTCTAAGAAAACATGCCTCATTAAATACTTCATGCACCTACCTGAAATCATCCAACACAGTCCTTATTATTCAAGCACTACTTGAGGCCATGTCAGCCTGGCATAATAAAACTCTCTATTTAGTAGATATAAAGACTATTTAAGGTTTGTTAACATTTATAGTTGACTTCATTTTTATTTGAATACATGCCAGAGATACCAGTAGTATTTTGGTATTCTTGCCAAAGAAAACTTTTAATATTTACAGACTTTGAACATGCCAGCTGGCTGATGCTAAGAGTTTGAGTTCTCTTCAAAACAAAATTACTGGAGCCATTTACATAAGTCTCATTGACAGTTTACTTTAGCTTTCATTTCCAATGAAATGAAATCAACATTAGCATCTATGATTTATTTTGCAGTCTTCTATTGGGAAAAGGACAGCCCTCACCTCTGTATTCATATTAACATTTATATGAATCAGCCAGTAATCACTTGGATCTAAGAGCTGTGTGTCATGTTTTAACCAGATGCATTGGAGCTCCAGGCACAAAATCAGTAGATTAGGCCATCCAGGAAATGCACATGATAGGCCAGCAACTGCAAGCTAATGCTCCAAAAAGTTTTGGTACATGGATTAGGCAATGCCATGAAACATTCTCATTGGCAAATTTGTTCTTAGAACCCTGTTTCTTTTCCCAAAAGGATTAAATGATACAGCATAACATGTCTTCTTGTGCTCCTTTTTTGCTAGCTTTTAGCCCCAAATCTTGGTCATTCTTTAGGCTTTTCAGAAACCCAAGCATTTAACCCTGACTCTGTTCCTGGACTTCCCCCTGTATCCCTTCCCCCTTCAAACTTTTTTACTCCTAGTCCTCACTTTACTCAGGTATGTCTTCTTCAGGATCACTAACACACGTTCCTGTTTTGAGTGTCCCTCAGTTTTGAATGGTGGCATGAGCTTGTGCTGATGCTGGTTAAAAGCACCTGTCCATCATTTAAGACAACTCTCATATAGGAAGCTGCTTGTTTGCTTTACCTATAATACTGTAATGTTTGACACAGTTGTCATGGATTACAATGAAAGAATGATTTGATTTATTTGCTTGCAAATGACTGTGTATGATACTGCTTTCAGAAGGGAGTCATAGGCAGGCAGGAGGAAAGTGGATGTTCTTTGTGCGTGACAGCTGCCCAGAGGAGAAGCCAACCCTCCATGATGGGGAGATGGTCCTTCCACAGGGAATGATAAGTATGGCCCAGTGGGAGGAGAGCCCACATCACATGGGGTTTTGGTGTATTTCTTTCTCTGGATCTTCATGGTGCTCTATTTGCTCAGCAAATGTAGTGTCATGAGGCCCAGACAACCCTACAGGAGTTTGTCCAAACACTCCCTCCCAGTCAGGGCCCCAGTCATTCTGTCAGCTTTCAGCAGAGCACAAACTGAGCCCACCACCAAGAACAGCAGAGTGATATCATATAGGCAGGTTCAGCTTTCCTGCGCCTTGTGAGGAGGCCAATGCTGGTTACATTAGCCCAGAAGCAACACTAAGTTAACCTTTTCCAGGGTACAACATAACCAGGTTACATTTGCACTACAACCTGCTCTGGAGCAGCTTGTGCTCCTTGGGTGCATGTGAGGATGGATCTGATCTAGCAGACCTTCAGTCCCCAGAATGGGGAGAAATCCCTCAATCACCACAGCTGAGAGATACTCATATCTTTAGTGATGGGAAGGGCATTGTTGGACAAAGTAGTGCAAGGAGAAGGGAACAGTTGCACCAGGCGTGTCCAGACAGTGGCAGAACAAGTCTTAGGAGAGCCATGTACTTCACATCTGAGAGCTTTCAGCCTACCAAACCCCACCCACTGGATGACCACCTCCAATGGGTACCGGACAGTTTCAGATCTCGTATCAAAAGCGTATTATTTGGTCCCCCTGATGCTCGCAGACAATTTTGAGCTACAGATATTTTCTGGACAACCATGCCACAGTGGAGCTCTAGATGACACTTTCCTTCCTTATTTTCCTCAAAAAATAAAGTGAGTCTCAAGACCCCTTGCATGCCCATACAGACAGCTATGAGGGCTGTTGAAATTCTGATGACAATTTTAGGACCTTCCCTACAAAGAGTAGGTTCATCTATCTTGCTGAAATTTCAGCACACTTATATACCTTAGTAGCAATGCTGCAAGATCAGATCTCTTCAAATACCAAGGCATTAAATTATATTTTTTATTCTAGTTTGCACTGGCAACTCCTAAAAATAAAAAAGCTGGTTGAATCCTGACTTAGTAAGTGAAGAAAAATAGTCGTATTCCTGTAGCATCAAAAAATCTTTTAAATATGTGTAGGAGGGCTTGTAAAATCTCTAAATAGTGTTTCTTTGCCACGTAGCAACTACTATTGCCAATATCTTGGGGAAGTATCTGGAAATCATATTTAAGGAAGTAAAGAAAAGGTGGAGGAGGAAGCTTCATGTGAAAACATTCTTTCCCTAATCCATATCTGAATGTTCCCAGTCAACAAGCTCTCAAGTCTGTACTTGAACTGTGCATCAAAAGAAGCAGCCAATGTGTATTCTCTTGGCAAGCTCATTTCAAGCTGATGCATAACAGCCGTGTACTAGCCAAGGTCTTTTCAAAGGTGTTTACTTTGACTGCAAACTAAATTTGTCTCTCTTCACTCAGATATAAAAATCAGTAATATTTGTAAACCAAATGTTGTGAGGCAAAGGTCTGACTTGAAGCTGATGCTCACACTGGAACTGGGACCATGAAACAGCTGTATAACAGTGATATTTCCCAGGAAATGCAGACACGATTATACAATGACCAATTCATAGGCAGGGCCTTGGGAAGTTTCTCTGGGGCAAGCTAATGATGCCTCCCAGAGCAATTCTAAAGCCTCTTTGAGGGCTGCCCTGCCTGCCCATGGGTGGCACTCAGTGCCTGGCCTGACACCTTCACCCATTGCTTCTGGCCTGGCTTCATGTCACTGCCCATGAACAGACACAGCAATGGCCCCCTCCTAGAAGAGAGAGCTCTGTCACACTCTGCTGCCAAGGCAAATGAGATCTGAAGCAGCCTGAAAAGTCTTGAGCATATACTTTCTTAAGCTGGACTGAGATTACCTTCAGCTTTGGCAGCCCCTGGCAGCAGCCACCTTCAGGTACAGCAGGTCTCACCTGGAGCACCTCATCATCTCAGGAGGTGCAGACTTGTGTCTGACCCAGCATTTGCAAAAGGTGTCTCACAAACCATGGCAGCTATTAGGTGGCCAAAGAACATGCACCATGTCCCTACAAGACTCTCTGCAGACACTGGCACAGGCAGCTGTCTGGACATAACAGCTTCTGCCAGCACCAGTGTATCTTAAGCAACTAATCAGGGACAAACACAACACTGCTGGTTTTTCTGAACCTGACTTGCTCCCGTCTATTTGGTTTATTTTCTTTTGTTCTTGTGTGCCACATAATATGAATTTTATTTTGTTCAACCTTCTGGAATTTTTAGCATCCATTTACAGGGTTACCAGGGTGGTTTGCATGGCTCCTTTAGTTGGCAAACATTTTTTCCAAATTGCTCAAACTTTCATTTGCTGTTTCTGTAGTGATAGTGATAATGAATTAACAACAGAATGGTACTCCCTGTGTAAATAGGGAAGGTCATCTTCAAATTATCTCATGTGTTCCACTTCATGACATTTTTATATTGTGCAACATGAAAACAAAACAGTACCAAATTTACTTTAGTGCCACTAATGGAAGGCAAAGTGAGTTCTTTGTAGATATCTACTATGTTCTTGACATTTCTGATACAGTATACAGTATAGGGCTACATTTCCACTGTGGTACTGCAGCTGCAAGCACTCGCCTGTGTCTAATCAAGCAAGAAGTTAACCTTGAATTCCAAACTCAAAATCTATAAACTAAAAGCTAGAACTAACTTGATTCCCTGAAGGTCACAGAATTTAAATAGAATGGAGCAAATCCATCTGAAAATGAAACATTCTGCATTATTCCACGTCTTAGTCGAATAATGTCTCCACATATAGCCTTATGTCTTTGATATGGGATTTTCAGATTCCTTATTAACCCTTTAAAAAATGTTTTAAGTAGTAGTACTTTGAGTCAGATCTGTCCATGCTTATTTAAGCCAAGACAGCACTCAGGGCAAGGATGTCACTGGACCTGTGCAGCCAGGAAGAAGGAGGCGAGTCTTTCCTCCTCCCTTGTATGAGCACAGAGGTTAATGTAATCCAATTCCTTGTGCTCCATTAACTGGTGAGGAGGACGCAGGAAAAGTTTGGCTCTGCAGCATGAGAAGGTGAGAGCAGATTCCCCTTGACCAAAGGGGGCACAGAGGCCCAGATCATTGCATGGATGGAATGTCATGCTCACTGGGTTTGCTCCGTGCCTATTGGAAGAGCTCACCTCTGCCCACAGTGGTACTCGCAGCCACAGTACATCATCCCATGAACAGCAGAGGAAATTCTGACTGAGAAAACACTGCCAACTCAGGTCTTCTGAGATCCACAGGATAAGATTCAAAGGATATACTTAGCAGCACTGTAATTTCTTTTTCCAGAACCTCATTTGCAGACCAAATATTTACAGTTCCTCTTCACAAAAATGTGAGGACATTTGAGATCCTGGTTTGCAAGGACTAACTATGTTACCATCATATATCCTCTAATCACAAAGCAGTTAACACTCAGCCACAGATAACACATTACAGGTTCCAGTTGCATCTTTAGACAATGACATTTGCATCTAAATTTAGGTGTCTGAGCTCCTGTTCCAGTCCATGGAGCTCAGGGCTCAGTCTGGGTGCCTGAACATCAGGCACCTCATTTTAATGGGGTCTTCAGTGAAACATCTGAGATATCTGCATGGAGCTGGTGGATGTGACCCACACCCTGCACATCCTGAAGAGGCAGATGTATTTCCTCTGAACTTGGGACTGGATGGCAGCAAGCCTACAATCCCTGCCCCCCACCTTTCTCGTGGGCAGCGCGGAAGGCTTCAGAGAAAAGAAGTCTTTGGTAGGCAGCTGCTTCATTCTTCCACCTTTGTTGTGCTGAATGGGAGAGGAGAATTTCTCTCTTAACCCACTTAGCAACCAATTTAATGCCCTCACATATAATGCACTGTGTCCCATTGAATGTCCTCCTCTGAGCTGTAGCTGCTGGCCCTGCTTTTATTCTCAGGTGGAGTGTTTCATCCTTCAATAAAGCTTCCTGCACTACTTGTTGCAATTCTGTCTCCCAGGCAGCTCCATAGTGAGCCTTGTGTGAAGACTGCAATCCCTGGGATTTATTATAATGCTGTTGTCACAGGGGAAATATGAAACTGGAGTCTAAGTAAATTAGAGGCATGATAGGATCCTGGGCATGAGGGAGGAGCTATATTCGTGTGAGAAGTCAATGGATCAAGAGTAACGATGAGACCAGGTCCCACAGACTGATTCAGTGCCTCCTGCTCAGCATGTTCTTTTGTTTGTAGTATTCATTACTAGTCCCCCTACCTGGGACCATAACTGTGCACAGAGCTAAAGGAAATATTTCCCTAGAATTTTCCATTTAAAATTTTGTTTCATCTTTTTATGCCTGGGTAAATTATGTTTTGGTCAGCTATTTTGGTTTTCAGAAGAAGATGTTTTTAATGAAAGCACAATTTTATGTATAGTGACTGTTCTGTCCTTCCTATGCTATTCTTTGTTGGAGTCCACCTTTGCACAGTGCTTTCTGTATATAACATTTCACAGATAATTGCTTTAATTTTTGTTCCCATAAAAATAATGTTTTATGACTAACTGAAGTAGAATATTGCCTCTTCAGGTGACCTCAAATTTCTTATGGGTGGCAGTGGAAGAAGCTAAAGAACAGTTTATCTCAATGTGTGTCAATTAACACTTCAGAGACCTGAGTACTCTGTCTCTCTTTCTGTGCAAGCCCCCTTGTACAGGCAAAATCCCTTGCACTGTTTATCCCATCCCCTACCAGTGGTTACCCAACTTGTTTGGCTCTTTTTAGAATAAAATGTCAATTTTTCAGACAAAACAGGCAGTACAAGAATGGACGGTAAATTCCAGGTCAAGCTTGAGACAGTGTTCTTCTCTTAAAGTCACAGTAATTTTGATGGGACTTCTTTAGGTGAAGTCCTTTCGAGTACATGGGGACCTGGGCATGCACTGGTGGTTTGCTGGTGTGGTCATTGTCTTAGGGAGTTGATTCTTGGCAGAGGTAGAGGGCATCAGGAGTCTCCATGGTGAACACTTACAGGATAACCTACCAAGAGGAATATTTGTCTTATTATTAATTAGGAGATGTCTGTGACTGCAGCAGGGAGGTTGTGTATTACCTGAATTTTTTTCCACTCCATTTGTTTTAGTATTATCCTTGTAAGATATAATCTTTCTTTTAATGCTGTTAAACTCTTGACCTCAATATTTTGTAAAAATGAGTGTCACAGTTTAATTATACATTGTGAAAGATAAGACATTAATTATTAATTCTTTTTTTTTTTTTTGGTTAAGATTGTTCCTTGCTGACCACAGTGTGCACAAACATTAGAAAATAATCTCTTGTGCAATTTTTTCTCAAAAGATATGCCAACACTTGTTACTTGATATCCTCCAAATTTTGCCTGTGTGTTCATTAGGAAGTGTTCAGACACTGTAATATTGCAACAAAGACACTGTACCACCTTCCCATGTGGCATCACTTTGCACCTGCTAAGGTTTTTGAAATTGTATCTTTGGCCAACCACAACTAAAGTCTTAATTGCTCAGACCCTGACTTCCTCAAATCTAGTTAAACTTTTTCTTCCTCTAACCTTCTCACAACTATTGTAATATTTAGTCAAATATTTTAAAATATGTTAGAGAAAAGATAAGAGAATAAACCATTCCAAAAGAATAAAATTGACGAATTGGGTTATCAGTGACACTTTCTATCCTTCACCATCCCAGTTCACCACCAAGTTCCCTGTGGTTTGTGACATAAACAAATTTTAATTGAGTGACAGATTGTTATTTTCATATTGAAAAATCCTCTCACAATTTGGGAGAGAAAATGCTCTGATAATTCTTATTAAAATCAGTCTATAAATCATCAAGGCCAGAGGCTTTTTTTGATTGCACTTTTACAATAGCCATCTGGACTTCCTCTGGAGATTTGCGCTTGAGCCTGGTCTCTATTTTTTATAGTCACTTTGCAGAAGCACACCCTGTCCAGAAAATCGAAGACCTCAGGTGCAGCTGAGCTAATGAATTACATGCAGTGATGTGCTTTGAGGGGTCTCTTAGGAACTCCTTGTTAAAATTCTACCACCAACCCGGAGGCAGGAGGGATAATATTTCTCCTCTACTAAGGTCCACCAAATTCCTGCTAAATCAGCAGTGCCAGAGTTGACTTTTCCTTTGTGCTCTTAAAAACCATCTAAAGGAGAAATTGTTTTCCTCAGTAATTACTTGCTCTACTTAGACTGGAGCTGCAGCTTACCACAGGCCCATATCATTTATTTATTTTGTGATGTCTGTTATTGACTTGTATTGACAGCACAGTGCTGGCAGAGTGCAAGTGCGCAGAAGTCATTTAGTGATATCAATCGCCTTAGCACTGGAAGCAATCTCCCATCCCAGTAATTTCACATATGCAATAAGAAGATATTAAGTATTTGGGGAAGGGGATCATTAAACAGAAAGTGGCCTCTTTTGTCTTTGCAGGATTGATCCTGAGGACCAGTCACATGAAGGAAAAAGTTCCCATTGGGTCTAGAAGACACGGACAAAGTGCCTGTAGATTCTCTGAAACAGATCCATGAAAATGGTAAATTGTGAGGTGATGTGTTCCATGTCATCCTCATCACAGCAGCTGTGTGTGCATTTAACAAATGCATAGCCACTGGAATTAGGTCAGCCTCAATGCAGAGGGTTAAACTAGATTAAATTTTACAAATTTGCTGCAGGCTGAAAATTCTTGTTATGACAGTAGTTGTGTATATATTATTTTGGCAACAGTGACTTTATGTGAGCACAGACCTTCAGAAATTTCTAATGTCTTCCTAAGATGGGGACTCTCAAGCTAATTAAAGAAATGTACATCCTAAAGACCAATGGACACCCCAGTAGAAAGTATCTTGTCATTTTGGAAGCTGGAAGGTTAAAGCTGTATTTTTTTTTACTTTACATTTTCATGCCATGGTTTCAAAGTCAGTTTGAAACTGATTATTCTTGCACTACTGTTTTTCCATCTTTTTCTCCTCTGTATTTTCAAGAGATATTTGGTTCTTCAGGAAAAAAAATATCTCTTGATATCTCTTCCTGCTGTCATCTCTGTCTTCTGTCCTGTAAGTTCCGATAGACTGAATCCCAGCTTCAGTTACCCAGGATTAGTATTGCCAGCTAGACTGCCTCCACTGTGTAGTGATGACCTGGAAGAAAGGCATGTGAATACACGGGATGAAGCTCTCCAATGGCACAGAGATGGGTGCAGGATTAGTCAGTAGAATGAGGAAATAACTATGCCCAGAAGGCACTGAATAGATCAATAGCCAAAGAAAGAGGAGACGTGCAAGCAGGAAACTGAGCAAGAGAAAAAATGTTAAATTAAAACCTGGGGTAAGTAAACAGAATGGAAAGATCAGGGGATTTGGATGCAAACTGGCAAGGAAACCCCCATTCACTGGGAGGAATTCAGAAACCCAAGGGTGTTGCTTGAGCACTTGGGCTGGGAAGAGCCCAGAATCCCAGAATAGGATTGACAGCATGGGAGAGAGGAGGAAGGAGGTGGAGAGACCACAACCTAGACAACAGGAACAACGAGAACATCATGTTCAACACTGTGCTTCCTCTGTGGAATTAAACACCTCCCTTCTGCTCTGGGACAGAGTTCTGGCATCCATGACCAGAACTGCTGCTTGCACGTCGGCAGCTGTGAGTCCTGGGCATGGATGCTGGAACATGCTGTTGGTTAACAAAACAATTTTATCCAAGCAAACCTGAAACCAAATACTTCATTTTCATTTTTGCTCAGTAGAAAAACAATTCTATTTTTTCATGAAGTTATTTTTACCATAAAATGCTTTGATTTTGCCAAGAAAATATTTGTTACTAAATAGTTTCAGCTGGAAGTTACCACTCTGCTAGGGCCAAAATTACTATTACAAACTTCTATCTGGCAAGTTATAGGTTTGTTAAATCACAGCTACAAATATATACAGACTTCAAACCTGTATTTTTCTTGAGAATCAAATCTCCTAACATAGTCCTTTCTTGCAGTGTTTCGCAACACATGATTTTCAGGCAGAAGATGAGAGCAGGTATTAGGTCTTGCTGGTATGACAGATACCTCATTTTGAGAATCTAGGTTAACCCAGATTAGGACAGACAACAAAGTACAACATATATTACTATAACCTGGCTGGCTTTGCATTTATTGAGAGTCCAAGTGTGTTATGTGTTGACACACATTAGGATTTTCCCAGTCTCTATAACTATATTACCAGGTTCTTCCCTGTGTTAAATTCATCTTGAGTTAAAGCTTATCCAAGATGGGGTCAGTAGGTTTTGTATGCTTGACTGGAGAAAATTAATGGCTAAGACCAACACAGGTGAGAGCCTGGATTCAGTGGGCAGTGAAGGGTGGGCATGAGGGATAGACTCATGGATGTCAGGCATGTTTCAAGAAAGCTATATCCCAATTTTCATAACACTAAAGGAACATTTGTTCTAGTTGCATGAGTCTTTGCATTAAAATGTTGCAAATAACCTGCAGGTCTCAGTTATTTTCCAAGTCTGTAGGATAATATTGTGTTGTACAGCTTTTGGGGGTCTGTACACTTTATAGTTCACCCTGTTTCTTGGGCCTTATTGCTGCTGATTTTAATCAGTACCTCCAATTCTTGGCTGTCACACTCTATAAATACTGATTTAAAGCTATGTCATATCAAATAAAGTAAAAATAACTTGTTCAAGATCATATTTAATCAAACGAAAGAAATTTGCTATAGGTTGGCTATTTTAGACAGGTAATAATATCACTTTTTTTTTTTCCTTCACCATGGACATTAAAAGAAATGCTATTTTTAAATACTTTCCTCAAAACTGCTGCATTCATTATTGATTTTCTTTCTACAGTTGTTTAAACATCAATATCTAACCAACCACTTAATGAAAATGCAGTTTACTAGAAATTATTTTTATCTCACTCTTCTTAAGTAATTTATTTTATATCTCAGTTGCATGGAAAAGTAAGCGTTCAAGGAGATTTAAAAAGCAAATCTGTGTGTTCTTGAATGTCTAACCTTTAGCATTAGAATTAGTCAAAATGTTTTTTACCTTCCTCTTTCGCTTTCCCTTCCCCATTGATATGAATAACAGAGACTCAGATGAACTGCAGGATATTTTGAAATGAACAAATAACAAGTGTTTATTCAAGAAGAGGCAATGTCCAAAATTCATTCTGCAACAAATAAATGTTACCAAATATATTTTTAAAAATGGTTGTTTCCTGCCTTTGCACTGGTTTTGGACTAATCTTTTATATATTTTTTTGGCTGCGTGTTCTTCTGTACAGGAAAGAAATCATTCCTGAAGAGCTTTTTCCTCTGTACCTTGCAGTTACATATTGGCATTTAGACTTACAAGTCCTAATTAGCACAACTGATTTTCCTCTGGGAGTTAATATAAATGATAGCAGAAAGAAAAAGTGCTGCTGCATCTCAGCATTGCAGTCACTCTATCACAGACCTATGTTAGTAAATCCTTTAATTATGGACAAGCTGTCAGGTTGCTTAATGCTTCCAAGTAGTCAAAAATGCAGAGCATTCAGCATCAGGATGGCTCCTTCCTCTCAGATCACTCCATGCCCCGGTAGGAGTTACCACCCAATGCCACCCCTGTCAGCTCCAGGCATGGTCCACAATAGCTTGTGGTCTTTTTTATAAAAAAATATGTTGAAAGATGCACTACATCTAGTTTAGACTAAACTCTTTGGGTCAATGTATGTGCTGTGTCTGGTGCCCAGGACTCCCTGCATGAAGGGAGTCCTGGCCACCATTATTAAGACAATTAGAAAGGTTCCTTGAACACTACTATTTATAGCAATTCACAATTAACTTGGTAGACTACCTCAACACAAACACAAAAGGGAAGAAATGGGGAAGAGAAGGAAGAAACAGATCAATTATTTCTTGAGGAAAAATGCAACCAGGATGTAGAGCAGAAGTATCCTTCTCCCAACAGGACATTATTAAAATGTTTGCAGAAATGAAGAAATTTGAACTAGTTGACAGCAGCAATGTTGAGGAGACACAGTTTCATAGAGAATAGCAGCATTTTTTTTACTTTCCTAAGTAGAGTAGGGTTTTTTCTTTAAAACTGGCCTTACAAGTAGCTGTAGTCTCCTTGCACCTAGTTAGGAGGTCAGAGTGCACTCAACAGAATCAAGCAGCACACTGCTGCCCCTACACTCACCTACGCCCATAGCCTTGGGCTAAATGTGGCAAAGTTGATAAAACCACCAAGCAACTGGACAAATGTAAGAAAACATTCTATTCCTAACAAGAAAAAATTGATCTGGTTCTCTCCAAGGACAAAGTCTAGGTTAATTCACCCTGTTTATCATTTGGATAATGCCTTCCATATAAGATTTCAGAAGGACATGTTTTAAAAGAGAAGAATAACCTTTTGGTTTCAATCTTTTTACAGCCATTTGAAAGGTTTCCCATTTTCATATTTCTGAGTGTGCAGATTCACTGAAGGTAGGGATATTACTGATAGGACCCAGAGTGTAGGCAGGTCAAACTGCATTACTGAAGTAGGAAATGGGCAGACCCAGAGCAAACAGTTAGTAATAGTGTTCATACTCTGCCAACCCAAACCCCTTGCTGTGTTTGTTAGCTGTAGCAATAATGGCTACTTTGTAATTTGAAACAAAACAAAAAGCAAAGGAAAACATAAAAAGGCAAGCTTTTATTTGCCAGCTTTAATTCTTATTACTGGGAAGGAAGGTCCCACCAAGGTGAGCACCAGTTTTTACCTTTGCCTTAAGCTCTCAGTTTCACCTCTGCTGTCATGTTTTATTTACAAGTGATTTGCAACACACTTTTATCTCAAAGTATGGTGGAAGGACGCATCCAGGGACTCTGATGAAGAGCAAGCTCATTACAAATGGTCTGAAACCACCATTCATATATTTTCCAAAAGGTGCTTCAAGGAACATTAATAAAAGAGGATTGCAAGTGGAGGTTTGGGTACTTTTCTGTGTGGAGAAGGGTCTGAAGGGTAAGGTTTCAGAAGTGAGCAGTTAAATGGTTTTAAGAAAGCAGCTAATCATTGGTAAAAGTCTTTAAAATCTCAGTGGGATATTTTAGCACTTGCCAACTTCTTTTCTTCTTCCTTTTTATTTATTTTTTTTTAATTTTTATTTTTCCTTTGGTGCAGCTTTAATTTAGTCTGAAATCAACCTATTTAAAAGAGTGTAAATCCCAGGAGTGCACCATTATTCCAATAATGTGAATCTCCTCTGCTGGCATAAGGCATTTTTATACACTCCTCTTGAAAATAGTTAAACTTTTTCACAGATGTTATATGTAAATAACTGAAGAAAACTGGCAGGAAAAGCAGAAGGAACCTTTGTGGATAGCATAGATCTATCCACAGAAGAGGGAGATCTCTGACAACAACACAGATATTGCCTCTGCTGAGATAACAGAAATTATGGGCAGATCTGACAAAAAAATGTCCAAAGAGATGAATGTAAACCATTAACTTTTGGAATACAAATGTGGATGTTTTTCAAATCTTCTTTTAAAATACATTTTCTTTAGGGTTTTTTTGTTTGTTTGTTTGTTTGTTTTTGTTTTTGGGTTTTTTTTTTTTGATAACTGCTGTACTATTAGGTTTTTTCACATTAATGTTTGCGAGAAAATACAGTCCTGGAGATGTGCTAATGGAAGAACTTCTGAGATCTCATCCCTAACTCAGGACTCAGACAAGTAGGTGACTTCTCACAGATCAAGAAATTGCATGATGAATTCCCAGTGGTTTAGAAGTACACATGCAAAGTGATGTGCATGTCTTCTGCTGAGGCTTTACCTCATGTTTGTTATAGTCTAAGGGCATGCATACAGCTACTCATCAAAGCTCATAATGCCACAAATTGTTAGACCACTTCTGTGCCTCAGCCCTCAGCCTCTGACAATGAGGACAGAAAATGTGCTCACATCTACCTGGAATGTGCACATATTGACTCCATGTATTACCACCACAAAGCTCATAAAGAAGCTGTCACTGCAAATTACCATCAAATGGGGTCTGTCTTGTGGTTAAAAGTAATGTTTATAGAACAACAACAAAAAAGATCATTTCTTAAGCCATGCCTTTTCAAATCAATTGACTTTTATTAAAATCAAGTAAAAGCAGAGTGTCAAGAAATAAAAATGTAGGCAATGGTTACAGAAAACCCAGCAAGAGCGCTGGAAAGCAGAAGAGAGAAGTATAAGCTTTCAGTGTGAATCCTTAATAAAAGACCCAATACTGCCATAGATATGTCTGATATGTCAACACAGGAGCCATGGGTCTTGGGAGTTTCTTCTGTGCATGGTCTTACTGACTGCACTGAAACGGCAGTATATTTGTACAAATCAACACTTCACTTTTCAGAGTGGATATTGAAGAATTGGAGGAAATACTAGAAAGAATAAAAATTGCCAAAGCTCTAGAGATATTACTTACAATGGTAACTGTAATAGGCTTAGCCAGTTTAGCTAATAAAAAAACCCCCAAACAACTGAGAAAATATGGGATTGCATTTCTACCAACTATTAGAAAGAGAAGGGGGTTGGGGCAAAGGCAGAACTGCAGCTAAAGCCAGAGAGATGCAAATCAGAAATTAGTAATTAAAATTTAACTGAGAGGGCAGTTAGTCCTTGGATCAAATTGCCAAGGGAAGTTATGGATTCTTCACCTTTTGATCCATCTTGAAGGGCATCTTTTTCTCAGAGAACTCAGCATGAAAATAATGATGAAATCCATCAGAAAACTATCTGAATCCTTTTCCCCTGAAACTTTATAAATATGTGGTAGAAAGGAGTTGAAAGTGTGAGCCAAAGACAGGCATTATCAGCAAAACAGGCCACTGGCAACGAAATGGTGATATTATTTCTCCAACAGTTTTCTGATCCGAACAAACAGCTGAGATCATCTCATTTTGCTCCATCCCCTCAGACAATGCACTCTCAACCATGGCCAGCCACTCGAGTCCCAGATGCTGATTACTGCAGGAGGGAATATTTATTCCCCCCAGAGACAGCTTGGTGGGGCTAGCAGGCTGTGTGTTCTCAGCAGGATGCATATTCAAGGATTGCTGAAGGATTGTTTTGGGAAGATGAGCCCTCTCACTGCTGCTGGAAAGGAGGCTTTGGTGTTAGGAAGAACACATTTTCCTCCAAACCCATCAGAGAGCAAGGGATGCTTTCCACAGGGAGAGGCTCAATGCAATTCACCAAGGACATCTTGGTCAAGTCTAAATTAGTGGAGCTAAAGATGCTGCAGGTTTGCAGGCAATGCTGTGGAATCAATTTAAAGCCACCTGCAAGAGATAACAAGAGCCAAGTGCTGAGTAGCATAAACCCCTGGCACACCGGTTCATACGAAGATGATACAACCTGAGGCCACAGGCAGAGGAATTAGGGTTAAGTGCATCAGGAAAGGTTCATGGCCCTATTCTTCAGTACCCACTTGTCTCAGTACCTCTCAGGGGCCAGAGCTGGGATGCTGAATATTTGGACGCTGGATGTTTGGATGCTGGCTGTGCCGGCATCATGCTCAAGGTAAGATCTCCACTGCCGTTGTACCTCTGGATGATGTGCCATTCCCATGCTTTGAGCACAGGGACAGAGATGCCTACTGCCCTGTCACCCACAGACCAGCCACCCTCACAACTGGATGGGATAGATCTGCTGCCCATGCACCCTGGGGCAGGCATGGGGCAATGGCAGGCCAGATACTGGTGGTGGCAGGCAGTGTTGGGTATATATCCCCGGGCAGTGGCAGGCAGTGGCAGGCACATGTTAAGGGGCTGTGCCAGGCACATGATAAGGGGCGGTGCTGGGCACATGTTATGGGGCGGTGGGAGGAGGTGCCAGGCACATGTTAAGGGGCGGTGACAGTGCAGAGCCCCTGCGCGCAGCCCCCCGCACAGCAGATGGCGCTCGCGCCGCGCGCTCCCGCCTCAGCCGCGTTCCCGTCCCGCAGGATCCTCACCGCGCTCCCCTCGGTCCCGTCCCGCAGGATCCTCACCGCGCTCCCCTCGGTCCCGTCCCGCAGGATCCTCACCGCGCTCCCTTCGGACTCCCCATTGCTGCCCGCCGGTGTCCGAGCTGCTCCCGTTGGCCCGAGGGCCGCGGCCGCTCGCAGCGTGACCTGACAGGGCGTCTCTGCCGGTCGAGCATCCGGCGCCCCGACTGCGGCCCGCGGCACCACCGGCCGAGCTGAGCGCCCAGGGCCCCCGGGCTCCGCGACAGCCCTGCTGAACAGCGTCGCGTAGGATGATGGAGAGTTTCAGGCTTTGGAGACAAGCTGATAAGGTCATATCTATCCCAAAACTTCACACTTTTTATTAGAGCTATAGATGGGCTTTATTTTACCTCCAACCAATCTCCCTTGGGGGACAAAGAAATAGGAACTTCAGGATCCTTCCAGTAAACACAAGAGTGAAGCAGACGTTTTATTTTTCTTTCCTTTTGCCTTTTTGTGAGGGAACACAAGAAGGCGAAAAGAAAAAGAAGCAATAGTTCTTAAGTCATACAGTCCTCTCTTGTAACAGGGATGCTCACATTTAGAAATCCCAATAATTAGGATGACTCCTTGGGTGTCATCCTTGACTAGCTTGGTTTCCAGTCCCCCATCCCTTTACCTACTGTCCATTTCTTACTGCTAGATGTTATTGTCCCACAGGTTCACAGCATGACTGATTACTTTCATTTAAATTCCTCCATGCTTTTTTCTATCCTGACCCCATGATTCTGTAAGTATCTGCAGAACTACCTCATTGTCCTCTGATCAAGCCCCGCTTTCTTTAAAGGCTCTTATTTTTCCAAATACCTATGATAAGTGGGCTATACATAGGCTAATGGTAGGGATGATACATAGGCCTTGGGATGATTTGCCAGTCACACTGAATAGGATTTTCTTATTGTTTTCCTGAAATCTCCATGCCTCCGGATCTGTGTTCTGTTGTCTGAAATTTTAGTTATAAACTCTTTGGAAGCACAGTATTGCAGACATATCCCTGTTCCATGTTTGCATGCATTTTAAACAGTGGACCTGTGGTCCCTAAGCAGCATTTTTGGGGCTACAGTAGTAATAATCATTGTTATCCATACTGTGCTACCCAATACTGCAAATTTGTTCAATGCTTTTAATTATAAATTCCTGTTCTGGTTATTTATAACTTTGTGAATTTTTATGCTGGGTGTCTGCCTATGTTTCTACTTTTTTTGGAAAGTTTCAGCAAAAATGGTTATACTATTTCCCAGAAAAAAGATTATGAAAAAAAGACATTGTTTTGCCAATGTTAATGAATTGGTTGTAAGAATTCTTTTTTGGAAACGCTAGCTACTCCATGCTTTGACTTGAAGGTTGGCAGGCTGGAGGCCTCCTGGTGCCAGACACATAAGCATTTGCCCATATTTAGCTGAGTTTTAAACCCTATTCTTTAGTAATATGGTAGAGTTTGGCAGATAAATTCCTCAAAATTTCTGTCTGTCCTGAGCATGTGCTACTTTTTGCAGGCCAATTATCTCCATTGAGTAATTTATGCCTTCTGCATTCTTACCAACCCAGGACTTCCTTGCAGATGCTTTTAAAAGTTGCAGCAAGATAGCTCGTGACCAGTGCCCCGTGTGCCCACACAGTGCCAAGTCCACAGAGAGCAAGAAATCATCTCTCTTCAGTCCTGGCGAGAAAAGACCAAGATCTCAGATATATGTCCAGGGAGGACTAAGAGCTTAAGCTGGAAAAGCATAGGAGCTGGTGGGTTTTGTCAAAAAGAAAATAAAAGGTTAAACTTGTTGGATAAGGAGACCATAATCTAAAATGAGTAAGAAAGAATGGGCTGTATGAAAAACTGGTGACACTGACGATATCAGAACAAAGAGATGGATGAAGAAACTTCTGCTGGCCACTGGAAAGGCCATAAAGAAGGATGAGTGCAAGGACATTGGTCACCTTTGGACACTGTGGGAATGAAGAGCCAGTTACAAAAGAAGGCAGAGCAGATGAGAAATCAGTCTGGATGAAGAGAGACTTAGAGAGAGATGACTGAGCAGCCTAAGGAGTGGATTAAGAATGGCAGTTTGTGAGAACTGATTGGAGGAAAGGAAAGATTGAAACAAGAACCACAGGTGATGAAAAAAAAGTGGTTGGAAAGATTCACTAGATACAGAACTAATTTGGAGAGGTTGGGTGTAGAGCCAGGATCATGTACACAGAAGAAAAGAATAATGAAACTGGAAGAAAAAGTACAAACGAGAGACTGTGGATGAGAACAAAAAGTTTGGCGTTATGCTGAATAATGTTTGAGTATGGGATTTCCCATGCAGACAGACAGGAAAAAGAAGCTTTGTGATAAGAAAGGATTAGAGGGAATGAAGCAAAAAAGGTCATGGATGTGTCAAGGGAGAAAAGAAAAACAAGAAAGGAAAGCCTTGTAAATTGGTACACATGATCTGTGACCATGAAGACTTGAAATTACATCCAGTTGCTGAGACTTGCTCTGTCTCCATGTAAAAAGTATCTGTGAAGTTCACTTTCAGACTGCCTCTCATGCTCCCTTGGAAAGCTGGCCCACCCAGAACGTGACTTTCTGGTCTTACTTTCTCTGGGTAGAAATTTCAGCCCTGCCAGTGGTCCGTCCATGCTGTCAATATAACTCCACATAGAGGAATAGAGGAGAGGATTTTGCTGGCTTTTCAAAAAACCTTAAAAATTGCAAACAACATTCCCCCTTTCTCCATATAAAGAAAGCTTGCTGCGAGACAGCCTATTAGATGCTAAGAAGTATCAAAATTACAGCTACCAACTGTCAATTTAATGTGCTTCTGTGTAGCTGCATGCAGAATGGCTCTACTTGGAATTCACTTCCCTGCTTTCATTTCCTACACTTTCAACCAGATATAGATATGTACATAGAAGTCATAAGGAACTTTGCACTGTAGATAATTAAAAAGTGAATAAGCAAAGAATCATAGAATATGCTAAGTTGGAAGGGACCCATTAGGATCATTGAGTTCAGCTCCTGGTCCTGTACAGAACACCCCAAGAATTCACTTCTTGAAATGTGGCAGCCTTGATGCTGTGACTGTTTCCCTGGGGAGCCTGTTTCAGTGCACATTCATTCTCTGGATTAAAAAACTTCTCCTAGTACCTAAATTAAACCTCCCTGTGATACAAGTTCATGCCATTCCCTTGGGTTCTATCATTGGTCACAAGAGTGAAGACATCAGTACTTGACCTTCAGCTGGTGAGGATGTTGAAGATCACAATGAGGTCTCCCCTCAGTCTCCTCTTCTCCAGGCTGAACAAAGTGACCTCAGCTGCCCCTGATAAAGCTTCCTCTTGAGACCCTTCACCGCTATTGTGGCCCTTCTCAGGATGTTCTCCAATAGTTTAATGTCTTTTTAATAATGTGATGCCCAAAACTGCGCCCAGGACTCAAGGTGAGACTGCCCCACTGCAGAGCAGAGCAGGACAATCTCTCCCTTTCCCAGCTGGACACAGCCCAGATGTTGTGTCTGATGCACTCCATGGTAGAATAATCTAAGCACTAGTTTATACTGTCCATTATAGTGTGTGGCATTTTACCTGTGTGTGGAAACTCACGCAGAATTACTGTGACTGTCTGTAAACATAAAGAAATCTTAGGAAAGTACCTGTGATAATGGTCTGCAGCTGCATCCAATTCCACGAAGACTTTCAGTTCCTACATGACTGTCATTTCTGACATGGATGGTGATAGTCCACTTTGAGGAGCTTAAGCCTTGGCTGAGATCTCACTACTCTTGCCAGACAGGAGGAATTGAATAGGGGAGGCAGCCAGAAGAGTTGGCAGAATTTATACCAGCATTCCTCCTTGAGAAAGCATAACTGACTCTTGTAGCATGGTGAAATACAGCATTCAGCATATTCCAGCTGCATCCCTGGACTCTCCAGGAGCAACTCTGTCCAGAACCAATTTTGATGGTCATGTCAAGGCGCAGATGACTTTTTCTGCCAGATGCAAACCTGTAACAATCATCAACATTTTGGCCACCCAAAAGGAAGTGGCTGTAATACTCCTCTGATGAGGAGTCATAAATATACTGAAGATTGTGAAGACTGCTGAGGCCTGAAAGGAGCTATATATTAAAGGCTTATAAACTCACTGCTGAACCAGAGTCCAGGTCCACCCTTAACTGTGTTTCTCTATACTCAGCAGTTTTCTTGCTTTCCCTTTGTACTTCTTCCATTCACAAACTTTTCACATGACCCACCCAAGCCAAGGGGTTCTACAGATTCCTGGCTGAGGGAGAAGGACATGCAAGTGGATCTGCTTGCTTCTGAGATTAATGGACATAGAATTTTTCAACATTCTGAGATGTTTCATTCATGCCTTATAGATGCATTTGTTCACCTGCTGTTTGTGGACTACAGATCCCAAAAGAGATATTTTTGAATGGGAAAATGAAGGATCTAGCCCTTTCAATTAGCAATATACCATGTTCTTCATTACAGTGTAGGAAGAAATGCATCTGGCCTCTTACTGGACTTGAAAGCAAAATGCACAGTCTCATCTTGTTCTGACTGACCTTCCTGAAAGTTCTGTGATTCTGCGATCTGTCTGCTGCATCTCCAGCAGCACCTGAGGCTGGCTTTGCATCTTAGCCTGGAGTCAATTTTCAAATGCAACCCAGTGATGAACTCATTACTTTGATCCCAGAATGAAAACCTTTCAGGAGAACTTAGGTAAAAGAACTAATTACAACATAGGAGAAAAATTAAAAATTAATATTTTTGGTGGTGCAACAAGAAATTACAAACAGAATGGTGATAGGAGGTGTAGCTGAGGTGCCTGTATTTTTGACCTGCTTGAGCTGTGGTATTTGCTTGGATTCCAGCCACCATAAGTCATATGGCAGCAACCTCATCCTCACCAGCATTTTTCTTTATTCCACCAGAAAATGATGATTGATTGTTCTCTTCACATGTGGACTTTATAGTAATGATCTGTTTTTCCTCAGAAAGCAGAATTACTTGCCTCAGATTTTTTTCTGTGAATTATTTAGGACCACATTGAAAGACCCATATACTTCTCTGAGAGAGTGTGGGATGTCTTAGAGATTTCAACACAGGGCAGAGGAGGGTCCTGAAGTCCTATATGGGTATGGGAGAAGAACCAGCAGCACCTGGACAGTTTTGGACAATAAGAAATTATAACAAAGATTAAAAGGTAGCATTCCTGTCAGTCATCACAAATTATTTTTTCCTCTGAGTGACAAATTAGTCATCAGATCACAAGATTTTAAATCCTCTGATTTAAAATGCAAGAGTAAAAACCAGTTACAATGAACAGAAGGCTCATGTTTACATGATGCAAGACAGTGCACCATGAATATTGAGATAACTCTCTGTTTGTTAAAAATCCAGTAGGCCAGGGAACCTGTGTTATTTTATGGGAGGGTTCAAGCCTATTTGTTATGCAACTTAGACCTAGGAAGTGGTATGGTTGGTTTTGGCTTCTTTGACATGGTTTTGGATAAGAATTTGGTATGTGGACTTAAAGAGAGCTCAGATTGCAAACTTCAAGAATTTGTAATTTTTAGTGGCTTGCAAAAGTGGTCCAAAACCGTAATCCTGTGGGAGAACTGATGTTTGAAGAAATGCCGCAATTAAAAATGAAATAGGGAACATGAAGTAGCTGTTGGAAAATGTGGTTCATTTTATAATATGATTGAATAATAGAACAAACACTTATGAATCCGCAACTAAGCCTGAAAGTGTGGGACCAGGTTTTAGATAGAAATAATATACAGCCAACTATTTCAGAAATAAGTGAAGTGCTGTAATTGGTGAGGTCCTGAAACGCATGTGCTGCCAGTTTTTAGATGCACTACACAAACTTGAATTTGTATTTGTTTTGACTCAGTCCCCTGAAATAAATTTGGATCAGATATTTAAAATCCAATTATGCTATCTACCATATTTCAAATGCTAAAATAAACCCCCCAAAAGGAAATAAGGTCTCCTTACTGCTTTCAAGTGGGTATTAGTGCTGGGAACAACCGAAGAACACTATCATCTTGGTATCCTCTTGGTTAACACGATGGTTTCATTTCACATTTGATTCCCACTAAAGTAATGGTATATCGGAAAAAAAACAGAAGAGCTTCTTTCTCCCCAGTAAAAATATACACAATGCTCATTAAAACCCAAACAGGTTGCCAGTGTACCCACGTGCTTTATGGTTTGTGTTGTGTTTTCTGAGTGAAAACTTCTCAAGCATATGAAACTGAAAAAACAAATTCCAATATGTTTTTATTTTTTGTTAGTGGATTTCAAGAAAAAACAAAGAACTGGGACAAATTTTCCAAGTAATCCCAGTGTCCCCTAGCTTGAAGTAGAACAAAATTCATCATTTACATTACTTCTTCTTTGGAACAAGTCATTCTCACATATTTTGATGTTATTTGAAATAGGAAAGCACAGAAAACAAAAGGCAGGTGTTTCATCCCTTTCCTCTTTTTCTTTTTGCTTTGTTCTGAGTGGAATTCAGTGATGATCTTCAGGAGCTTTTGACTGTAGGTGTGAAAAGGACAATAGGGAATGCCCTCTACAACCTGCCAGATAGACACTGAAGTGCAAGGCCTGGAAGAGCTCTGGGAGCTCAGACAATAAGCAGTTCTGTTTAGCCTTCCTAGTGTAGTTGAGAGTATGTGAACATTTATCTCAAGTGCAAATCTTATATGAAAAATGATTTTCTTTATCATTAAAAGATACTGATGGCTATACAGTGTATGAATGGTAGAGCTTTCACTCAGACTAAGAGGAACTCTTGATATTGTACTGCATTGGATTGATTACTTCAGCTTACCCTGATTTCTGTACTGTGAGTGGAAGAAAGGATTTTAAAAAAATTAATTGCTATTTTCCTTTAACTTGTGCTCAGCAAGAGTTTCAAGTCATAGCAGCAGTTTGCCAGTTCTCACAATCATCTCTGCAATAGCTTTGTTGAAAGTCTAGAAAAGATATGGGGTATCTCTGGATTTAAGCAATTTTATCAAATTTGGACCTGTCTGGCTTCAGTTTGGCTGCTTTCACCACTCGACTTTGTTGCAGTCTTTCTGTGGATGGAGCCCCAGGCTGAAAGCACCCTGCTTGGTTGAGGTCCTACCACACCCTCTTGGTAAATAATGATCTCACTGCAAAGCCTCCTATGATTTATTTGGTGGGGATGAAATTCTCCCAACTTTTTTTATTAACAGCCTGAAATTTTTTTTTTTTCATGTATCCCTTTGCACTGACAAATTTGTCCTTAGCTCGCACATCCTACGCTCCAGTCTGGCCTGTGTCCGCTAGCCATACTCTGTGTCTGGGCTGTAAAATTTCCTTCCTTTCCTGGCATTTCTAATAAGGCATTTCCTCAGCTCCAAGAAATCCACTTACTGTGTCCCAGGCTTGAAGAGACTCATGGCACCACCTTCCCTTTGCCTGCCAATCTTGCTGCTGCAACTCTTTCTACTTTTCTCTTTCTTTTTTGTTCCTGTGATCCATGGGGCTTTTAAGGGGGTGGGGGGTGGGTCTTAAATGTCAAACAAGAGATCACTGTTAGTATTATTTTAGACCTAAGCATCATCATACTTTTTATTTGCCCTATTCTGGATATGGTGGGCGGTAGTGTAGAGAGCAAATACTTTTCTTAGTATATATCTAAAGGTTGAAATAAACAATGAAAACAAGATTGGAAATGTAGTCATCATCTTCCAGAATTTCCACTCTAGAATGATGACTTTTTTATTGTGTTTGTTCCATAAGAAATCTTGGCTGAGATTTTTTTGCAAACTTGTTGCAATATCTTGCAATCAAATTCTTGAACATTTGTCAGCTAAGATCTAAGCCACTCACTTCTCTGTCCCAGCCACCCCTAATACTGCTTTCATATCATCTCTATTCTTATATAGCAGCATTTTTTCTCCTAAAGAAATTATTCAGTGAATTCAGTATTAGTTCCCTTGAAACACAATGATTCCGGAAGTACTTTTATTTGAACCTTATGTACATGCATAAGGACCAACCTTATGAAAATTTAACTATGTTTTTAGTTATGGATAGATATGCAACAAAAACACTTCACCAGTGCTGGCAGCCTGTAATCCCAGGTAGTCCTCTTTATGTTACCACTTCCTTCCTGTTTTTGTCATTGTTGGACACAAGCACAAGGAGTGCATTTTCTCGTCGTTTGACCTTCCACGTGTCCTGTGACAGTAATTTTCATCTGTCCTGCATCTAAACATGTGGGTTGGCATTCAGCTAATTTTATGCAAAATTTGAAAATTCCTCAAAGATCTTTAATTTCCTGAGTCAGTAAAGCCTCATGGTCATCCTGAGTGCTCAGATGATTTTCCTGCCATTTTCAGAGTGGGGGAAGGAAGGAAGNNGGTCAAACTGTACATTAACAAAATGCAAGCAATAATTCTTTATGATATTGATCCATTTCTGATAACTTTTACTAAGCAACATTCAGACCCAGTTAGGTGGCTACACTCAGATGTTTTGAAGTGATATTTAACCTCTCATGTGTTAAAACCTTTTATGAATGTTGAAGGAGTTTTCTGCAATGACTTGACCTGGCTTATCTACCTGAATGGTTGAGTGAACATGCCTGATTTTAAAGGAAGGGAGAAGCACCTATGCCATACACATGTATTTCATACTTCCTTATTTTTTTAAACTTACTTCAAATACCTAGAAGTATCAATTCCCATGTTCCTAAACTTATTTTAATACTGATACTATTTTTTACCAAATAAAAATGAAAGCTCTTTCTGATCATTAAGAGGAATAAAAAATATTGGCACACCTATAAAGCCCTAGGAGCTTTCAAGTAACATTAA
This sequence comes from Hylia prasina, assembly GCA_013397195.1. NCBI lineage: Eukaryota > Metazoa > Chordata > Aves > Passeriformes > Sylviidae > Hylia > Hylia prasina. Next base: position 254,362 of record VYXD01015987.1, read on the forward strand.
ATCATACCTTTAAAAAACCTCTGATTTCTCCCAGCTGACTTCATTATCTGAAGACTGCCTCACCTGAACAACTAACCAGACGCATTATTTAAAAATCACAGTTTCTGTACTTCTTGCTTAACTCTTTCTGGAGTTCTTAGGATATGCCATAAATATGAACTTTCACAATTCTATCACATCATCACCTGGGCATTTTACTGCATCCATTTCACATAAGGGCACTGACATGTACAAAATAGAAGTGATTTGCCTGGTAGCAGTGAATTGTTTTTTGGCTGGGAGGGGAGGGGGGCTGGTATGAGTACAGTTAATTCAGTCCACTGTCAGTAAAAGAATTTTAATCACATTCTTTATCTATAGTCATTGCTGACTTTAAAGGACTATTTTTACTTGTACACTTGAATAGCTACCTAAGTTAGCAAGATCAGACTTCCACACTCTAAATCCCTTAGGAGAAGGTCCTATAGTGTTCCTGCCTTGCACATGCTTGGTATGGCAGAAATCATAACTGGGCTCCAGCCAAAGGCTCGTGACTTCCCATTTTTGGCTGTGTGTGAGACCTCACCCTTTCCACAGAGGCCATGAATGCTATGGGAGTGAGCATGCTGTCGGGAATGCTCTGTGTCGTAAACATGGCCAGTGTTCCGGCGGGGCTCGTGGCTCTCATTCTAGGGATTGAAGCAAAATATTTCTTCATCACTACTGAATTTTAGAGCAAATACAGAACAAGCCCATGGTCTATCCAAACCTCAGGCAATTTACTTTGGCTACCAATACACCCACAGAAAGAGTTTTGCGATTTATATATTTATCCTTTCCTTACTTAGTATTGATTCTAAATAAAGAAGAAACCATGCTTGACGGGAAACCTATGAGTAAGGACGTATGAATTAAAGAGTTTGTTTTATCTACCCACTTTCCTTCTACTGTTGCCAAAGAAAGTTTTCTTCTTTGTAGTAAAAGTAATGGTGCTCTGCATATAATCAGTATGATATAGATGAAGTAGAAGCATTTTTTCAGATACTGAGTACTGAGAAACTATCAAATTATTATTCTACTCCATTATTCATATTTCATTAATCTTATAAAATCTACCCAACAAGGAACATGTACTGACAAGCATTCAAAAAATACACCTTTCTTATTTGTCTATCACCATAATCCATCATTTTATACATCTAATTTATTTATTTTTAGTTTGACAGATCGTATGTCTGCAGCAGAAGCGAAAAGGAGATACTTCTGTGACAGCAACTGTCATGGAGAAAATTAATCTGAATAGATAACACTGTTATGTTTCTAAAGTACCAATGATTTTATTTTACATTCATATGCTTCTATCAGTGGTAAAATGCATCCATTTTTCCTCAATGGATAAGTTTAAAATAATATTTTTGTTATGTCTGTGGAGAACTATAATAACCTTGAACCAGCACTCCAGATGCAGGTTGCACTATATAATTAGGTACCCTAGATAAACATTACTGTAGAAGTTAGAACTGAATGAACTTTTAAGGAATGGAAAGAAAGGGAATTATGATCCAGTGGTAAGAATACGCTTTGGGCAATGGTCATGTAACAGTGTTTTCCTGATGATAGTTTTACCCATTTGTTTTAGTAAATAAGCAAATGGGCTTGGAAAAAGAATTAGGTTTTCTTTAATTTTTTTTTTAAATGTATGCTCACTCCTTGTATTTGAATTTCAGTGGGATACATATTACTCCATGATGGGATGAAAAAGCGGTTCAGCCCCTAAGCACCTGCATGCACACACATCTCAGTTTCCTTAGAAATTGCAGTTTAGTTTCCTTGATATAATTCCAACAATTTGCCACTACTGCACTTCATGGAAATAGCCATCAGGCACATGTTGGACCCAGTGATATGGTTAATGGCAAGAAAAATAAAAATATCCCACTGAGAAAACAAATCACCACAGGAAGATACTTGTGGGATGCAGAACCAATGGTACTTTTTAAGCATGCCAGGTTCTCTCTTCTCTGTCCAGTAGTATGAAATATGGGTGGATGCTTCTCTGCCACTCTGGCTTCGGGGTCCAGGTGATGAACTAGGGCAACAGAGGTATATCATGTGATGTAGCTCCATGCAAGTAAAACGAGCAACATTCGTGTTGAGGCCAAAAATAGTGCTGACGTCAATCCCACAAATCTCCAGATGTTTTGGAGGAGGCCTAAAAGAGGAAGTTAAACAATGCTGTGTGAGAGACCAGTACTACCCAGATGAATGGTCCTTCCATGTGTCTGGCCCAAATGAAGAGGCTTTTTTTTTTTTGCTCCCTGTATTAGTCTATAAAGTTGAAACTCAATTTAAGAACAGACTGATTATTTCCTTCTATGCCAAAATAAAGCTGCCTTAATGGTAGCTCTGAATTGGCTTGTCATGGTGATAATAAGGGCTTCACTTGTAGTAATGGAGAACATCTACTCCTCACCAGTGCTCACACTCTGCATGCTGTTTTCCTTACTCATGCCTTCATTTTATCTGGGAAAGTGGCCCATAACTAAATTGGACATGGAGGAAATGGGTGCCTACAACCAAAATAAGACTCTAAAAGGAGAGAAGCTTGAAAGTTAGAAAAAAAAAAGAAAGGAAGAGAGAAGGAAGGACAATGCTTAGAGAGTGTAAGAAGTATTCTTATAAAACTTGAGCAGCACATATAAGAGGATTTGTGAAACATATATGAAACTACCAGCTTAACTTCTGTGAACTGTCTTGGGAGAGCTGCTCTGTGGCATAATTCTAGGAGTGACAGATAGTTCAGTTTTGGTGGGTGTTTAAGGATGGATATTTCATTCAGTTGACTTTAGTGTTGTAACATGTATTTGTTTAACCAAGACATGGAATGGCCAATAAACTGCTTCAGATTCCTAAAATAATTAAATAAAAGCTGTGTGTTTATGGTTGAGTGTCATTTCAAGACCTTTTCCCAGAAAAGCATTGAAGTTAGGGACACAGGACACAGCTGGCAGTGATCACCTGCCTTTCACAAAAACTTGAATTACTTACCCAGCCAGCATCAGATAGAAACATGCAAAAGCACATACTTCAGCTATAGAAATGACTACAGACATCACCAAAGCAAAGTTGTTGCCTTCACTTTCATGTACAGGAAGTAACCAGGGTGATCTAACATCTCCCAGGTACTGCACAGTGCTGGCTTTCTTGTTTCCTTTTTTTTAAACTTTTATTTTCCTCTTAGTGAGAATACTTGGAAATGGACCCCTGAACCCTGATGTATGTGGTCGTTGCTTGATGCTATATAAAGGCTTTCTGAAATCATCTCTATTTTTTCTCTTGGAGCTGCAATTGTCATCCATCAGGACCCAAATTTGCTTTCAATCCTATCACAGCACTGCCAGGAGAAACAGCAAAAAAATTCATGGGTTTCCAGTGTCTTGTTCCAGTGACAAGAGCCTTTAATGTTCATTCCACCCTTAACCCTATGCCTTTCTCCTTCATGATTCCTTTTAAAGGAGGTGATAAAAAGAAAAGTATAGAAATTGTCTTTAGATCAAAAAATAACCTGAGAATGTTTATTTCTCCTCTGGGAAATCCCTTATTTTCAAGACAGGCTCATCTGTCAAAATAAACTATGGTGACATTTAAATACTCATCCTTAGTAATTATGTTTCACTTTGCAGTTTTGTAATTAGCTGTTATTTCTAATACACAGTGGCTGCAAAACTCTATAGGCTCATCACTCACACCCAAGTTCTTGAAATGAGACATTTCTTCATGTGGCGGGGAATCAGAAGTGCTTCTCTCTTTCTAAATCAGGGGTTTAGTGAGGGGAGAAACAGCAGTTTGTCAGTGACTGGAATAGTACAGCCTGAAGGCAAGTTGCAGAAAACTTGATCTGGAAAATACAATTTACATTAGTGTTCAAAAAAGACCCCTCATAATTTTTTAATAGACACTGCAAATATCCACAGTACAAATGGCTGTACTATAAGTAACCATAGGGCAAGAAACCCTTGGCAAAGGATTGGAAATGGTTAAACAGTGGAAGCCTATTTCTTGGCTCAGAAAATAAATGAATCATGGTATAAAGCCAGGAATTGTTTCTGGGACTGGGGGGTATCTCAGGCATGGATGACCTGCAGGAGGAGGCAGGCAGCCATCTAATTAAAATCTGCAGATGACTAAGTTGTTTTCAGTAATAAAAACTATGGAGGCTTTTGAGATGCTAAATGATTTGTACACATTGGAAATTTCCCACATGATTAACTTGTGTAAATACATTGCTGTCAATGTACTTTAAACAGAAAAAACTTCTTCTGTGTATATAGGACCCAGAAACGGCCAAAAATTTTATGGAAAAGCTCAAGGTTATGGTGACATCCTCCTTGATTATCTGAAGAGGAGACCTGTGTCTTTTCAGCTGCACATCAAAAACCAGGACATATGCCTGAAAGACCAGGATCACACCTGGGTCTCTTGCACAAGAGTACATTCCCAGCCACAGAGCTGGAAGGAAATGCCTGGTGTGGCACAGGGATACCCTGTGCTGCTGTCATGCACAGTACCACCCAGGCTTACCCACGGCATCCCCGCAGTGGCACCGAAAGTCTAAGTGTTGTGGCAAACAGAGAAACCCAGAGAGCCACAGTGTTTGACTGCAACTCCACTGTGCAAGTTGTGACACCACATAAAGGTCAAGCACACTGGATGTCCATTTGGCTGCCTGCCTACTCACTCAGGTAGAGACCCCTCAGCCGCAGACTTCAGTGCTACATTTAGCTGGTGTCAACAGGAAACAGCCTGTGATGGTGAGGTATCGTTGCAGAAGGGGGCTATATATAGGTGAATACTCAGAAATGGTGTGTACTTTCAGAGGGTGAGTTCAAGGAACCAGGAAAAATGTTTCCACCAAGCTTGGAGGAAATGGGGAAGCCTTCAAACTAGTCTGAGTCAGGCCTTCAGGGAAACCTTGGGGAAGCAGCCCGTCTGGATGCTCACCTCACTTTCCTCACTCCTTTGATGTTGTCAGAACAAGGTTTTTCTCCACAAAGGGTGGCCTCAGAGCAGACAGCTCTGCCCTAGCTCTGGCAGGGCTGCTGAGACAGCAGGGCCCAGGGCAGCCACAAGCTCTGCTGCCCATGGCATCCTGCAACACATCCTGCCCCCAGTGCCACTCTTTTCCCTTTGACTACCAAAAATTTTGGAATGACCACCCATCTCCTTTTCACCACTTGATGATCTATTTCACAGGAGTTTCCATTTCACAGATTCCCAGTTTGTATTGTGTCGCTCATCTCTGGAGTTTCACTCAACTGGCAGTGCAGGGCACTTATTAAAGAAATCTTTGCTAACTCCTCTGCCATTCATATGAAAAATGACAGAATAACACAGGTGAAATATAAACCTCTGCTTAGGCTTCATAAGTATAAGGTTAAAGCAGCAATAAAGCATTGGGAACATCTGGAGAAGCTAAAGAAAACAGGCAGGACTTGTTTTCCTTCATAGGTACCAATGCATTTCCATTTACTTCTTTCTATTAACTGTGTTTCCTTGACTGTGTCTACAGCCATCTCAATTGTAATTATGTAGCAGTTAACCTGTTCCTCCTGCCTAACACAGCCCATAATTAGTTGTCTTGTGTCCACAGTTTATGACTCACTCTATGTGGTTTTTCTATATCAAAGGCTTGGTTACCAGATTTTTTTTTCCCTACCACAGTACTTGTGCCTGCGCTGGAGGAGGGCAGCAAAACCTGAGCACATCTGTTTTGTTTGAGGACAAAACCACCAGAAACCCAGACAGTTTTATGAAGATCTTACTTGGGTGCTTTCCAAATAGTACACAGTCTTGTAGAAGAAACTGTTTTCTTGAGGAATGACCCTTATTTATATAGTCAAGTCGTCACTTGGATATAGATGTCAAACCTTCTCAAAACAAATACTATCTTTGTGCCTTGTCTGGAGACAGAGTGAGAAATACATATCCTAGCATGGAGATGAGCCATTCGTCACTGGCAGGCAATAATTTTATATCATGAATTCATCAACCTCTACATTAATGATGTTTCATTATCTCTTAGAATTCCTCATGTGGACAGATAAGATCATTCCACGTGAGATAACAGATTACTTTGATAAATAGATAGCTTTGCTGAATGAGAATGAACATTTTAATAAATGTTTATGCTAGTTTTCCATTTGATTAATTTTGCAGTGACACATGGGGAGAAGAAATGTACAAAAAATAAACAGGTCCTTTAGACTGACATAAGAAAACAGCCAAGCACTATTGGAGAATGTTTAGATGTGAGCTATTAAAGGAACTGACCTAAATGCTAGCTTCATGGTGTTTGTATGAAGGCAAGCCTGACCACCCTGGATGCTGCATGCTCAGCTCAGCTGCTGCGTCAGAGAAGTGGTTGCGGCAGAGGAGCAGTGTCATAGGCACGGAGTTATGTCCTCTCCACCAGACTGGAACAGAAACTGCTGGGAACGCTTCACTCTGTTTATCTTTGCAGTAGGGATGTATTTGCCCTCCTTAAATCACAGGAGATATTATCTGAAAGCTGTGATGTAGCCATTGCTGAGTAGTCCTCATTAACAAGGCCTGTGGTTAAAGGAACACAGCAGTTATAAAGCTCCAATATCAGATAAGAAAGAAAAGTACCCTGGGAAGGACTTCTTTTTTTCCAAATGAATTGGCAGTTTATATGAGCTTTGTTTGTTGAAGTCTCCCATTTGACCATCAAGTCTGTGTGTTTTTGTTCAAGGACACGATAAGCAAAGTCTGAGGTATGCCTTCAGTGTTTTTACAGGATGGGCAGCCTGTCTTTCCCTGATTTTCTGTTTTTTGAGTACAGTTCTACTGGCAACAGAGCAGTGAATACAAAGTCCCTTGTATAATTTTCCTGGCAGCAGAGAATAAATGATGTACTAATGCTTTGGCTCTTGAAGGATTATTAATTAACATGTATGAATAACTGAATTGTTCAGTAGAAGGGGGAAATACCATGGCAGATAATTCAGTTAATACAGCCCAAATTATTTGGCCCCAAAATATTTATAAAAATTCGACCCCTGATGAATTTTGTGTGCATTTAACCAGATCAGATGCATGTTCAGAAAGATCTAGGACTTCCAGCTCCTAGTAGGACCCACTCAGAGCAGTAGTTCAGACAGGAGGAGTTGTTCAAGTGTAAAATCTACTGCACATTTCAGATTCCTGTGCAGTGAGGGAGGGAGTGAGATAGCAAGCTGACCAGTCTTGCATCAGTGTTTATAGTAACCAGGACAGACCCTTTGAGTTGGACTGAGTTGAGGTTCTGACAGAAATCTAGAGGGGAACAGCTGAGAGCGGTACTTAACAGAATGAGCAGGAGTAAAAACATCAATGATGTTCATTCCCTTGAAGAAGATACTGCTATTTTTCTGTTGGTTTTAATATCTTTTTTTAATAATTTTAATAATTCCACACAAGGAGTTTTATATTTAAAACCTGAAGTGAAGGACTGATGGTTCAGCTTTTCTCTTAGGAGAAAGGGATGTTTACTATCATACTCTCTGGACAGCAATGCAAAGCATGCTGTATACATGTATACATAAAGGCAATCAAACTTTTCCACAGGTACTAAAAATAGAAAGGAGACTTAATGCAGAAATTTAACAACTGTGGCATTTAAAGAATGATGTAGTGCTGCCTGTTTTCTGGTTAGCAAAACTTAAAGTAGGACTTTCCATTAAAGTAGTGACAGCAGGAATTCAAGTGTCATTATTATATGGTTTTAGATCAGCCTCTAATATCTGTTGCATTGATTCCTACTGGCTAAAAGAAATGCTATTTATACAAACGGGAAAACCTATGGCAAATCAGACATGACTTTTAGAATTTCTTTCCAAGGAACATTTTTTTAGGTTTTCTGTTTTTTAGATCATCGGATATTTTACAAACAAAACAAAACCAAACAAAAACCAGGACCTATAATTTTTCAATTGGAAAAGGCTAAAAATCAAACCAGCCAAGAAATGGTAAGAAAACATTTCAGACCTAAGGGCAACCAGGCGGCCTAAATTACTGGTAGCTCATGGATTTTTACTTAAAGTAGAGGAACATTAACAAGACTAAGAAAGTACAAATTAAAAAGACACCTTAACATGAGAGATTGTGTGTTCTAGAACTTAGGCTCTAGGAGGTATTTTCTCACTAAAGTTGCTGTGAACTTGGGGGATTATTTGGTGTGTTTTAAGACTTTTGCAAACAGCATTTGACTACAGGTTTGGACTTCATTCCTTTGCAGCCCTGAAAATAAGGGACAAGATTGTACTTAAGTTTGTAAGTATGCATTGCATATCTAACCTAAGAAATTTTGTCCCTTTTCTAGGGGTGGATTTTCTTATGAGGAAATGGAAATACTTGCCTTCTGCATAGGACTGTGGTGCATCTTTATGTATAGAAACACCTTTAGGTCTCCATATGGGAGGCAGCCCAGAATAAAAGTGTACATGAAAAACATTCATAAGTTGAATCCAGGTCACCTAACTTAGGCAACTAACTAGTGGCTAAACTTTGGAATATAATACATTTTAGGGAACAACATTCCCTGTACAGTCAGTGGAGAGAAGCAAGTTATTGAAATCTCCTTGAATGGAGGTCTTCCTTGCATCTGCATTAGAAAGAATTTTGTTCTGAAAGTCTTCTGAGGCATTTCCTTACTTCATGGACAACTTAGGCACTTAGGAATTACTTTTTTAAGTTCTAAAATTATAAGACAATTTCCAAGGCTCCCGCTTGTTCAGGATGGATCCTACCTAGTGTTTTCGTATTTACAAAGAGAGCTGCTAAGTCTTTGAATGTTTGTCCACGAGTTGGGTTAAACACAACAGTGAGATGACAAGGACTGCCAACTTGGGTATTTTTTTTTCTGAAACACTGAAGTGAAAACTTTTAATTTGAATATTCAAAGAGAAGCTTGAAAAATAGAGCAGGCTCTTTTATTTGATCATTGAACTCTTCATTTCATAGATGGCTGCTGCAATAAGCAACTTCTCCCTGTAATTGTGGTAGTGCACAGTCACTGCTCTCTCAAGCTGGTTGGCTCATTTGAATTGGGAGTCAAAGTATGCTGCCTGTTTTAGCATTTAATCCCAACAGTTTAGAATAACCACAGTTTTATAAGCATATAATCCATCTCAGTTTCCTATGAAAGTTTTAAGGATTTTCATGGTCATCCCAGTTTTCAAAGATTAACTTTACAGCTCACCAGAAGCTTACATGAACACCCTTTTGGCCATTTCCTCTCCATATTTTCCACCTCCCAGATTAGATACTTTCTGCTGTCTTGTATGTTGTAGAGGTCAATACCATCCAGCTTCTCACTTTACCCTCTATTTAGAGGTCTATGTTGGCCAGTCTGGCTTTCAGCGGTGATGCAGCTTTATTATAATAATAATGTATTTTAATTTATGGGCATTCATGCCTGAAGCATCTTAACAAAAACAACTAAAATCTAAATGGCAATAAACAAAGGCAAAAGAGAGCTTGGAAGCCAAGAGCTTAAAATCCTTGCAAAACAAAACAGGAAAGGAAATGAGAAAGTCAGAAGCCTTTCCTAAAAAAGTGTTCTGGCATAAGCAAGAGACAGTGTGTTCCTGAGGCAAGGGAGGAGACCATCTCTTTTGACCTTCCAACAGACAGTGACCAACACCATCAGCTTGAATTACTGAGAAAGGACACAGAGGTACAGGAGGTGAGTTTCTCTTACCTCAGAACAAGGAACTTCATTGGAAAAGCCACAATAATCTTGAAGTTATATTGTCCAACTTTGCTTCCCTGAAAAGATTCACTGCAAATTTGTCTTCCCCTCTAGGTTTTGTTTTATTTGTTTGAAGACATAGCAACAGATCTCTCAAAAGGCTGTGATGGTGCTGCAGCATTTGAGCTTAAATTGGCTAATTTTGAGAATAGCTAACTATACTATGTATGCACACATATATAACTATACTACACATATATCACTAACTGCACTATATATACACTAACTACATCAGAACTCAGAGGATTATTAGGTTTAAGAAAAACACAGCCAATGTGTTAGCATAGCTTTTTTTTGTCTCTTCAGCAACATTTTTTTTTTAATCAATCTTATTATTTCTGTGCCTCAAGTGTCTGATGTGTGAAGTGAGAATACTTATCTGGTATGATGGAAAATACCATCGACATGGCAAATCTCCTCTAGCAAATCCTAGCTTTGGCTTGGAGCTCTGCCTTGTGGCACACTAAGCTCCTCTGATCTGCCAGGGTCCCCTCCAGCACCTTTCCTAGGTCAATTCAAATTTTAACAAAGCCCTTGACTGGAGGTTTTGTCCCTGTTTTGGAGGAGCTAATACCAGTTTTAAAAAAATCCACTGAAACAACTTTAAAAAATGAGGCTTTGGGGTTTTCAGCCTGTAATTACAGCATCAGTTCCCTTTTATGCTTCTAAATTACAGAGAAGCAAACTGCCCTGTGTTCTGATGTTTTATTTTTTTTAAATTACTCAGTGGCTTTGTGGGGAAAGAGTAACTGAATATTTTTGGTAGTGTTATATAGGCGACGCCTTCCCCATTAGCTCTTAGGGAGTGATTCTTCCTCAGTCCCTAAGGTTCACTTCAGGGGGAATGGAAATTAATCCACTTAAAGAGAAGTGGTAATAAAGAATGTCCCCTTTTCATGATTTAGCCAGCTTGAAACAAACTCTTAAAAATGTGCACATCATTTTTAACAGAGGCTTTGTGTTAACGAGGATTAAGCAGGCTCTGTTCTTGCTTCAAAGCACATTTTCTGGGTAGCCTTGCAGCATGGTTGGCATGGGCCTTGGCTCAAGGAATGAAATGGCTCCTTGGTGCCAGACAGCCAGAAATATCACCCCACCTACCCCTACTTGTTCGTCCCAGCTTGGCACTCACATGCCCCTGCACACGGGCCTTGCTCCAGCTGCATCACTCATGCAGGTGTTGACAGCTTTGCTGGATCCAGCTGTAGCCTGAAGAAACATGTTGAGATGTTTTTAGAGGTTATAGGGACTGTAGGTGCATCTTCAACAACGGTCAGCTATGTTTCAACTTTCTGTGGACATCGTGCCTTTTGCTGTTATTTTTTCCATGTCTCTCCAGTTTTAGAGTGTCTGTCTTTCAGGGTTTCCCCTTTACACCGAAGACCTGGCTTTCAGCTGATTGCCATGACAGCCTGTCTCACAGTTTACCAGCAGCTGCCCCCCAAACTTATTGCGTGATGACAGGAGGGCTGGGTGGCAGAAGCTGGGTTGGCACAGAGAGAGTGAAAAAAATTTGCAGCGCATGAAGGTGTTTAATACTTAATAAAATGAATATGTTTAAATACTTAATCACTGCATCCAGAAAATTTCCCAGCTGAGGAATTGCACGCTGCTGGTTCATCCATCCCACCAGTTCACCAGACTGTGTGGAATGGCATGGCATGGCATGGCATGGCATAGAATAGAATATCAATATTACTGTGCAGTTGGAAAGGACCTCCAACAATCACTTAGTCCAGCTGCCTGAACAATTCATCACCAACCAAGTTAAAGCCTGTTATTAAGGACATTGTCAAAATGCCTTTTAAACACTCAGAGGCTTGGGGCATTGACCATCTCTCTAGGAAGCCTATTTCAATGTTTAAATACCTGTTGCTAAAGAAGTACTTTCTAATGTCAAGTGTAAACCTCCTCTGTTGCAGCTTTGAACTATTTCCACATGTTCTATCACTGGATACTAGGGAGAAAAGATTATCACCTCCCCCTTTACTTCCATTCCTGAGGAAGGCACTCCTCTCCTAGATTATTCTTATGCTTGGCATTACTTCATCCTAAGTGTGGAGTCCAATACTTAAATTTTATCCCATTAACCATAGCTCAAATCTCCAATGTATCTAGATCCCCCTGCAAGGCATCTTGTCTCTGAAGTGATGCAATAACATCTCCCACTTTGCTATCATTGGTAATATTTCTAATGGTGCACACAGCTGGACTGACAGTGCATAGAGCTGGGCATTAAATCCACTCCAACATGCTTGTGCTGTCAATCCATCTCATGGAACCACTGTTCTCTGCCATGCCTTTCCTAACTTTTAAAGCCAGTTTGTACAGGCTTTGCAACCAGCAAGTCATATATGACAGTGCTGAAATGCAGTCATGAGCCCATAGCCATGAAATTGTGTCTATTCATGATTTCTTTTCCAGCATGGGAAAGGAGCAGCATAGACTTGTCAAGTAAAGAGTTGTCTCAATTTACTGTTTGGTTCAAAGAAAACACGAAACATTTTAGAGATTTTAATTTCCAGAGCATTTCTCCAATAACTCATGGATTTATATTTATTTATGGATCTGTAACTAGTTTGATTCATTTCTGGTGTTCTTTGCCCAGGCTGTTCTGTTGTACCTGGATGATGATCCAGCCAGACCGTTGACTTTAATAAAGTCTAGGATTGTCTTTGGACCCCAGACTTGCCAGATGGCAAAAAAATGAACACTTTCCACCGCTTTTAGATTTTCATTTTCCTGAGCTATGGCAGACATTTGAATTTACAAAAATTACTAACTCTCTGATTTACAGTCAGGCCTCCTTATTATTTTAATATTATTTTTATTCTAAATTTACTTTTCTTTAGTTAATTATACTCAGTTTACACATACTCTTATGTCCTGCTTCTTCCCAGAATAACTTAATATTGTTTTGTGTCAGCCTCATGGAAACAAGGCTGGATGAAAACTAATCCAATGGTTGTTACACAAAAGTCCGGAAGATTTTATAGGCAGAATTCCATTTTTTCTGGGATTATTAAAATTGTATTATAAATTATATTGCACTGTGGCAAATCATATATTTCTTGTAATGTGCTTTTGATTGCCTTTGTATGACTAGATATGTGATTGGGTTTCATGTATTTTGTCCTTGCAGAGTGGAGCAATAAAGTGATAAAGAAGTAATCATTCTCTATGGTTTCTTTAACAAAATCTGATTTTTCCTTTGAGAACCCCTAGGAAAAATCACCATTCTCTGTCCATTTTGCTACAGCAAAAAACAAGTCCACAACACCTTCAGAGCATTGTGGTCCATTGTTGCAACACTGGGATTAAATTTTGACCCAAATAGCAGTTGTTCAGTCCCTTGTAGAACATAGGAAACAAGAGAGCTTTCACAACTGTAGGTAGGGGCAAGATTTGAATTTTGGCCAGCAAATTTGCGAAGATGAACTTTTCCACAAAGAGTCCAGAGTTTCACAGGCACTGCTCACCAGAAAGGGACGATTTTGTCTGCACAGCCCAAATATTCATTCAGGCTGTGCCTGTGCTCACCCCAACCACACGTTCACACGCCCAGGCACATCCCTGAGATAGCCATGCTGGGACAGAGACCTGCTGCAGCAGGGGAGGCCTGACAGGAGCCAGGCCAAGCAGCAGCTCTGGCCTGTGGCAGCCCCAGCCAGCACGCTGCTCACTGAGCACCTCGGGGCTAGCGTGGATCAGCTGAGAAATGAATGTTGGAAAGGTTGTTTGCTTCAGTGGTGCTTGGCCACTCATCCTCATGCTGGTCCAAGGAGAGTCTGCAGGGGTGGACAGGGTCTGCAGTGGTGGTGCAGAGGGCATCCTTCTCTCTGGTGCAGGGAAAGGGACAGCAGGAGGGAAGAGGCAGCTGGGAGATAAATATCATGGAAAGATAGAACTGTGTGGGAAACTTGAAACTTGTGTTAGTTCACCTGATTCACCACTTTTAACACAAGCTCAGATTAGTTTATTCAGATTGTTGAGTCTAAGGATTTAGTTGTCAACTAATGTGTGAGAGGGAGAAGTGAAAGATGTGAGGATGGTGAGATGTGGGGAGCTTGAGGACTGACACTGCAGGGACCTCCCTGGGTTACAGGCCAGGGAGGAAGACACAATGGTGTGTGGGTGGGAGGGGTGAAAGGAGATGGGTAGGGGAGGGCAAGAGGCCTTCCTTAGTCTGGTCAAGGCACCAGAAACACAGAGCACCCTCAGGGTGCTTGGGAAAGCCATAGGGCTTGGACAGCAGTACATGGTTGTCCCCAGTGCTCATGGTGTCCCCAGCATGGGGACAGTCAGGGCCAGCTGTTACTTGCCCAGCTCAGGCTGCAACATGGCTTGGAGGCCACCATTGCCAAAGACCATGTCTGTATGGGGCCAGGACATGCTCCGAACACCTGCACAAGTGGGATAAGGGGATTGCATTTCCGCACATAAGATGAAAGAGGGCAATTAGCTGTGTTTGGGGGTGCAACTTCAAGGAATATCACACAATCTTGCAAAATGATTCTCAGAAATAGGTGAGTTTGAAGTGTCAGTAAGCAAACCAGTGTTAATCTCCATTATATTTCTGAAATACAGTTTAGATTTATTAAGTTCAAATTGGAGTTTCATTGCTGATGGGACCCACAGTTGTGGAGAAATTGTGGAGTGGGAGAAATTGTGATTTGGTCCCAGAATAATCTCTAGATTCCAGTGTGATCCAAGTGTTCCCAGAGAGATGCACTTTCTATATCTTTTCAAAGAGAAGATTTGGACATGATATGAGATTGAGAGATAAATATATGTTTTCTTCCTGGCAGAAAGGAGATTTATTTTGCAGAATGGTGCAAACCATGACTTTGTCATCAAACCTTCATCCACGCGTGTCTGGCATAGTCTGTATAGACTGTGCTCACCACTTGTGACTATCAAGAGGACAAAGACGTATGCTGATAGCTTGATTTTTCCAGGTCTTGGAAAATGATTTTATTGGTTTCCTTCTTGCAGTTCTGTTCTTTCAAAGAGCCAAAATGGATGAGATAACCAGAAGTGGCAAAGGAGGATAAGACAAATGAGTGAAAGCAGGAAATTGCAAAAGTCTCCAAGCCATTTTTTTTAATCTTCTTTAAAAATACATCCCCTTTAGCTTAATGATTGCCTGCAGGACCCACTTGCTTCTACAAGTATGGAGGCACAGAAGCCTGCCACCAGGACCCTTTTAGATTAGGGTGAGAAAAACCTTCCTCCCATGGGCTTTTCCAGCCACATGTTAGTATTCCTTAGGTTTCATTGTTCTATTGGTTTGTTAAGTTTATGTCACCCTGTTCAGCCCCTGTTCACCATAGATGCATCCATCCTAGAATGTTCTTCCTTCCCTTGGATCCCACTGGGTTATTTTTGCTGCAATACCCCACCCCTGTGATCCTATTAGTCCCCTCAGTTCCTAGCCACCCCTTTATACCATTTTTTCCCATCCCTATTGGACCCTGAACCTCAAGGACCCCCCCTTTATCTGGTATATAATCCTGGATCCTTGGCTCCATTTTGGCTCTTGTCCCTGGAACATATTGAAGGCTGTACCCACGATGCCTGTGCCAATAATACACAGTACAGGATTTCCAAGTGTGACCCCATCTCCTAACCTTCATTGTCAGCTCCTTATTAGCAGAGTGCACCGGGCCCTGAAGACACTGGTCACTCTCAGGGACATGCAGTTGCATGATGCTACATCCAAGCATTCAGGTATAGATATTTTAATGAGATGATGGAGTGGAAAATATGATGCAGTCAATAGATTGTGTAGCCCTTTACGTTAAAGGAAAATTTTATGATGATGAGTAGATTAATTGTCATTTGCTTGTGAGGGAGATTTAATAGACTTCTGGTTTGCTGTTGGAATAAATGACTCTGCAACAAACTTGGGTCTATTTGCAGGTCTGTGGTGCTTTAACAACAGTAGCCAGTACCTCACTGGGAGCTGAGTCCAACATAAAAACACAAAAGACAGCATCATGGCCTTTAGATGGTTTGGTTGTTGGAAGAGCTGACTGGATTTTATCTTGGAAGGAGATGAGAAACATGCGGACTGAGATGGGTGCCATAAAATAAGCCATGTTACATTTCTTGAGGGCATCTCAATAAAAACTAAATGAACATCAATATAAATTGGGAATTATGCTTTTAAGTTCAATTAAATTTAAGCCAGTTCTTTGTGATACAGTCTTAGGGCTTCCTAAGTAAAAAGATGATGTTAGAAACATCAAGGCTGATATGAAAGCTTTGTTATCACAAATGCATCTTTTGGCTCTCAGCATGTGCTGTTTCCAGAGTCTTGCCTTTTGGGGCAGGAGTCATTTCAACTGTAGTCTGTTTTGTTGCTCATTTGGGTTCTGGTTTTGGAAGAGAAGAGGAGACACATAAGATCCCAAAGTGGTAGTGTATGGTGAGCACCATCAAGGAATATTGGGGAAGGTTATACAGGTATGTAGAAACATGTTAGTTTCATCATGCTGCACAGCTGAGACATTATTTTACATGCTAGTTCATGCCCATGGAGGTCATTCAATCCAGAATTATAGGGGTTTTGATATTTTTTCAATGTTCTTTACTGAAATTGATTACCATAATTTAATACCTTGGAGGTTAGGAAATGCACACAAAATATGTCAGACTTCTGTGAGGTCTGTATTTTGCATTCAGTCCATGGACTTGAAGATTGTTCTTCCCCATTGTAAGTGCCTTCACACCACGTTATTGTCTTTCTTTGGTTAACACTCTCTCAGTCTCTCCTATTTTGTTTTATTCCACCAGTGGTATCTTTCCTGGAGCCAAGGACTTGACTTCAGACTTCTCACACCCCAAGAATGTGCCTTGACAAACAGCCTGTTAGGGAGACTGAGCAGCCTGTTTTCACTGGAAATTCCAAGTAGGCACTGCAAAATTCTTCCCAAGAAAGCTGGCATGCAAGCTCTCACTGAAATGGGTTGCTTTTGACAAATACACACTTTCTAACAAAATGGAAAATTCCATGCTGGTCCTGTACTTTCAGAGATGCTGATTTAAGTGCACTGTGCCTGAGTGGACAGTGCAGTGGTGCACCTCAAGAAAATGAGAAGAAAAAAACCCCAACCCAACCTCAAAAACCAAGAGAAAAGTTAAATGGGAACCCATCATTCATAAGAGCATTGTGGTCAGCCAGCAAGACAAGGTGACAAGTCACACTTCTGTCTAAGATTCATGCTCACTTCTGACGAACAAAACAATACAGTGCTGATCTGTTCCCACCTTTATTTGTCTGGAGTCCCTTTGTGACTGGTAATCAGATCCTTAGATCCTGCTGCATCAGATAGGATGCAGATCTTTCTCACCTCTCTTTTTGTTTTCAGAATTGTCTGAGTTGTCTCCAATTTTCTTTGTTCTGCTTCCCTGTCCTACTCACCAAAGGCTACCTGCCACTCACACTGGGAGGCGTGCATGCAGTGACACCCAGACACAAAGTTTATGTCAAAAGAACATACTGAGAAAGAGTTTAAATGGACATTCATAGCCCTCCTGTACTCAGCTCCTCCATACTTGGCTTTCTCCTGTCCATTTTCCCCCTCTCTTTCCTGACTCCACTGCTCTAATCTGCAAATTGTCTTCATGGGCTATTGCAAAGTGCTACACCAAAGAGCAAATAATCACAAGATTGTTTAAACTGGAAACAAATAAGAATGGACAGTCAGGTAAAGGACACCTTATTTGCTTTCTTGCAAGAAGAAGGAGATACTTAGTCATTTTTAAAGCAGTGCAGTGTAAACCTTACCAAAGGGAAATGATCTTATATTATTCAGAAGCACTAATGCACAACCACAGGATTTAAGTAAAGCCAAGGTCAATAGGAATAATGAGGGGAATTCAACATTTGTATAAGTAATAAGACTGTAAAATTATGTCTGATGGGAATCTGTTTTGGTTTTTTTTAAGAAATGTTAAGCCAGCATGTTTTTAAAAACCGTCTGGGAGTGTTACTAAACACAACTCATAAAGAGAGCTGACGAGAAATGGAGGACAGGCCAGTACACA
The DNA here is from genome assembly GCA_013397195.1 of Hylia prasina. NCBI lineage: Eukaryota > Metazoa > Chordata > Aves > Passeriformes > Sylviidae > Hylia > Hylia prasina. Next base: position 272,204 of record VYXD01015987.1, read on the forward strand.
GAGGGGAAGAGGGAAGTGATATAAATCTCTTCCAATATCTAAACCTGTAGACAGAATAGTAGAGAGTTCCAGACTCCTGGTCTGCCTGTGCCAAGCAAAAAGCTGGCACAAGCAGTGTGGACATTCAGCACTGTCTCGTAGCCACTGTAGAGTGCCTCAGTCCATTCAAGGTGACACTTGCTACAGCAGGTTAAGTGGAACAAATTCCTACCACCAGACTGGAGAGCTTGAGATTCAGGATCGGGCAAATGGATTTATCATATCTTACTAAGTAGAAAATTCAACAGGAGCCCTGCTGCATTGCTCTCTTTAGCATCTTGCAGAGCTGTTTCACTTGAATTCTGAAACCATCTTAATTCTGGTATTTCATTTGTTCTCCATGTAAACAGATTGGCAAGACTCAGCTGTCTAATGAGGTAGAATCCTTTCATCTTAAATCTCTGGAAGCTTCTACTGTCTGGAAAAAAGACTTTTGTTAGAAATCATTTAATTATTAATTCATTTTTATCACTATCTTAATCAGAAAAAAAAAGAATTTAAAGACATTAACTTGTTTTATATAAGTAAAAGAGAGATTTTCTTGTAAATTATGTTCACTAAAACTGAGAGTTTGAGGATTACTCAATAGCAAAATCAAGATAAACAATAGTGCAATTCTGAATATACCTAGTGTCTATTTCTGAATGTTGAGCTGAACATATTAGATCAACATTAGAATTTCAGCTTTTGAACTGAAGAATTAGGGACTGCAAAATTTAGCAATCACTCCAACCAAGCTGAAATGTCACATTAGTAAAGAAATGAAAAGCTTAAAATAAAGCCAGGCTGTATTTATCCATCTGCTTTAAAGCAACTTTTGTGCATGTGTTAGCTAAGTGGACAGTGCCTTCAGAATAACAATCCTTGGGAATACTGGGTGTGTAACAGGAAGGATTTATTTTTTTTTTTCCCCAATGGAGAAAATAGAAAGATTTTCCCACCCTGATGCTAAAAATACAGAATAATTATCATCTGAGGCAGGTGCACTTCTGACCTAAGTGTACATGCACACCATGTATTTTCAGGTCTTCTTTGTTAGAATAAACAGATGAATTTTTCCTCAAGTACAGACTTTAAAAGCAGATGCAAGTGGCTCTCGGGGCAGGAAAAACAGTCCCAGAGAGGCAGAGGGAAATGGAGTCTGATGTGTTTGACACCTTGTTGCACTGTTGCTTTCCTACCAGGACAGTGACTGTGGAAGGTGTGCCACGACCACTCTGGAGATGGTGCCAGGTGACCTGGAGCTTGGTGACACAAGCCTACACCATGTATGGCCTCTGCTGCTTCTGGCCAAGGTCCAACATAGCACGAAGATGCACTGTGGCATTCGCAGAGTCACAGAATCACAGGATGGTTGAGGACAGAAAGAACCTCTGCAGGTCAACTGGTACAACCCCCCTGTTCAAACACCTAGAGCCAGTCATCCTGGACTGCATCCAGAAATGTTTCAAATATTTCCAAGGATGGAGACTCCACAACCTCCCTGGGTGACCTCTTCCAAAGTTCAGTCATCCTCACAGTAAAAAAAAAAGTTGTTTGTTTGTTTGTTTGTTTTCATGCTCACAGGGGAACATGGATAAAACCCCTGATGTTCATAAGGGATCTCCTATTTTTCAGTTTGTTCCCATTGCCCATTGGCTCAGTCTGTCTGGTATTTTGCTATTGTGAAATCTTGCAGTAACCTCAGCAATTAATGGAATTTGATTCTTGGTTTATGACACACTGTAGGTCAATAAACAGCTTTTCCAATTTCCTGAATGGATGCTAAACCTTCAGAAAACCAGGAGTCATATAATAAATGAGTACATGTGAAGGCAATGCATATTCAGCCTGCATATTTTTGGTGAAAGAAGGCGAAAAATGCTGCTTTTTTCCTCCTGCTTGGATTCTGGTTTAGTTTGTAGTGTGTTTCACTTCTATGTTCCTTCTTTCCTTATCAGGGTGCAGTTGTGGTCTTCACCTCTAAGCTTGCAGGTTACCATCAGCCCCCTCTGGAACAGCTCTTTTGTGACCAAGAGGGTATCTAAAACACTTGAAATGTTCCTTGTGAGAGCTACAACACAGCGTCCTATTCCAAACTGCTGCTATAATTATACTGACTCCTATTTTATCCTTGCTCCTTCACTATTGTCTACTCTTTTTGCAGTCCTAGTCTCCTGCACTTCCCTCAGACATCTTTTTCTTCTCAGCCATTTTGTAATAGAAGATTATTTAGCCATGGAACTGCTGTTCAGCATGGACAATTGGATGAACTGCCTGCATAAGACACATTTCAGACTGCTTCTCCATGTATATGAGGCCAGTAATGCTTCAGACTGGAAACACAGGTTTGTTTCTTTCTGCCTTACTGAGGAGTTCATGGCTGGGAGAAAAAAAGATGGGAGAAGGTTTGGTGTACTTGGTCACAGACACCAGGGCAGAGCTGAAAGCCCAGACCCTAATCATAGCTGTACCAGAATTGAAAGGTGGCTCAGATCCAGGATATAGGTCTGGGCTCAAAAATCTTCAGTGTCAACTCTTCTGAAACTTTTCATCACTACATCATTCCTCATCATCTATTCCAGGGCCACAGGAAGTAGGACAAGTTACACTCCACAAGTGTAAAGGCCTTTTCTGATTCAGGGCAGTGTGAATGCACATAGGCCACTAAAGCAGAAACATCAGCAGTTATTAAAAAATGAAGGGCCTGTCTTCCAGAAAGGGCTGAATAACTGATTTCCTTAATGCATGGTCTTTCCAGAATTATTCATTTGTGTAATGAAAAACAGCTACACTTCTGAGAAAGAAACAGTCTTACACAATGGCAAATAAAAGCCACTTTCACCGTTTGTTGAACATGAATTTTGTCTCAATAAAAAGTAATGAATAACCCAGGTAAAAAAAAAAATTAAAAAATGTAAGAATGTCTATATTTCAGCTCTTCTGAAGGTAATCAACACCCAGTTTTTGCTCTCACTTGGTAAGAAAAGCTCCTTTAATACCGTCTGCCAATTCTCTTAAAAGTTTGGCTTCTCTTCTGAAGAGATGCAGGAGTGCAGGCAAAATCCTTCCTACTTTGCAACTTTGGGCCCTATTTTTTTTGGATATGGGTTTTGGTTAGTGGGTTTGATTCACTAATCTGACCTTATTAAGAGGCTGTACAAAGTATCCCACAAAGAACAGCCTGCAAGGCAGAGAAAAACAGAGGTGCGCCAGGGACAGGGGACATACACAAACTGAACATATCATAATGCAACAAAATTTGGGCTTTAAAAAAAAAAATAGGATCTAAGCCAAGGGTAAATGAGTTCATTTTATTCCTCACAGTCCTCTCAGGCAGAAGATGTAGGCAACTGACAGAAGAGACTTGCTACAATTTTCTCTAGTCTTCATTGAAGGCAGTTTTAGGCCAGTACTTCTAATACTTTTTGCACAGAGCAACTAAGTAGTTCTGTCTATGTCCCACAAATTCTATGTGACAGTGCCTGCTAAAGGAAACATGTTCTGCATCCATTTAAACTAAGAAAATACATCCACAATATATTTACACAGTGAAAGATAACACTTTTTTTTTTTCTTTTGGTCCCTCTGCCTTCTAAGCAAACAGATCTAACCATTTGTTGTATAACCATAAACATACACAATTTACACACAATTTAATTACTTCTGAACGTTTAATTCCCCCCCCTAATTTTACAGGTATATACAGCTTTCATGTGAATGGAAACCATTCCACTTACTGCAGTCAAGTGGAGTTGACATCCATGTTATCTCAGCTCATGTCTTTTATGCTTAGAAAATAAAAACAGGATTATTAAAATAATTGATTTTTCTCTCTTTTGTTTTAATTTAAAATGCTTTAAGTTAAACATACTACATTTGCTTTTGTTTGACTCGGTGTGGGGGAGACAGAAATACCCCTTTAACTTAAAATAAACAAGTCCTTTCAGAAGGAAAAACTTAGTTTAACCTCTTGTTTTGAATTCAAGAGTGCTTTCAAATTTTCCTGTGTGAATGATTTAAACCCTCTGACTTTTGCAGCTGGGGTTGCCTCAACCCCTGGTGGCAGAGGAAGGGGAAATTTCACATCAGATTAAATCCTTGAGCCCCTTTGGCGTCTGCCCACCCGTGGCTGCAGCAGGCTCTGTGAGTCAGGTGGCTCTGTGGCCGTGGGGAGAAAGAGAGCAGAGTGCCAGACAGATGCACTTAGTGGCCATCCAAGCCAAAACTCCCTCTCTGGCCATGTTCAAACAAACCTTGGTGCCAAATCTTTCTGAGCATAGTCATTTGACTGAGCAGTGAAATGTGTTCACTGCAACTGACAGAGACAATGTGAAATACTTTGCTTCTCCACTTGTAGCATCAAACATTTAAAAGGAAACCAAACTGTTGACTCAGGGTGAGCTGGTGAAGTGACCCATGGACTTAAGCTGAGATTACTTTTTTTTTTCTCTGTTCTTGCCATCAACAAGCAGCAAGCAGGCACTAAACCTTTCCTTTAGCTTCCTGCTGCTTCCAGAAGCAAGTAAACTGGAGTAACAGGAACTCCCAGAGGCTGCTCCTTAGTGGTAACCCCTGATTTGTCTTCTAGCTGGAAATGCATTTTGGAATTAGACAGTTCATTAATTATTCTTTCATATTATCTGGGGGCCCCTTTCTACTGCTGGAGCTCTAGCAGCAAGAAGACAAGGCTGATCTGGCATAGGCTGCAGTGCCTGGTCATTCACTTATGCTGTCAGTAAATGAAAAAAGCTACAAATCAAGATATACAGCTGTGCAATGTCAGCCTGAGCAAGACCAGAATCAGGCATCCACTGAAATTTCTGTTCACAGAGAAATTCACAAGAAAAGAGGAACTGAATCAGGGTTTGCAGAAAATTTGCAGAGGCCAGACTGAAACCAGACACATTAGCATAAGCCAGAAAGTTTTTGGATAATCAGGTGTCTGTCTCTGTGGACTCAAAATTCCCCTTTGGCACAACCAGCAAATGTTTGCTTGGGAGGCAGAAGTGAAAAGCCAGTGGATCTGAAATCTGAGCTTCCACAAGAATTTCTCTGGTCGGTGCTGAGCGCTGCCTTCGGGGGATGAGAAGGCTGGGAGGCAGGATGTTGGCGGCTGGGCTGGCTCCCAGCGCCTGCGGTTATCGCTCGGGTAATCCCACATGGTATAGCTGGGATAAAACTAAGTTCTACCCTTTTCTTCTCAGTCCCTCTTTCCAGAAGCAAGGAGATTTTCTTACTCTGAATAAACACCAAAATCATATTTTTTCCTTATAATTCTTTGTCTGAACACTGTAGCTGAAAATGTTTCCTTTTGTAGCAGTGACTATCTATGTCGGCAATAACTGCACTGGCAGTGGTGCAGACTGGCTCTATTTAATTTGCCAGTGGCAATTTATTTTTCAGTAGCTCCTTCCTTTAAAACATTTGCAAATCCCACAGAAACAAGTAAACCTTGGACACATGAAAAATTCCAGGCATAAACCTTAAGTCATAATTTAAAAAGAAATATAAAAAGTAAGACACATCTTTTTATGCCTGACATGGGCCTTAAGATTGCCTTTTACTTTTGCTGTGCACCCAAAGCCATGATAGATCACACATAAATAAAATCATACTGTAATTCAGATGCCCTCCCACAAAGGGCAGTTCTAAAATGTTCATTTAAAGAGGTGTTTTCTCATCCATTTCAGGTTTAACTCAGAGAATGGAATACTACAGGGTGTTCAGAGACTGGTGGAGAGAAAGGAGAGGAACACTTTTTTCATGGCTTGGAATAAAAGCAGAGTTAGATCTGCAATTCAAAATTCAACATTGAATTTATATTCTCTACACACAACATAGTGAACCTGAATAAAACAAAGTCATGCAGATCAGCTGAAGCCATGTATGACAAATGAGTCTAACCTCACTCTTCTTACAATATGACTTCATTCATAAGGAAACATAAAACTGTCTTTTTTTCATTCTTGCTTTCTCCTTTCTATTGCTTTCTTCTTCCTGCCTGACTAATGCAACCGTCCTAACTCTTCATATCAGAGCTCAGTATTGTGCCATCAATACCAGTGAGTCAGCATCCTTTCCCACAAGATTCAGTACCTGGGATTTTTCAGGGAAACACTGCCAGCTTATTATGTCTTAATGGGAATTTTTTTGGAAAACACCTTACACTTGGAACATTAAAAACAACTGTTGAACATTATGTAGATGAGGGCCAAGGACTCATTATCTTCCTGAAGGATACCTTACCAAGAATGTAGTAAACTGCCCAGGAGGTGAGGAAATTACTCCAAGCCTCCCTCCAGTGTCAGCAAGCGGTTCCCTTCAGGCATCGCAGGATTGAACATTAACTTACTCTAGAGAGAGTGAAAAATATCTCCAGGGCTGAATTTGAAACTCAGAGTTCTCCTACAGAAAAAGAAGAGAAATGGCTATTAAAGAACTGTAGGGGTTTTATTCTTATTATTGTAATGATTTTGATTTAATGTATAAATAGCCAGCTCTGGAAATATACATTTATTTCTACAGGTAAACTTCCTGTGGGAATGGTATCTCTGGGGCATAAGAGCAAACCCAGGAAACTGCTGATTAAATACTGTACTGAATGGGCTTGTAGGTATTTTAACCTTAAGCAAGGCTAACTGGGCAACAGGACTGATGCTTTTTTTGTGTGTGTCACAAAATTTATTGTTGCTTCAGCAAAACTGCAGCATGTATCTTATAAAACATGCATGGTGGGAGCAATGAGTATTCTTTACAGGGCTGTATTTTCCTAGCATAAGGGTTTTCCTAGTCATTACCCTACATATAATCCAGGCTTTTTGTTTGTCAGAGTCCTTTTACTCTGAATTCTGTGGGTGTTTGAGTTTGTCCTATACCCTTCAGGATTATACTGTGGGATGTTGCAATAACCACCCTCTTATCCTCATGTGAGAGGGAGCAGGGACATTACTGTGGGAATAGGTGCAATTTCTGCACTTCCAAAGCAGCTTGTAAATACAGTGTAGCACAGAGCAATAGCACAGTGCTCTGCAATCCTGATCACTGATGGAGTCTTTGCAGTAACAAAATATTTCTTGTAGGGTTGGTTATCTGGAGTGCAGTGGCTCTGTGGTTAATTGCTGTTCCTTGCAGCCTCAGTATGTACCTTGCAGATTTTCTGCATGATGACGTGAGGATGACAGCATGGCCGAATGGAAGAGGGGTAAAATGCAATGTAAGAACAGAGCCTTCTCTCTGCCAGAGCAGGGGAAGGAATTGCATCAACAAACTGTGAGCAGCATGAAAGCACAAAGAGCTGTAATAGGAGTGTCATGTGATTAGAATGGTTTTAAGGGAGTGAGGAAGATGGGACATGAACAGTCAGACTTGTGTGCTTCAGCCCAATATTGTTCTTTTTGAAATTAATTTCTTTGTGCATTTCTTTGTAGAAATACTCTAGAATTAGTTTAACTCATGAGAACACTAAATTAACAATACTTAACTCAGAGTTTGAATTGATTGAGCTGTACAAAGGGGTTTTGATGCTTCCCTGGTTTTGGCTCCCAAACATCACTTTGTGTCTGAGCACACACATTTTTTCTATGCCTGTTTAATGCAAATGCAGTTCCTGCCTGCCCATTTTTCTATGACTGTTTTATATGCACTCAGCCACAGGTGTGGCCCCATTCCAGGATGGAGGATGGAGGCTGGTGTGTAATGCCCTGTCTTCAGGCTGTCAGGGCCCCTTTCCCAGCAGTGGTGGGTAGGATCCCCTGAGGCTGGGAAGGAAGAAGTTCACTCCTGTTGCCACCTCCCTTCTGTGTGTGCTGTTGGACAAGGAGAGGTGGACACCAGCAGCCCCAGGTGTGGCAGGAAAGTGAAGCAAATTATCTGCACCCAAAGGAATCACCTGGATGGATTGCACTCCAAGGGAGAGCTGGGCTGTAAGACCATCTTTCACTCAGACAGTGATGGGATGGGAAGGGAGGGACCCAATTTCAGCTCACAGACCTTTGCAGCAACTTTCTTGGTAGGACTGAACTCCCTTGTGCTGTGTTTAAATTGTCAAGTCCATGGAGGGTACAGAGAGAGCCTGGGAGCATCAGTGGATCATCACTTCTACAGCTGGGCATTGAATGGCTTTGATGCTGCCATTGCTTGCCTGTGAGCATCCTCTGTCAACACAGCATCACCCAAATCCTGCTATGGGGTCTTTGTCAATAACTACCAAAGAAATAGTTTCTTTTCTGAGTACTTGTTTTTTGTGATTGTTTCAAGAGACAGTCTGGTTTTGAGGCATCAAGTGCAAAATTTTTCTCCATCATTTCCCTGTCTTCTTGAGGTTTCAACGTGTCAGTCTTCTCAGACTTCCGAGAACACTTCTCAACAACAGTAACTACCCGTTCCTTGTATCCCTGTGTTGGGTCCCAACTGACGCAGTGTCAAACCAAGCTGCTTCTCTTTAGCTACAGAGACGGGAATAGCCCAGTTTCCCAACGGCTCCACCAGCCTGCCAGCTACTCTCAGTTTGTTTTGCTGCAATCCAAAAAACACACCCTACTTTGAGCATTGACACATCTCCCAAGTGTGGACACCCTTCCCAAAAATGTGAGCATATGTTAGTCTTGCCTAACTGCGGCCAGGAGAAAGAGGCTTCTGCAAAACTGCTGATCTTTAAGCACCTTGGTCTTTGATGTCTCAGTCTCTTCCCTTTAAACCTGATCTATCTCTTACTGACGCTGAATTTCCATTGTATTAAATAGGATTAATCATCCTTTAGGATTTGTCGTTTCACTCATCTAAAGTGCCACAGGCAGAGCTGTAGCACAGCCCAAATACCAAACCACTTGTACTGTCAATTGACAGAAATTTTGTTTTGTCTGCTGACCAAGTTCTGCATATCCAGGATGATATATATCCTACTTGCCAGAAAAACTATTTATTTATTTAAGAGAATGAAGACTTTCCGTCTTAGATAAGAAATAAAGGAGAAAAATATTGTCCAGAAAGTTCTGTCTTCACCATTATTGAACCACACCCTGTCTTCTTCATATAAGAAATATTGCCAAAGCCACAGTCTTTCATCATGTGGTTCCTTTTAAATAACCTCCTAGGTACTAAAGGTCAGGATGATTTAAAAAAAAATAGCCTGGTAGTATGAAAGAACTTTTTTTAAATGCAAAAAGACAAACAGAGGAATCCTACGCAAAATTGCCATAAATACAAGGGATGAAGATGATGATGAGTGGAATAAACTACTTTCACATTGCGTTCATCTGCTTTAGTTCATCTCAAGTTTTGTTCAGTTCAGAATTCTAATATAAAAATAGAATTATTCAATTAATTGCAACCCTGCATCCATTCTTACAGTCCTTTCTCATAGATTTGTCCTTGAACTCCACTGGGAATAGTCACACAATGACCACAGCCTTAGCTTTGTCTATTTTTTTGTCTCCTCTCTAAAGAGCTTATTGCCAATATTGCTGCTTCATCTAACTAAGGTAAAGGAAGAAAAATGCAAACCTTTTTTTTTCAGTTATTTTTGTCCAATTTCTCCATGTTATTTCATCAAATAAGTATTTTTAAGGGTGGGCCTTTCCCATATTTGACATTTGAATAGTTTCCGATAGTCTGCAGAAATTACTGGTACTTTTTTCTATAAATATTTGCTTATTTCTGAGCCATGGTTTTGAATTACTCTAAGACTGAAAATTTGGGCACTTTGAAGGTGATTCATGAGCAAACCAGACACCTCTGTCTTGGATGTGGCAATGCTGACCCATATCAGGACAGGCAGGGTGGGTGTCTGAGGGTCCTGAAGAGCTTGGTTGAGTTGCAATCCCCACTACAGCCTGTGGAAGCCCTGGGATAAGTTGTGTTGCTGGTGTAAGGAGTGTGAGCACGAGTGTGTGTGAGTGTGTGTGTGGTGTTGTTTTGGTTTTGTGCACATTCCCAACTGTTGCTTTGAAACGTCATTATTCAGTTGTCTGCAATTTTTAAAAGTTAATACCTAGCTTCATTTTTAAAACATGCAGTCTATAGCAGACTATACTATTGATTCTTACTCTGAGAGCATTCCTGGACCATGGTCAGGGGCCAGGTCAGGGTCTGTTGTGCTTGGTGATATGCACAGCATAAAAACATATGCTTATAAAGAAAACCATAACAGCAGAGTTTCATGTTTAGCTTCTTTATTAATTTCTCCCATATTCCGAAGCAGTTTCTGGGACTCAAGAGGCTGCCTCGATGGAGGACAAGTGCATATAAAAAACCATTTCAAAAAGCAGGGTTGTAAAAGATTTTGGAATCATAAGTTTGTGCTTTAAACCCATGGTATTTTTTGGTAGCTCAGAGTTGTTTCCACCCTTCGAGAATGTCCTGGGTTGACGGTGCCTCCTATCCCAAAATCACGTACTTCACGGTTTTGGGATAGGAAGCTCCGTCAACCCAGGACAGAGAGCAGAGCTGGGCAGATGACAGCTAAAGAACCTTAAAGCCCAGCTCACTGTCTCCTTCAAATATTCCCAAAACTGCTTTTCCTTTCTCTTAGTGAAGGGGAAGCTGACAGGACAGGACAATCCCTGCCCCTGGCTGGGGCAGCAGAGGCAGCACACTCCTCTTGCTTCCCTGTTCCTCTACTCCTTTCCACCCCAAGGCAAGGCCAGCCTCACCTCTGGCCAGAGGATGGCAAAACATTTTCCTTCTGAGTCTGGTCAGCAGCCAGGCTGGGAGGAAAGCAGGCACTTTTACCAAGGCAGGTCAGGGCACCCTGAGCATAAAATCCCTCTTCAAGTCACCCCCAAGGCCCATCTCTGGTTGTTTGTCCCCAGCCCTCACACCTCACACCTCACATTTTCCTCCCCACAGCAGCATTTCCTCCATGCCAGGGACACAGGGACCCCTCTCCTACCTGCTGCCCATTGTGCATCTTCTTCCTCCTGCAGCTTCCTTATAAAACAAGCTACCACCCCCAAACCCACATTTTTTTTCCAAGCATTCCTCCCACTTTCTGTTTGCCTCATCCTCTCCCTCATTATCCTGGGTCTTGCTTTTGTTTGTCTTGGCTATTTTGGTCTGGAGGCTCTTTGGGGAAGGGAATACAGTTTAAATGTCGCCTGGTCAGGATGTGTTCAAGTCATTCCAGCTGAGTGAAGCTGAATTGATAAATGAGGCACAAACTGGCTAAGAAGTTTGTGAGCATGGGCAACTGATTAACTGAATCAGCTTGAAGAGGTATAATTCATTAAGCACACGTAACTTGGAGTTTAGGGGGTAGAAGTCCTGTTTTGAACGGCACAGGTTATAGTTCAATGATAAAGGAATTTTCAATTTCCCAGGAAATCCAGTCCAGGCCATACTCTACTGTAGTTAAGCATAGCATGTTCACATGGTAGTTATAGCTTAAACTGTAGGCTCTGGCTCCAAGCACTTTCTTCACCATTGTCATTCCTGAGGGACCACAAACACTCATTGTTTACAATGAGAGTTACATATAACTACTTGAAAAATGGAAGTATAAATGTAAAAATTAAAACCCAAATGGTATGTCCCATTTGTATTTACTAAGAAGAAACTGGGCTTTTCTCTAGAGGGCTCTATCTCTGTGATAAATTTTTAAATTATAGTTCTACTTGATACTATAATTAAACTATCAATTATAAAATTTTTGTATATGTAGAAAGGATTAAGATGATATTGTTTACAAGGTGTGTGTGATCTTCATTTTGTTGCCAGTATGATGATTATTTTCACTTTAACACCTAGAACACCCCAAACCTCCACACCTGTCAGAGTCATGGAAACATCTGGTATCTATTTTGCAAACTTGAGAGTCTGTTGTTATAATCTTTTAATTACATGTAAAATCACTTTCTGCTGTAGAAGTATGTAAATTATCCCAAATGAATCAACACAAAACTAGGAAATTTTTCATGTTCAGCACCATTTCTCAGGTACACCAATAAATGAGATGCTAATAGCACATGAAATTTAAAAGGGAGTTTATTCCTTTTGATTAAAAAGTGATACAAGAATTCAGTGAAAAATGAATCCCAAGTATTTTAAATCAGTATGTCCCATTTGTATTCACTATTAAAAAAGCAATTTTGATGAGCACCTATCGTATCAACCAGAAATCTTTCTCATTCTTTGCTTAAGATCCTCTCATCTGTAAGAGAAGAGTATTTGTCATAAACTAAATGCTTATGGATTTCCTTTCCTTACACAAGGGAAAAGAATATGTTGAATATTCAAGCTCTATTCACATGGTTTAAAGGAAAAACCCCAAGAGTACGGCTTTCTGTGAAGTCACCAAAGCCTTTGGCTTGCATTGTGAATGACCACTGGTCCTTAAAATTGTGAGCTTTTGGTAATGACACTCATCCACTCTCTGGTCTGTTTTCAAGGGGCTGAGGGACTTGTAGGTGCCTCATTCTGTAGCTGAGGGAACTGGTAAATGACTATTTTTTATGTGACCTCTCTGTGCTCCCTTCCTTTAAACACAGTGGATATATGTGAGGCTTTCCAAGCCTGTCAGGCCCATGCATCATCTTCCCTCCATGAAATTACAAGCTGTGGTTAGGGCAAAGGTTGTGAGCTCTCCAAGAACGTCACCAGGCCAAGAGTGCTGCTGGGCCAAATGTTGCTATGGAGTTGTAATCAGTCATGTCCCAACCACCTGGGCCTTTTAGACTGGAACCATTAAGACTTTTTTAGCTTCTTCTACACCTTTGCAGTGACCATGAAAATCTAGTGCTGACCAGTATTTACTTGGTTCACATATTAACTACTAGACCAGACAGGGTATAGCAGAGACCCAAGCCCAAGACAAAGTACAAAATCCACATAGTCTATCTTTGTAATTAGTTCCTACCTTAGAGTCAAGAGTAAAACACCAGTCAGAAAGTAAACTGAAAAATTTAATTGCTTTATAAAATAAGATTATGAAATTCTATACAAAAATCCAGCTTCTTAAATATGGTACATTCACTTCCTCACAGAATATTTAAATATTCAGGTCACTTTAACTATATCTTCATATTTGAGTTAAAATCATTGGATAAATTAAAACATCCTTACCAAAATATACCACAACTTATACAAATAATACTAAGCAATAATACCTTTTTTTAAATACAAAATGTAAAGAAATTAATAACTCTTAGGGCATGCTACAAAATTTTGCCAGAAAAATATATGGAATCATTTTTGTTTAACTAGAAAATATACAGTGTGCTTTCCAATTCTCTTCTTAAAATTCAGTCTCATACATTTTCCATTTAACATAATAAATATGTACAACAAAAATGTTTATTCCTTGAAGAATATAAATAGCAAATACTGGAGTCGAGCCTGGTCTGGCATTCATTTCTCAGCTAGTGACTACAGTGGCACGTTTCAACTCTTCAACTGAATGTGCAAAAATGCAGAATCAGGCTCTTAGTGTTACCATCGGGTTAATAGCTTTTATAGAAGTGATTTTTATTTAAAAAAAAAAAAACAAACAACAAAAAACAACAATAACAAAAAACACCTTCAAAACCACTGCAGGAGACTTAGAACTATTCCAGTCAGGCATTTCTATAAATAGTAAATCAAAATGTGGTGAAATAATGTTCCAGTTTAATTACTGCTGGCAGTAATTAGGGAAAAATAGTCAGTGGAGAAAGAAACATATCTTGAGTTAGACACATCTTACTTTCACAGATTTAAGTTGGTTCCCTACCATTTCTAAAAAGAGTTTCTGGTATAATCTATACATTGTAAATCTGTGAAGAAACTTAATCACCTTCTTTAGGCTTTGGATGGTTCGTTTTGGAAAGTGGTACATTTTCAAGTGCTTCAGTCCATACATTAAACCTTTAATGGTGTCTTGGTCACCATTCTTTATTCTCCACAGACTGAGAAGCTTCAGAACTTGCTCTGTGGGTTGACATAGTTTCATTGTGCGCTCAACATCTTCTTTTCCCACTTTCTTGCCTGGTAAGCTTGCCATCAGCATGTTGAGGTGTTCAAAGGTGAGGTTCAGGTGGCCAACATGCTTTAAGACACTGTTTTCGCAAAGGTCGATATCTATAGAAAGCAATAACAGAAGTACAGCACATTACAACTTTACTGTAGCCTGCAAAAAACCTTCCAAAATTCCAAGGTGAATCTGCTTTCCAAATTTCTTTGCTTCAAATAATTCTCTCATCTTTGCTTTTTTGGGGCCCATATATCCTATAAAATGTTGTGTGTATGTGTTAGGGCTCCTAGTATTTGGTTCCAGTGAATAAAAATTTAGCTCATTCTCTTCAGAAATGCCTAGGCAAGCTTTGTTAAAATAGTGATTTTGAATTTTGAAGTACTCTAGACACTTCACAGACTGACATACACATACATACAAAACAGCAGAGGGGTGAAAAAAAAACATTTCTGCAGCATTTTTCAAATCTGTTTTGAGTGGACAAAACACCATTTGAATGTGGTGGTTGTTGATGGTGGCTTACATGAAAAGAGTTGGCCTGACTGTTGTAAAAAACTTTGATATTAATACTGCAGCACTATTTCATCTCTGAATCGTATCTCAGTAGATTCAGCACAAACAAAGCAATGAATCAACAGGACAAAGAGGTACCAGAAGGGAAAAAGAAGGGAAAACCTGTCTATGTATTCCTCACTCTCATGTGCCCCTACCCTCTGGATAAATGTCCCAGTCCAAAACATCAACCTCTACTTTATAGAAGACAAACTGCATTCTCAGCTGCAGGGAACCAGCTCCCTCTAACCTCGGTGGCTCAGGTATTACAGTGTGAAACACTTTCCTCACTTGATCAGAATTCTTTATATGTTGTGCAATCTCAAAAGGGGACCTTGGTCATGGCACAACACACACTCCAAAGTGGGCTACATGTCTGGGAAAAATTCAGTCCTTGACTGTTCTGGAGAAGTGGAATTCAGTTCTCTATGCTTACTGCATCGATGTAACTCAGTGAAGGCCTGCAGGCCCTTCTCCAAACACAACACATCCCCAGGGGGTATCTGATCCAAGCAATTTTTAAAATGCCATTCAGAAGGTTGTTTATAATGCACATGCTATCACAGTAAAATACCTTGGATAATCTTCTTGACCATGTCCTGTTCTTTGTTTTGCTGCTTCCACAGTTTCAAAAGCTGGAAGGTCTGCTCTTGAGGGCTGTGCCTTTGTTTAATCCTTTCAATGTTTTCTGTGCTAACCTTTGTCCCAGGCAAGCTCTCTGCTAGTATGTTCAGCCAGTTAGGTGTGAGATGAGTAGGAACAGCAAACCTGAACATAGCTTCCTCACACAGGGTTACATCTGAAATGAGAAAGAGAAGATGTCAATTGTTCTGATCTCTTACCTTGCCTGTCTCTGGAAAAAATACCAAAAAACAACCAAGCAACAAGAATGATAAGAAAAAGCATTTTAAAAACAGACTAAGAAGTTGTCTTTATAGTGCTGTTTCTCTTTGTGATTCAGTTCTTTTTGGTCTGAGCTACAATAATCAAAATTCTACTATGGCCATCACCATAGCAGGCAAAGAGCTAACAAACTAGGTGTTTTTACCCTGGATTTTGGTAAATTAATTTTAACAATAACTAAAGGTATGTTTTCAGAGCACTCTTCCTTAATATGATACATACCTATTCCACATTTTTGAGGTGTTGTATCTGTATTTTCTTGACAGATATTGTCACGAACCTCATTTCCTTTCAAAGCTATTTTGAAACCCAGGGCACTACAGTTTGTGTGCTTAAGACAGGCTGCTTTGGATGAGGTTTCATTTGAGAAAAATCCTTCTGGGCATCTCTCACATACAGTGTCACTCTCAGGGGTACCTGTGGAAACAGGAAAACAGTGCATCCAATTACATATAACCTCAACTGTGGGAAAAAATTTAAAAAATAATAGAAAAAGCAAGGAAAACATTCTTCTCTAAACTGTCATGCTTCTGCTTTTCGTGTTTGTGATCTATTAAAGAATCACTAAGGAAAAAAAAAGGAGATAGAAGATGCATTTGGAGAAGGATGATCCTCCTGATGTAAAGCAGTAAACAGTACTCTTAAGTATGCTTGTTGCCAAGTTTAAAAGCAGTGATTACTGATTAAATCAGTAATTTAGTAAAGCCTCAATTACTTGAGTTTATTCAGACATTAGACTATGTCTGATCTTCATCTTCCAACTATACAAATACTCTGTAAAGTAATTAAGTGGCAAAAAAATGTGTTCTGAATTTCACTCTGCAATAACTACCCAGAACCTTACTTGAATGGGTAACTTCAGTTCCAGATAAAAATACAATTCAACTAAATATCAACTAAAGACAACAATTCTGAAATTCTTTCTGGGGCTTAAATAAAGTGGTAATAAAAGCAAAGAAAGGAGTGTCCAATATTAAAAAAAGTAGACATACATGTTTTGCTTGGTGATTTATAATGCATAGTTTTACTTCAGAACAAAATATATGATACAACAACAAAATGACAACGTGGTTCTAGCACATTTACAAAGAGTAAGAAAACTAGTCCATGAAATCTGAAACTCTGCAGTCTAACCACCAGTGGCAGGAAAGTAACAGCACCAATAACTGCTGTATATTCACTCTTATTCATCCAACATTTAACAAGTGCCTGAAGTCTGGTATCTAATACTGCATTATTGAACATGAATTTAAACACATGCTTAAAACTAATTTGAAAAAATTGGAAACTATATTTGAATAAGAAAATACCTCCATCTAGTGTATTTTTAAAGTATTTTCATGTGGATGTTTATTTTAACGTTAGCTTTTTAGTAATCTTTTATTTATTTGGGGAATCCTTAGAGAAAAAGAGTATGTATGTCAAGTTTTCAATCAGCTGTGAAATCAAGAATAGTGCTTGCATACAACCTGACCTAGCACTTCATCAGACAGTGAAGGAGTTTATGGTTGCCAGAGACCCTGTATGTGCCAACCCCCTCCCAAATCCTGTGCTTTCTGCAGCTGCAGCATTGCCCTTGTGCACTGCCTGCAGCTCTGGGCTGGACAAAGCTCCAGCCAGTGCCTGAACTGTGCAGGCAGAAATCAGCTGTCCTGAGACAGCTGCATTTTAGCAATTTTCCCTGCTACACACAGGCTGCTGTTGTGTTCTGGCAGCAAGAGAGTGGAAGAGAGGAGTGTTCCTGCCAATGGTGCATCGTTCTCCTCAGAGCTTCCTGCATAATCTTTGCAGCACAAGGGAGGAATATACCGGCTAATCCTTCAGTGTTCTTAGGACTGAGCGTAAAGTCACCCTCCAGCTCTGCCAGCTTCTTCACTGTTTATATCACTGCACTTGTTCAGGGCATGAATTGCCGCTGTCTGTCCTTCTGCCACTCCCTCCAACTCTCCTGGAATCCCCCATTCTTCCCAGGGAAACGGCAGCCGCCGCCGGGGAGACAGAGCTGCCTCGCAGCAGTGCTGCTTTCCCCGTACAAGGCCGCTATAAACCCTGCCTCGTACGGGGCCGGCCGTGGCAGAAAGGAACAAAGCCTTAACCTGCGCTCACAAAAAGGGACTACAAAAGCAAGGTGATATCCCAGAGTAATCATGAGCAACGAGCACCAGGGAAACAGATTTAATGCTTTAATGTTTTAAGCCTTAAATGAAGCACTGGACCACACCATCTCCCTGTGTGGGAGTGGAATCATACTTTTCTACTGTTAAGTGTTATTTCACCTGAATTTGCATCATTACAAGTTCTAGGCTATCATATGGCAAAAAACAGTAACACAGTGCAGTACATGTTTTTAAACTCTTAGCTGTTGCCTCACCTCAAAAACTGACTATGGACACAGGGGGATGCAATTATTTTTACTTTCATCCCTCTTTTGACATCTGCTTGGGTTTAGCTGGTTCAATCTGATGGTCTTTTGGAAACCAACTTTTCAAAATATTACAAAATTCAACATTTTGTCTTCTTTAAAAGTTTGCTTCATTCTCAACTGAGGGACTAAAATTTGTCTGCCATATTTCACCGTGCTCGTAGGGATGCAGCAGGCTGGTTGCTCAGACAATTTATACTTTGTTCACCTCCCAAAGTCTTTTTGAGGACTTTGTTTCTGGCCCCTTTTGACTTGCTGCCGAGATACAGTGGAACCTCATTAACCCAAGCCTCTGGGTATACTAGTTTAGGTTAATGAAGGTTTACAATATGGAAATGTGGTAGCTGACAGTGGAAATGCTTAACAGTCCAAGGGCATCAGGGTAAAGCTTCATCAGCCAATTACTCAAGGACTAGTGAGCAGCTACAGCAGCGACGTTTCTCCTTACGTCAAAGTTGCTCTCCAGTGAGAGGTTCATAAACCAGAAAAGGACTCCCAGTCTGTCATTCAGCTCAGCTCTAAAATGTACAGGCCAGCCCTAGCATTTCTCACTGCAGGTATGTCATTGCTAGGGAAATCATTCTGTAGTCTGGCTGCCTGTGGGTGCCTGAGATATTTTGATTTTCTGCATTTCCTTCCCCAGTGCTCTTCTCCAGGCAGTTATCAAGCTCTGGTACGACACTTCACAATTCTTTCAGGTTGTGTTAAATACTGGACCTAAAAGGGGCCATGGCATTTGCCAAACAAGAGATGATATATTTGTTTTGAGGGAAAAACATACTATTGGTTTAACAATTTGTGTTGTCTTAGGTGAATACACTCCACTGAAAAATGCTGCTTTGCTCTATATCCCCACCAGACTTTCAGCACTATGCCAGCCTGTTTGACAAAGAAATGGTTGTTTGCTTGATAATAGTAACACTTTCCCTAAGAATTCCACTTAGGATGCTGATAATTAATTATTACCACATATTGCAGTGACGCCAGAGCTATATTAATGTTGTTATAATTATATACGTGGTGTCAAACGTAGCGCTCCTGGTGTTTGTCAAGATATACAGTTGCTTGAAACAGCAGATTTCAAAAGGAAAAACATTATTATTTATCACACACACAAATACTACATTCCAGATAATGTTCCTTTAAAAGAGGCAATCCATCATGTTTCTCATTACAGTGCAATTTGCTACATTTGCTGCCGCCATTAAGTTACATATTACAGCAGGAGCAGGGTATTCCTCTGAGAAACCTTCCTTTGGCTACAGTCCAAATGATGCAGACTAGAACAGGTTCAATTTGCTTTACAATTTACCGTCCTGCAATTTCACCCGGACAAGCCGTTTTCCTAATCTGGTAACTGCCACTGGCGGCGGACGCGCGGCCGAGCTCTGATTACGTCTGTGCGTGGGAGGAGCGGGACCCACCTGCCTGGGCAACGCCGAACCCGGGCGGACACTCCGTGTGCCTCAAGCAGAACTCGAGCTCCAGGTACCTGCCCGGGACGCACTCGCAGACGCGGTTCTGCGTGCTGGAGCACTCCTGCCTGACGAACTGCATCTCCTTGCAGACGGCGCTGCAGTACTGGCACTCCTCGTTGCTGTTCCACTCGTCGGCGTAGTACTGAGCCGGGCACGGAGCGCACTGCGTCGGGCTGCTGGCGCTGCAGTGCCGCTTCACGTAGCTCCCGGGAGGACACTGGTCACACAGCAGCTGGCGAGATGTCCCTGGATCGTAATGGCGATACTTGGGGGGAGAGTCATCCTGGATGGTCCACTTGACAGAAATGTCCAAGAGCTAGCAGCAGGAAAATAAAACATCACTTCCTTTTAGTTCCGGGGAGCACCGTGATCACAAGGAAACCTGCACTTTAATGAGTTTATGAGTCTACTCAAGTCACTGTCTTCAAACAAATATTTGCATTAGGAATGAGATACTAGCCAACTTCCAGACTCTCCTGTGCCCATCTTAGAATGGGAAAGCTTTAGGATCTTATCTAGCAAATCTTCCCGACCTAAGTGATTCCTACCATAGATGTAGATTCTATTCTTCTCCAATTTACACCCTTTTAATATCATTGGGCAATGACATTTTACTGCCTGGCGCCAGAGAATTTGTCCAAATGCACAGCAAAGGTGGGGGTTATGCACCTTTTTGTTCTTGATTACTTCAGATGCAAAAGAAATTCTGCCTGAGCATATGAATCTCACCAGTGTACTGCACCATCACCACAGATACCTTTAAAGGTGATTCCTTACACTATTTCTCTTACACTACTTTGTACCAGAAATTTATGGCTAGAACAATAGAGGTTACTTTCTAATGCCTTCTATTTAATTTTGCAGAAGCTCTTGGGATGTAGTGTGGTAGCTACATCAAAGATGAAGACACAGCTTGAGACAGAGGTAAAGAGTATGCAGGTTATGAAGGGCACATTAAGGACAATTGCATGAGCTGGAAGAGACCAGGCCAATGCTTTCATTTCCTACCAAAAGCCACAGGCTCACAGCTGTCATGAAAAGCTGGTTCAGTACTGGCACAAGCCATGACAGCTACAGTCCTCCTGCTTCCTACAACAGTCTGCTTTGCTGGTGATTGGGGACCTAGTGATCTGAGACACCCTGCCCTGCTGCAGAGACAACCCTCATATCACTTCATTTTGGTCTTAAAATTGAAAATGTGGTTCTGTGATTCCACCAGTCTACCACAAAAATAACTCTCAAGAACCACCCTGATCCTCACAGGGTCTGCCAAGAGCTCACTCTCCTCACTGATAACCCAGCTCTGTCCCAGAACTGCATGCATGGCTGCATGTGCCACTTCTCTTCCAAAACTTGTACATTTTATAAAGATGAAGTAAACTAGTTCTGACTTAAGATATTTTTCTGTGTATTGAATAAAATTAGAGATCTAACTGACTTGTCTTTATTGCTATTTTAACCACCGTCAGCTAATACAGAGTTTCCAATTCAGTTTCAAAAATGTATTTCCTCTTTTCCAAATGTCCCCAAAGTATACGTGGAATTAATTTTTTTCTTTTTTTTAAAAGTCTATATTTTCTTGAGATGCTTCCTTTAAGGGCCTAACTTCTGCCACATCATGGCACTTCAAAAGCCATAGTCTTATTAAATTTGGAAAGGACAATTTAAAACTTAATCTGCATTAACACAATTCATAGTAAACAATATGTGATATGAGATGCTTAACTTAGGTACTCTTATTGCTTAAGCAAATACTCTTAAATGCATTCTTCTGTTGCTATTAATCCACTTTTCATACAGCTATACTTAGGCTGAGAATGAAATGCAGATGGTATGGATATTTCCCTACAGCCTCTTGTAGCTACCCTTGACTAAGTCTGATAACTTATCTGATTTCTAGAGGTGGAGATCTCACTTTTCTTGTGGTCTCAATGCACAATACCTTTCATTGTGAGAAATTCCTTATTTGTCTTTGATGTTTGATGAACAACTCCATTTTCCTTAAATGACTGGATCTGTTTCATGTAATCTATTTAACAAAGAGGGCATAGCACATTTTTTAATAATGAGTGGCTTTACATTAAGGAAAAATGCCCCCACCCTTGGTAAATCTACAGCTATGACTCTTGTAATAAGGAAGTCCTGGTAATCTCATTAATTGTGGATGTGAACAGTAAAGTTTTCTTCTATGGTTTTAATTCAGTACTAGGTAATACAGCATCCCAGAGTCCAAGACTTGCACGGACACAAGCACTTTTGCAGAACATATCTGACTACAACATGTGGCACAGGCACTACAAAGACAAGCATCAACCCACACTTCACACAGATGCCTGTGGAAACCCAAGACAATTCCCAACAGAGGTGAAAATCTGACACTGTGAAAATTATTAGGGACAGCAACCAGCCATATAGGCAGCACGTCCTCGTGCGAAACATCAGTATTCCTGCTCTGTTGTGCACAGCTCCCCACAAATTCAGAGCTGTCACTGCAGTAGAATCTGCTCCTCTGGGTTGTGCCTCTGGCCCTAGTGACACATTTTCACATAATGTACAGGTGGATGAATCATTTCATAACTGTTAAGTCTACTCTGCAACATGTAGGAGCAAGCATAACAAGATTTTATCTATTTTCCTTACTCAGCTATTTACATTGGAAATCACACATGAGGCAAGTAAAGAGTTTTGCTGCAGGGGATGATTCAGCATTAAAATTAATTAGAATTCAATAATCAGAGTATGAAAGCATAGAGGTTTGTAGGAAAAAATGAAGGCACTTGCTTCATGAAGAACCTACAGCTGTGGGAAACAAGCCAATAAAAATTGAAAACATTTCAACACAGTTTGAGAGGATTTTAAAAATTGAGCAAAACAATACTTGAACCATATGTGTGTGAGACAGAGTTTTGTCCTTGGGAGAACCACTAGCTATGAACTAATAATGGCAACTAGAATATTATTATTCTAAATGATCATAACAAAACCACCATAATAATAGGATTAATAATTCAGCATCACTAAAAGAACAGTCTTACCACTTGATTTTTTTTTTCTTTGTGTTTTTAAAAGAAAAGCATATCACACTTGTTTTCCGTTTTTTTTTTTTTTTTTTGCCAGAAACACACATTATGTAGCTGCAGTAATCCATTGATCAGTGGCTGAGCCACATGTATGCAGGATCCAACTACTTTATTTAGTAAAATATTACAACAAAAAGATTCTTCAGTCAAACTAAAGATATAAATGCAATGAATATTTCAGAATTTTACCAGAGCATTTTTTACATAATTTTCAACACAGAGCTAGATTACCATTACTACTGTTTGACTACTATGAGCCTATTAGCACAGCTTGCTGTGCAACTCAGTGCCATAGGACATTGCAAACAGTTGAGTTCAAGATGTTACCTGACATAGTAATGGATGAAAATAATAAAGGACTATTAAACATAAACATCACTTTTTGATCAAGAAATGCCAAGTCAAAAACTGAATTCAGAAAATTAGTGATATTTTTAGGGTCCTTTTTCTTCCATCTCTGCAGCAACTTGGCATGAACAGAATGAAAAGACTCTTTTGTCCCCCAGTTCACAGAATAAACTGGAGGGGAACATCACTAAACTGTCCTTTCTCCTGGCCTAACACACACTGAGTTTGTGCTTACATTAGGAATTTGCATCACCTGTTACAGCAGATTTGCAGAGCAAAACAGATGGTGCCAAGCACCTGACATGCACATTATGTATTATTCTGAGGGGATATTTTGGACTAACTTCAATCTGCTCTTATGGACAAGCATGCATTAGTGGTTACAGTGCATCTGGTGTGTCTCTGGGGTCCATCTCTAGATTTGCTTTCATCAGTTCAGTTTACTTTGGTAAATCCTCTTTGTGCACTCCAGGGTTGCTCTGATGTGGAAACTAAAATACAGTAAATAAGGATGATCATAGGAAGCCCTTCAAAAGCATGTTCCTAAGACAAATTAAAATGGTATTTAAATGCATTTTATGTCATTCCTGATGTTTCCTCTCCTAAACTATGCTATGACCAACTTGATAGCAGTTTCTTAGCTACACAAAACCTCTGACTGATCAGAATGTCCATATTTAAAGGTCGTCTACACACTAAGCACCTGAATGTCTTCTGTAAGGAACAGCATTATTTGAGCACAGGAAATTGCCAGAATCAGAACTTACTAGTTATGAACAGTGGTGCCCCCAAAAGCTTCATAGAAAGCAAGGTTTCTTCCATAATCATGCTGGCACTGGCCTGTTTGACTCTTGCTGGAAAAGATGTCATGCTAATTTGAAAGAAGGAAGAAATTGCAAGTCCTGCTTCTACTGGAATCAGAATTAGGGACAGTGAGTATGTTCATCCTATAACCCTTAAGAAACCAAAGCTGGCATCCGTCAGTGCTGCACACAACCAAATTAATGGATTTGTCATTCAAAAGATTGTGTGAAGGTCTGTTCATCCTTGTTTAGGAAAGGTTAATTCACTAGGAAGTGGTACAGAGAAAGTTTAGAAGGAAATAGAGAGCTTCTCCTTGGAGAGGATCTGGACTTTTTCAATAGCTTGGCAAGTCACAAGAGAAGCAATGGATTGAGTACAGATAGAGAGTGAACTCAGAGAGAAGAACTTTATCCATTACAGGATAATGCTGGCATAATGCTGGCAAATGAAAAGGGGATTCTCTTGTCAGAGGAAGATTTGGAACAGCCTTCCACTGAGAAGCAGGTGTAAGAAACCCATGTGTCTTAAATATAGCTCTCAATGCCTTTCTGAAAGCAAATATGACATTTGGTTTCCTGGAAGAGATGGCAAATGGACTAAAAGAGATCCAGGCAGCTTGTTTCAGTTTTAAACCCTCAGCCAATTCTTCATATGCTAGCACTATGGGAAGAAAATAATGCTCAGTATCTTTTTCATTTCAACAAATTAATTGTTAGTGTAATTAATTTGTAAACACTTTTTCTAGGGTTAGTGAAATGCAAGGCTCAAAAAAACCCCTCCCAAACCTTAGGGGTTTTTTTCTTCTATGAGTATGAAATGCTATCAATAACAAAATTGTTACAGCAAAAGAAAACCAGAACAAAACCTAGTATCATTAACTACATCTAACAACCTATTGGGTGAAATTGAGTTCTAATGTCATGGGGTCACTTGTAAAAAGACTGAAGAACTCAATCTTCTTCCATCTCCCTGGGGAAAATCCGGGGCACATCTCATAACTGAGAACTTATTCAGGATGAATTACCCAAGGTTAGACAGCAGTTCTTCATTGCGTCACTCAGCATAGGCCTGAAGCTACATTTCTGCATACCATCCTTATGTCAGCATACACAATGCTAACATAAAAGGCCTGTGCAGCCCATTTGTTTGATTCCTTAGAAGATGCTTTTGAAAGACAAATAATGTGATTGTAAAATTCCATTTCAGATCTTGGGCATAAAAAAATACATGCCCTTTTCTTTCTTCTTTAAGTGTAAGGCAAAGAGCTGCTTGATTTCTCTTGTTGAATTAAAATGAACTAGAAGACAAAGCACATGAAATAAAAATCCTTCAAGCATCATCCCTTTAAATCACTGCTTTGTGGCAGAAAAGAGAGGGCTTTTCAGCATATGAAAATATTATTATATAGCTTGGCTTTGTGGTTTTGGGTTGTAGACCAAAGGAGAATGTTTAATTTGCTGAGAAAGATAAATCTGTTTCTGTTTTGCATTCCACAAGTATTCCAAAGCATATTTTCTTGTGTGATAAATAATTGTTCAAGACATCTGTCAGATTGCTCCCAGTGTTTGCATTGGGTTCAAAGTCAAACCTCTCAACTTTCCTACTTCGCCTTCTACATAAAGTATTTGGAGAAAGCAAAGGCAGGAGGCCTTCACATCTCCTCAACCCTTAGGCAGAATTCCTCACTGAAATCATGCACAGGCCCAGAAAAATCCCACTGGCAGAATATAGCACTGGATGATATTATCAAGGTCCTCCTCATCAATAGCTTGTATCTCAGATCCAGTATGTGATAATGTCGTGCTGGATCAGATCCACATCGACCCATTGAAAATGACTGTTGTCATCCTGGGAGAAATTACTCCCATCTATCTCTCATCCTTTTCATCTTGCTATTTCGGAGGCCCACGCAGTCACCAGATTTAACCTCTTTGGGCCAGCAGCTCTGCAGCACTGCTGACCTGTGGGTTACTGCAGGCTCGTGAGAGCGCTGCCCAGACAAAGGACCTTTCTGCAGACCATGGCCAAGTGCCAGGTACACAGTGAAATCTAACATGGAGTCATCCTCACTGGTTTGAGTTCAGCTTATAAAGCTCTTCCACCATTCTACCAACTGCTTCATTGTAATCCACTCACTTTGGACATAACAGGACCTACTTTTGTTTGGAAGACACTTTATGAAGTGGAAGCTGCTCTTTGACATAAGAAATTCAACTGGTGACTCTCCTGAGTGAGCGGTATTCAAAACCGAGGCTATGAAACACTGTCTTCATTTCTCTGTCAGTAAAGCAATATGTCAAAAAGTCAAGTCTTGTAGAGACTTTTTGAGGCACTATTAGTTGTCATTCACAAAGCAATTTAGGGGTCTAAACTACTGTTTCATTTTCAGTGGTAGGAAAATGAAATTCACGTGAAGAGCAGTTTTACATCTTATCTAAGATACGCTAAATTGAAAGTCGTTTATAGGAGTTACATTTGCCCTGGAGCAGGGAAAACTAACCAGATTCTCTCCAAAATACGTGTCTTACATTTTGGAACATTATTCCCCAGAGTGACAGCAAGATTTAGAGCTAACCCAAACCTGGGATATTCCCACTGTAACAACAGTCTGCCTTTGCTTGGACAGAATTAATAACAGCTGACTGCTAGCTAGAGAATGCATGTCCAATACTATGTGCAAACAGGTGTTTTTACAGAAGGAACAAAATTAAGTTTTCCATGAGATTTGAACAGTGGGTGTTGCTTCAATTGTCAGAATATATTTTAAAAATTCTTGTGGTAACCTTAGTGTTTTATTTTTAACCAAGACACATGCAGACAGACAGAAAGAAATTCAGACAGAAAGATAACTCCTACCCTCACGGGCTGCAAAGCCACTGCTGCCTACACACAGCAAACCCAAGAGGCAGGCCAGAAAAAGAATGTCACATGTGCCCAAAGATCCAAAATAGAGAAAGGTCAAGTGTAAGGGTCAAGATATTACGTGACAAGTAATGAGATTCAGCTCTGGGGAATTTCTTTGCATTCAGTCCAATTTCATAATGTTTGCAAGCAGTTTTAGTGTTCCAAGCCAACAACACAAACATGAATGCACCACCACAGCAGGTATAACCTTTCTGAAACCTTAGCAAAGAGGCCGAGACTGAAAGTACATCATACCCCCAAAAGTCTTTTTAGATACAATGTCTCCAAAAGAGGTTCTGAGGTATGTGAGCCAAAAACACAGAACTTCCAACTATAGTTGTGCCTCCTAAAAGGGTTATTATAGAACAGATACTAAAGCTATTTTTCTGAGCTCTAGCACATCTGACAGTACTTAAACTTTATTAATTTTACTTAAATTTCACAATAATTTCAAATAAATGTAATAATAATAATAATTATAATAATAATGCAGTTGAATGATGATCTCTTTAGTATGTACTGCCATCAATGTGTTTCAGCTCCAAGACTCATCTGCCAGAGGATTATGCTGAAGTTCATCAAATGCTATTACTTTGTGGGAGAACATGAACAGGCACACTGCATTTAATCAAAATCAAAATCCTGATGTGATTATTTTATGACAGCCACAGATAAGAAGCCAGGTTGATAACCAGATATTGCTGAAATTCCCAGATTAACTTCCTGTGATTTCATATTGACAAAGCAGGCACAACATCAGACATGGGATGAAAAAGTTGTCCTGCGTTTCAGTCTGCCAACCACAAGCCTGACAAATTTTGCTTCCCTTGCACCATTAATTACTTTGGGCTTGTTTCTCAAAAAGCTCTTTCAGAAAGTTGAACAGAGAGTAATAAATACGCATTACTCATCAGATCCTGGAAATCTCGTTGCATTTATAAAAAGCTTTCAGAATAAATGGATCTCAGTTCTAACGCTCTGCCACAACATTAATGTCGTTGTACTCACCAAAACAACCCAGAAGCAAGTTACTGTGCTGGCATAAGCAAGAGCCTGATCTCAATATTATTTTTTAATGTTTTTCTTTGAAACTTTCCTTATGCAAAAGATGAAGAGCCTCCAAATAGATGTTACACAGGGTCTGTCTGTAGGCAGGTTTTAATTAAACTGCACTCATATACAATTCCATATGACTAAATGGATTAAATAACATTTTGAAAGATTTACTGCACTGCTAACATATCTAAATTTGCATCTGGAAGTATCTTACTAAATCACCAAGTAAACAAAAACTTATTGAAGCAGGGACTTATACCAGATTTAATAACCCAACTTCTTCTGTAATAGCTACTGACACAGCTACTAATTCATGACTTTCTTGCATACAAAGCTGAATTTTCTAAGCCAAGACAAGAACCACACATTTGTGGGGCTTTTTTGTGGAGTTCACAGTGGTTTTCCTGGGTAAGAAAGCCAGCCCAGTATCTGAGATACCAAGAGTGCCACTGCAGCAGAGATTAGAGGCAGGCAGTGATGGAGCTTTTGTAAATCAGAAACAATCATTCCAGCCTACAGTTTCTAAATTCATTACTCGACACAGGGTTTTGCTTCAGACCAGCATGATGAGGCCTTACAAAGGGATGGAGGAAGTCAGGGAAAAAAAAAAAAAAAGGCAAAATAAAAACAAATCATGCCACTACCTTGAGAATGGGATGAAAATCCCTGCTGTCTCCCTGGAGCTGGACGTGTCCATCACATTCCAAACTCACCAGGAAAGTTAGGAGGGATGAAACAAAAAGGGTTTACCAAGAAAACGGAGAGAAGATAAAGCAATCCACAAACAAGCAACCCCCCCAAAAACCCCAAACCCAAAACAAAAACCCCAGAGGAAAAGCCGTGTGTCTCTCCAGCCTGATGTCTGAAGCTGCAGCGCATCTGAGAGCCTCTCTACCTCTGCGAAGGGACTCACCACAAGCGTGCAGCACAGGAACTTGTTCATTGTGGTCGGTGGAAGAAACCTCAGCGCGCTGGGAATCAGGCAGAGTCAGCGCCAGGCTCCAGCAGCTGCTTACATTCCCAACATTAAAGACACGATATATATATAGTCCCGGTGTAACAGGAAGCTTGGGCTCAGCTTTGATCACACATTCCCTGCCATGACCAAACTTTTCTCTCGCGCACTCCCCCTCACCTCCCCCCACCCCTCTTTT
>VYXD01015987.1:309121-335461 GCA_013397195.1 Hylia prasina
TTCTTTTTTTTCATGGAGATATGCATACACTTCCATATTTCTAGAGCTATGGGGATGCTTCTGACCTGTTCTGAGAGTAGGCAATACAACTTTGCATACTGTAAGACAAGTTTGCACATTACCATGCTCCTTTTCAATCAGGATTCAAGAGTATCACTACTAGGACAAATATTAAAGAAGGAGCCTGGAGTCAGTGGTGATGGGACATGAACCAGGCTCCTTTCCAAGGAGCCTGAACCAAGAAATTAAAGGTTACTCCCAAGCTTTTAGTAAGAAGCTTATTTTTTCACAGGCGTAAAGAACAAGTTGCTTGATAAATCCGTGTATTGCAGGTCCCTGTATTGATCTTTAGTGAAATTTCCCAGTAAGTGTTCCTGCAGCTGCGAGTTCAGCTCTGGGAGATGGAAGCATGGCTCTTTGGCAGTCTGCTCTTGGACTGGCTTATGACTCAGGAGGCTTGAAAAGTGGAAAAGAAAATGAGAGGAAGTGAGTGTTCACCCTATTAAAAAGTATTAACACAGAAGAGATCAATATACTTTTTCCTATGTGAAAACAAATTTTGCAAACAAGAAAGAATAGTAATAATAATAACAACAACTTTAAAGTGGCCTTTCAGTTAAAGAATTCAGTGCTGCTGCTTTAAATTGTTGACGCTGACTGCACAAGGAAAGCTAACAGCATTCTGATTTGTTGCAAGAACTTCTCCCTAAAATGTAAAAGCCTTTCTTTTCTCTGCTTCTGCCATCTTTTTTCATATTGCTATAAAAAGGCTAGCAGTAAATGTCAATGAAAATGAAGGCAATGTGGAAATACATAGAAACTGCTGCTCTGGTGGTTTTTTTTTTCTTTTCCCTGTGAATTCTTTTAAATAATTTTGATCTGCATCCAGAGCAGTTTATGGAGGCACAAAATAGTGCATGTGGAACAGCAGGCAAGAATGTGGAATGAATACTAATGCACTCAAACACCCTCCCCCAAGCTCTCTAAGCCTAAAAAATCCTTCTGCAGCATAACTACTAGTTCCTGTGGAACTTGCTTATATCCTCACGGAGGAAAGTCCTTTAGTATTTAATACAAAATTATTATCTTTTCATAGAATTTTTGAGCTGTTAGAATTTAATACAAAATTTTGTCCTTTCCATATAGCAGCTTGGAAAAAAAACCCCTCTACAGACAACCATGAATAAATTCTAAAAGGTTTTTAGGGAAGATTTTTCAGGCCAATAATACTTTCATATAGGACCTGCCTGGATACCCTTCGATAAATAAAATGTGATTTTTTTCACAACAGTAGAATCTTGAACTAAATTGATTTTACAGGTAAATTTACCAGGACAAATTTTGACTCTTCAGTGTAAAAGGAGAACAGGAAAGGACCACCTGTAAAAAACAAGAAAATTGAAAGAATAAAAAAAAAATCACTTTTTTTCCTGAAAAATATATTATCATTTCTAGAGGGCTAAATACTTAAATTATTTAAACCTTTTAGGCACAAAATGCCACAAAACGCCTTTCTATATCTTCTAATTTCAGAGGTCTAATTACAATCTGACATATCACTTAGAGATGCCAGCTGAAGTCAGTGGAGTGCACAGCACAGAGTTTGAGGCCAGACTGGTATCAGAGCATTTTTTTTCTCTAAATGATTAACTCTGTGAAAGGGGCCATGTGATGTCTGGCCTGCAATAGCAGAAAACTACAATCAGTGGCTTTCCCTTTTCTGCTCCCTCTGCCTCCCTTTTCTCATAAATTGGGGATTCATTTTTCCTCCCATTCTGCCTATAGAATGACTTTACACTCTCAGAGTGTAAATATACTTAGGTAACCACTCAGAAGGACAAATGTAAAATTTCAGTCTTAAATGAGCATTGGATACCTCTCTTCCATATAGACTCAAGGAACTCCAAGGACAAAGTGGTTGCTGTTCCTGCTTCTATGCAGAGTTTGAAGTTGCAAGCAGACAAAAGCATTACAATTCCGTAACTAAAGACAGCAAATTTACTATTTATAAAGCTTGTGTGGCATGGGCTGTTTGCAGATGTTTACTTCCCTAAGGCCATTTCTCCACAAAAGGGCAGGGTGGCCCAGTGTAAGGCTTTTGAACTGGCTGACTTCAGCTCTCTGCTGGGGCATCACCTCACCCATGCACTCCCAGCCAAACATCCACACTGGCCTCCAAGTTGCTGTGGCTCTGCAAGAAGAGACGGGATCTGACAATCTTGCAAAACGGAGCCTGTCATTTATTTTTTGCCTTTTTAAAATTCTTTTTGGGTAAAAACTCATAAACTCGTATTGCTAACAGATGGATTCTGCAATGAGAAGAGCTGTATGATTACCTTGGGTAGGTAACAAAGAAGTGGTGCTGACAGGCCTTGGCATTTAGCATGCTGACTGTGACAATGGAAAGATTTATTCAAAACTACTGCATCAATTAGAGTCCATATTTTATTTCACTGCAATATGCTTCTTGGTGTTTTGCTTTGTAGCTTATTTAGCAAAATAAGCTCCCTGTTGAATATATCAGCTGACTGTTAAAATGAGTGAAAATCCATGGTCTTTCACAGCAACACTATGCAGAAAAGAGAAAACCAAATTAAATCCAGACGTGATGATGAGAAGGGTGAAGGAGATTCATCAGACACTCTGGCAACAGCAAATGCCAGACAGTGATGGTTATCTCTCCATCTGCCTTCTCCCTGTCTCCTGGTGGTTGGAGTTGATTCGACAATGGGGGGGAGGTCAGAACCCAAATTAATGCTCTCTTTAAAGGAATCTTATTGTCCCACAGTGAAGAGCTGTTTCTTCCCTCCCCTTGTCTCCATTTGTGTTCAGGCAGCTTTGCCATCTTTCCCTTATTTCACCCCTCCCTCCCCCTCACTTTCTTGCAAGTTGTGACATCTCTTTTGGGGCCTATCTTGACTATCTGCATTGCCTACTTTCCTGTTTTACATTCATCACAATGGGACTGTGACCTCTTGAAAGTTTTCCAAATAAATAAGGTCTAGGTAAGGTCAAGCATGAGGAAGTGGTACCCCACTCATGAAGAGCAGTTGTCAGGCACTACTTTAAACATCAAATCAAAACTCCAGTGTATGGTGCTCCAGTGTATGTGCCACTCCCTCACAGTCATACTACTTAAGCAATAGTCATCAGTAGCAGTCAGAATGGCTGCATATGTTGGACTCTGGAGAGACAGATAACAACACAACAGCTAAGGGCTATAAATCTTGCTCAGCAGCCAAGGGCTAGTTGAGCATATGCCAGCCAAAAAATGGCTGGTATGCAAATATCACTGTAAGGCAATCCAGTTATCCCATAACTAGTGGACAACCCAGGACTTGCTGAACTCTCCTGCACAGCTGCAGAGTTGTGTGCCAGGATCTCCCCTTGAGTAAGGATGCCTCTCAAGGTTATTCCTCAAGGCTGAGAGAATCCTTATGATGTCAGATACCCAGTAGGTGAATTGGGAATAGGAGTACTGAAACTTTGAAATCTTAGCTAAGTCATATAAAGACTTTATTGTGTATTTATGATTATACAGACATAAACCATTGACCAAGTCTGGGACTAAGCCTGAATCCAGACACTCCTGAAAATCCCTGCTGAGAAGGAGGTTAGAATGCAAGGGGATCCCTTCTGAACCTCATGACTCAAGGGAGGGTCTCCTGGCACTGTCCCCTATGCAGCACATACCTTGCCGTTGAACCTTGTTAAGGTACTGTCACATATACCATTGAATTTTAGTAACTCACTGTCTTACACCAAACAAAATGTATTGTTGCTTCTGCCTTGTGAGTGAAGCACACGACTCCATTTGAGACAAAGTGAGACTCAAATCATGAGAGGATTCCCCCATACTCCAGCTGGTTTCATTGTATGCCAAGGCCTCATTCCTCGGATATGTAAGTACATGTGCAGCTCTAAGTGTGTCGGTGGCCCTCTGCTTTGAATAGGATTACTCACACTATGAAGTACCTTCCTGAACTGAAGCTTCAGTATGCAGCTGAATAGCAGAGAAAAATGCTTTTGAGATCCATTGAAAAAGTGCTAATTCAAACCCCATGTAAAATGTAGGCTAGTCTGGACAACTATGGTATTTCTCTAAAAAGATATACAACCATATTGGCAGAGCTCACTTGCTATTGAATTCATTTTTATATGACTAGTTACGGGAAATTTAATAATACCTCATATTTTTCTCTTTTATGGAAACTATGTGAAAATACTTAAAGTCAACAAATGCTAACAACCTTTAGTAGTCTTCAAAGCATAACTGAAAAATTAACTTTTTACTTTATGATGGTCCTATTTAAAAATCATGGATGGACACAACTTCTTTCCCTCTGAAAAAAATGGGCAACCTTTTAAAGTGGCTCACATTAATGAAAGAAAGTACAAGTAGATATAGATCAAATAGCACCAATATGAAAATAGTTCTAGGTAAAATAACATTTTTGCTTTACTGCCAACCTCTGTGGAAATCCTTTGCTTTCTCACATGTTGAATAGTTGCTTGGTGCAAACTTTGGGAATTGTGTGCATTTGCCCACCATTGCATTTGTCTTAATGACTTTCTGCGAAACCACAGTTTGTGGTACCTCCTAAGGGTATTCACAGTGAAAACTTTGTGCACCATTTTAGGGGTGTTGCAATTACTGAAATGCTGTGGGTAAGAGACATACAGGAATTTCCCTTACCAGCAGGAGATGAAGTAAACAAGTAAGAAAATTCAATTTCATCATAAACCCATTGGAGGCTGGGGTTGGGTCACCATGTCAAGCCATATAGAAAGAATAGCTTGGTTTCCATGTTCATTAAATAGTATTCCTCTCTGCTGAAACTGCTACCAAGAATTCTAATTAGTGCTTGCCATTCTCCATTGGACCGACACTGTGAGATGTCTAAATATTCATCTGACTAAAAAACTGTAGCTTCTTGTGACCTAACTTATTTCTGGAGCCGTTATTTAGAAGTAAAAATTTCTCCTTTCCTTTTTCAAAATCCCTCTCTCCATCCTAAGCTGTTTGTTTCTTTGCAAAACGAGTTTTGCAAAAAACACACCATTAACACCCCCAATCACTTATTGTTACAATACTCTATTGATGTTGCTCGAAGGATCATGTGACAGCTGTAACATTTTGCACTATTGGCTAGATTAATGGTATTGGCCACATAAATGAACTCCGGGGCTGGACATTTTGCTTAGCAAACCTCATTGCTTGTACAGCATAGATGGTGCATATGCTTTGTGCTCGCTTACAGAAGATCACAGAATCATAAAACAGTTTGTGTTGGAAGGGACCTTTAAAGGTCATCTAGTTCTACCCACATATGTGGAAATCACAGAATACTTAAGGTTGGAAGGGAGCACGAGATCATTTAGTCCAGCCTGCCAAGGCAGGGTCACTTAGAGCCAGTGACACAGGAACTCTTTCAGATGGATTTTCAATGTGTTCAAAGAGGGGAAAACTCCTTGCCCTCCCTGGGCAGCCTGTTCCAGTGCTCTGCCACCCCCAGTGTAAACATGTTCTTCCCCATGCTGAAATGGAACCTCTTGTGTTTTACTTGACGGCTGTAGGCCCTTGTCCATTTTGAGTATGTCCCATTTTGATTGTTAGATCACTCCCTGAAACTCTAAATTGCTCTTCCACTCATTAATTACAAACAGCCCAGAAAAAGAGTGTGGTTTATCTTGACTGTGTACACAGAGCATCAGCTTATCTTTTATGCCATATGATCCACAGGACACCACTCCGGTACCTCGGTGTTGCGTCCAGCAGCTTTTGTTCACTTTTTCCAAAGAGACATCTCTGTATTCAAAGACACAAAGAACTGGGGCATGCACCAATATTCTTACTATTTTGTCCTCATGGTTAACCACCACCAAAATAATTTCTCTACTGCTTATTTTTGACATCTTCTGATTTAAATTATGTAGACTGTTCTTCCTGATGTCATTTTGAACAACTGAAGCCTCAGTCCAACACCTATTTAAATCAAGGGAAAGATTTCTATTGATTACAAAGAATATTGAACCAAGCTCTGAATTATATAGAACACTTCTCTGTGGTTTATGAGTTGAATGTTAAAGTAAGTCTCTCTTAATTTTCTAGCATAAAGAGTATATGGATGATAGAGAGAATGCTGCCCTCTCATGGTTTTATGGATAAATATGATCTCATAATAGATAAAAAATACAAAAATAATATTTTAGGCCACTACATGCAGATCTGTTCTCTTTTATGTATTGCACTGGCAGACATACTTGCAACACATATCACTCCTACCCCAAAAAATGCTATAAAAGCACTGAAATCACAGCCCATTAATTGCAGACATGGAAGTAACAAAGCCCGAGGAGAAAGGGTGATGCAAGATGCAAGTTTAGTATCACTTTCTTTCAATCAGTTTGTTAAGCTCATCCATTCCACAGATGAACTGTTCTACACACTGTGCTTTCCCTGCTGGAGAAGTCCTGGGTGCCACTGAGCAAGAGGTACAGCAAGTATTTTTCTAGTTTAAGAGCAAGTCAGTTCCAAATTACTGGGATCTTTTTCCACTCCAAATGAGTAATTGCCTGTGCATGCATAAAGGAATAGAAACACGTACAAAATGGCTGAGAGAAAATCAGGCTTCTCACACATCCTTGGTAGCTATTCAACCATATGGAACACATCCAGTGCACTCAACATACACAGTGCATGCAGGACCCAGGGCAGCTGCTGAACAAACTGCAAGATCAGAGCTGGTGTTGGTCTTCTGTACCCTCTGTGCACATTCTCTGCCTGGTTGATAATGACCTTTATTGTCTTCATGACCAGTTGGAAATTCACAATGAAAAACATGGCATTAAACGGGAAGACCTATGTGGTGTTTTCCTTGGAAGAAGACTCCTGCAAGCTGTTCAAAGCAGCTTTGCATTTTTTTGTGAGAACTGGATACCATACTGTCTGACCTCAGACCATGAGCTCAATCACATCTCACATTCTGTAGAATCCTTCATGTGCAAAACCATGAAAGAAACTACATCAAGCTGTGCAGACCACTGAAATCTTCAAATAAACATTACCCACATTTATCTATCAGTTCTGTACTAGGAATAACCAAATTCCATCTTGACTAACTGCTAAACTATGTTGAATTGGAAAAAAAAAAAAAAAAGCATAAAATAAGTAGTTGTATTTAAACAAATCATAGGCCAGAATAGACCATTAGGTCATGTAGCCTTGTCTCCTGCATAACAAGAATTTCCCCTAATCACTGCCAATATGTTATGTTCAACTGTAACAAAATAGTCCAGGAAAAGCACTGTTGTGAAAATGTCAAGGAAGATAATTTTCTTCCTTTGTCAGTTTGTGAAGGTTAAATCTCTGTCGTTCTTAGGAGTTTGAGTATTTCTCCTTCAATTTTCACTGAAAGACATCTGTCTGTCTTTCAGTCATCATTTTATAGCCTCATTGACAAAGTACATCTTAATTTAATAAATGTATCTTCCAAACAGTTGTTACTCAAAGGGCTTTTTTAAAGGAGACTTCCTTAAAAAAAAATTTCTTTGTCTCCACAGTGGTATTTTTAAGAGTTTTGGGTGTAGTCATGAAAATATGATGTAAAATAAAATTTTGTTCCCTCATGGGGTAGTAAACACAGAAGTTATTGCACTGAAAGGGGGAATTCACCATGGGACTAATATGGCTTACCCATTTTTTCAAAATTGGACTGGGATGCTTTGGTCTGGCCATGCTAAGGCTGAAAAATTACTTGGATAAAAATGTCAATATTCAACAGGTTTCAAATTACTTTGTTTTGGGTCAGGTTGTAATGCTATAATACGGTGAATGGCAGCAAAGTAATTCTGGGTTCCAGTTGGTCTCAGGGAGGAAACCCTGTCATATCTATCACAGTCAAACAGATATATCCCTCTGAGCAGAGACTGGATTTTACTTCTCTTGAGTGTCCTAGAGAAAGTCAGAGTCCAGGCTTCCTCAGTTACTCATCTCTATTTCTCCATGGTCCCAGTGTTGCATGTCATGCTAAGCAATTTTAAAATGTCAGTATAAAGGTAGGATAAAAACATACAGTAAATAGTTTTTACTCCTTCATTTCTCTGTAGCAGATTTCTGAGCTTTAAGAATCAGCTTACACATATTCATATTAAAAAACCACTTGACCATATCTCTCTGTCTGTTCCCAAAGTAATTGCATCAGAAAAAACATAAGAGAATAAAAGCTTATGACAATTAATATTGTCATATGGGGCAAATAAAAGGGTAAAATATCTGCTTGGTACATGCTGATGCAAGAGGACAATTCAGACAGCTAAACAAACATACCTTTTCAATTCCTCTGAAAAGACTCAATAATAAGTGTCTGGAATAAGTGTCTGGCAATTTTATCTGATAAGGTCCACCTTGGGGACTATCACAAACCTCAAATTTCCATTCCAATAAGGGATCTGATGCTGTCAAAGAGAGATGTACCTGTAGCAAATCCACAGATCCAAAGTGAAATACTCAGAGATTTGCATCCTCTCTGATTTGTATGATGGTGTAAGAGGCTTATGTCTTATTCAGATACACATCTTGCTAACCTGTTACCCGTGCACTCTGGGCTGAAATCATAAATGTTTCCCTAATGGAGGGCTCCATTGAAATATGACCACTTTGCATTTATCATACTCCATTGAAAATGCATATAAGCAATGCTGCAAGTTAAATAAAGTTTGTCAAAAACTGGCTTTTTGATTCACCCAGTCTGCTGGTAAATGTTGCTTCTTCCTCTCCGCAGCTATGCTAAATACAGCATGGCATATTTTAAATATTCAGGATTGGAAAGTATTTAATTCATTACATCATACATCTTCAGTATCTTAACCAGAAATATACCTTGCCAAATACATATATTTAGCCAGTGGCTAAACCTAATGTTACAGAAAACAGCTTCAGAAGGCTGTGGAATCCAAGCAAATGATAAGCAAGCTCTGTAGCCTGAAGCTTTAGAGAAGTGGCTTATGGACAACACTACAGACCCTCCAGCTTTCAGGATTAGGTGTAGCCAGGCATGAGAGCCATTACCATAACCCAAGCTGATAAAGAGAATAAATAACCTTGCTCCAGAAGGTATTTTCAGCCTGTATTGTCACGAATAAAGTTTTGGGTCTGTTGCTCCACAGGAAACAGAGCTCCGCCTGAAGGGGCTGAAGGGTGCTACAGAACCATCCACCACTGCACATGAATGAAAGATATGAGACAGAAGGCATGAAGAATGGGAAATGGCATTTACTCATAGTTGTCTTTGGGTCCACTGAGCCCAAATTTCCCCTCACAGTTGAGCATGGTCAAGTGCCAGGGAGAATTACAGAATCACGGAATCATTTATGTTGGAAATTACCTCCCAGATTATTGAGTTCAACCACTGACTGATGACCACCTTGTTAACAAGACCATGGCCCTGAGTGCCACATCCAATCATTTCTTGAACGCCTCCAGGAATAGTGACTCCACCACCTCCCTGGGCAGTCCATTCCAATGTTTAAGAACCCTTTCTGCAAAGAAATTTTCTTGATTGAGGTGCTCTCACTGTATTGCAGAATTGCTGTTTTTCTCTGTGGAAATCTGCTTATTGAAACAGCTGTACAATGAAAGCTGCTCCAGACCTACAAAACAGAGACTTACCTAATGCTTTATATGTTTTGCATTAGCTGTGCATTGGAGATTTTTTTTTACCCATACCTCATCCTGCCTTGTTAGTATGGATCAAGGAGCTGATGACTACAGAGATTACAAGGTTTTTATTCAGAATCCCCCGGGGCCATTTTGAACATTTTTGTAGATATTTAATCTACCCAAAACAAAAAGCACATGGACAAGTGAAAAAGAAGGGAATTATGCACAGAAAGAACTGAAAGAAGTGGGATGACCTAGTCTGAAGAAAGGGACCTTTTAAAAAAGCAACAACAAAAATAGCCATTTTCTACCCATATTGAGCACAGAAGAGAAAGAAATTAAGTTAAAAGACAGCAAGAGAGTGGTAGTCTGCACCCTGGAAATACCTTCTGGTTGGAAGACTTGAATAATAGGAGAGGTTTTGTGAAAAAGCCATGGCTTCAGTGTCACTAGGACTGTATAACAAGAGGTTATAAAAACCTTTGTCAGCTACAAATTATTTTATCTGGAGACCAGCAGAAGGTCTTCACTGGTGTCTCAGGGTCCATTCTAGCAGCCACAGTCCTAAATAAACTCTTCAACTTCTGCTCTCCTTTAACTGACACTGAAATAGCAAGAGCTGCAAGTTTTGAAAGCCTCAGGGAAGAGCCAGGCAATATTTCTGAAAGGTTTAGGGTGAGGCTTTCCAAGTACTCCTGAAGAGTTTAGGCCCATTTCACCATGGAGAGAGAGCATTAGCAGAAGTGAAGGGATGAAGCCATGTGCTTAGAGGACATTTTCTGTTGAGTTTTTACATGAGTAGACAAGAAACCAAATTGACAAACTCTTGGCAGAGCTATGAGGCAAGAGCTTTGTATTTATCGTTCATAAGGAGGTATTGCTATTTTCTACCACTAAGCCTGTGTGCCTTTCCTCTGATTGGAGTTCCTGAATTCTCCTATAAATTATAAATGGAACCTCATGACAAGTGTTGTGTATTTGGGGCACTTCAGGAAGCCACACAGTCTGCAAGAGAGCTTTAGCTGGGGATGTTGGTTCAGAAGAAGATCTGCCCAGGACCTATCCAAACTTGTCCATTGCTTTTGCCAGGAACACTAACAAGAAGTCTTACAGACAGAAAATTACTTTCTCTAAATACTGGCCAGAGGTCTTTTTTCAGGAAACAGAGGGAAAAAAGGTGTCTATCTCCTAGTAGAGCCACCTTTCTTGCCTCCCTTATAGTCCTTAACTACCAGGTCTAAGAAGCGAGTAGGTGCAGAATGGGTCTGAAATGTTTGATTAGATATAGGGGAAGTAGCAAAGCTCAATTTTTCAAGGAGCTTAAAGTGCAGGGCTGAGTTTGGGATCTATTCTGTAGAAGAAAGTGGGGGAGGTATTCACACCGAACAGCCGAGGAAACAGGGAAATACATCTGTGGACTCTTATCACCATAAAATGAATGTGCTTAAATCCTCTGAGCACTTTTGGAATGGCAGAGAAGAATCTTCTAATAAGGCCCTCTAATCAGGGGTGGCCTTGAGAGAAACGCAGATGCACATCTGGAACAATAATCTTCCCCCTGGCTTCACCATTCCCTCCTGGGGAATCAGAAAGCAAGTTCAAAGACAGCTGGGGCTTTTAAATACACCACAGTACTTTTACCTAAGTGAGGCATGTCCTCTGCCCATTGCACAGGCATTATCAGGTACCAAATTTCTCAGAAGTCATGTAGTGTCAGTCATTCATAGTACCCAGTTGATTTTTCTAGTGAGCCTTTTCCAAGCACTTTAAAGCAAGACTCAGCCTTTCGTTGCAGTCTGATGTCTTTTCCAACAATTTCTAGGATTTATCTGGTGTGCTTCAGACATGCTGTAGGCTCTGCTCCAAATCATGCTTCAAGGACCATTTGTTTTAGTCATTTCTGGGTTAGTCTGTACCTTCCAGCACAGCCTGGTCCAGGCACTTGCTCTCCCAACTCAAAAGTGACTCGGTCTGCCAAGATACTGTCTTCTCCACCTCTTCTCTCTTGGGTGAACTCACTGTCCCCAAATAATTTAATCTTCCCATTTGGCTCTAGGTGCCTCTTCCAATGAAACTAAAACTACTGGCAATCAAACCTTCATTCCTGAGAGAAACACCAAGGACACTCCATCAGTCTGTTTCTTGATCTTTTGAGGCTCTTTCTTCCAGTCAGAGGCAGAAGATAGAAGGAAATGTGTTCTTCAGTCACAGGAAATTCAGGGGGCATGCTTGAACAAAGGAGGAGTAGCTCTGGAAGAGAAACAATAAAATATAAAATAACAAAATGAAATTAAATAAAAATAANCTGAGTGGCATTCATGGCTATACTGGAAAATACGAGTGTCTATGTGGTCTCAATGTTTATTGAGAGCAATAAAGCTAACGTGGATCTAGTCCAATCTCTAAAATTCTGCCACAGTGTGTTATTGCTAATTCTTGAAGATTAAACCAGCCTCTGGCTCTCTCTCAGTGGCCCAATAAGCATTGCAGACAGCCAGAAAATAAACAAGCTGTATTAATTGCCCTCTGTGGTGGGGTTTCTTCCAAGAATGGTTGGCACTATCTCTCTAGGCATTGCAAGATCTTGCCAATGGCCACAACTAAGAAGTGGGTGGGTAATTGTGACCCCTTTTTTCTGGTTTCCTATATTCACCATAGATCTATGTGAACACCACAGTGTATGTACATACGTACACCACAGTGAATTTGGTATTAAAGATATTGACACTGCATAATGTCAAAAGTTTCTCTTCAGGCATTCATTATCTACAAGAAAACTATTGAAGAAAATATCCCAAGGTTAAACTTTACTAGTAACTGGTGTGGATTTAAACTCATTTAACAGCAGAATTCACACTTGAATCACAACAGCATTTTCCTTTCCTGGGCAAAGTTTTGACTGCTGACAGGGTTTTCCAGTAAAGAAACTCAAGGTACCTTCAGTCATTCCAGCTGAAGACTCTCTTAATTGTGAATCAACTACTTAGAACTGCATTCCATGGAACTGTGGAAGTGGAGAGAAAAAAACCACAAACAATGCATTCCACTCTATTTTAAGAAGTTTGCTTTTCTCTCTCTTTTTTTTTAATCAGTGAAGATATTAACTCAGATGCACATTCTCAGCTTTCCCAGTGTTCTCCATAACACATCCCTTAAAGGAAAATCCTAATGAGGCCTTTGATTCAGACTGTGTTATGCTTGTGCTCTTTCCAGTACTCAGGGGAAACAACACATTGCCAAAGCTCCTGCAGTGTTTATATCTTAGAGGCAATACCCGGTGTGTGAGATCACTGCACACACCCAGGCTTTTCACTTTGAGACAATTCTTGTAAGTTATAATATGTTTTGCAAAATGCATTGTTTCTAGGGCCAACACTTATAACTGTTCACACTTTGGTTCATACTTTATCCATGTTTTCTCTGATCTTTGGATAGTGTCAAGATGATGCATCAGGTGGTGTGGAATATTGATGTAATTTTCTGGTGACAGAAGAAGGGAGGCTTGCGAATGAGATCAGACAGCTCTGAGAAATGATGTGGGTAAAAGGAAGAATACAAATCAGAGTATTAAATTTCCACTGCATTTTATTTAAAATTTAAGGAAAAGAAAAGGGACTGCTGAGACACGTAAGCTGTTAATCATTCCTGACTACAGCCCATGCAAGCATATAAACCCACTAGTTTGCATTAGATTAAGAAAAGATTATGCATTTTTCCAGTGTAATTGATAAAACTGAGTAAATAGCTCAGTGTACAGTACACTTAAGAAGCTGGTACTCAGTAGATATTCTGTGAGAACAAGCAGCATTATGCTATTATATTCCACTTATGAGATACCAGTATACTCTGGGAAGAAGTGAATCAAGCCCTGTCCCTGGGATTTTCCTCCTGACAATATTTAACTGCTGCCTAAAGGGGGTCAGCAGGGGACAAGAGATGTGGTCAGCTCATTTCCTGGTCCTCAGGCACTAGTTTAGTACTAGTTTCTTATCATTAGCAGTGGACCTAAGATTTGAATGGAGGGAAATATAGTGCTTGTGAGTTACATACACACTCTCCTTGCTTTCTTGTATGTCTATCCCTGATCCATGGATTGAGACCAGCGCTCTGAGAGGAGAAAAAAAGGAGGATGTAATTCCAGTCTCAGCCAGAGCTGCTGCCTCTTACAGCAAACACACATACAGTGTCTAACAGGAAAATTTTATGGTTTAAAAAGCAAAGCCTTTGAACTAAACACAAATCCTTTGCAGCATTAGTTAGAAGAATTTTTGTGCTCAGCACAGGAAATACTTTTTGCATTTTTCCTTAGTGGAAGCAGCACAAAGAATAATTCATACTGAATTGAAGTTTTGTGGTGTCTCAACTTCGTTTAAAACAATTTTGAGAGTCCAACTCTCCATAGTCTGGTAAAAAATCTATTTTTTCAATCATTTAGCTGACACAGTGTGGCCTCCTTTGAAGGATGCACAGCAGCCAGAGCAGTCAAAGAGCAATTTCCTTTAAGACAAGAACAAGTTTGATTTTTTTCTTGAAAGGCTTCATACCTTTTTTATTGAAATACAGAACATTCTTGCTCACTCAGATGAATTCTGGGCCTCAGGAGTCCTGTAAATAGTTTTGTGTTTTAATAGCTAAAGAAGGTGAATGGATCTTTCAGGATGGGAATTGGAGGGGCAGGTATAGATCTCTTCACTCTCATGACCAGTGACAGGACCTGAGGAAATGGCCTGAAATTGAGTCAGGGGAGGTTTATGCTGAGTATCAGGGAAAGGTTCTTCACCCAGAGAGTGTTTGGCACTGGAGCAGCCCCCAGGGAAGTGGTCACAGCACCAGCCTGACAGAGCTCAAGAAATGTTTGGACAATGCTCTCAGGCACATGGTGTGACTCTCGGGGTGTCCTGTACAAGGCCAGGAGTTGGACTTGATGATCCTGATGGGTCCCTTCAAACCAAGCATATTTTATAATAGAACAATTCACTCATTCATTGACAAACCTCCTTTTCAACGAAAAAAGACCTCTAAAATGCAATTAAATGGATGATTTTGACTCCAAATGATGCAGGAAAACTGCATCTAATCCAAATATGCACCTGTGACTGGATCAGCACATTCAGTTACTGCTTCTGATCACAAGCCTCTTTGTCTGAACTCAGCATTCTCCTTCCTAGGGCTATTTGGGATTCATACAAAAGGAAAACATAGCCATAAATTGCTTAATAAAATGAATGTGCTTGCAAGTAGGGTGCACTGAGGCCTGAGCCACAGCCACCTTCATTTAAAGATGGTGGGAAGAGGCAAGCTACAGAGTAACTCCAAGGTTATTGCTCAAGTAGGAGAGCTGGCATATGGGCCTTCTGGAGTGACAGACCCCAAGTCCATGGCTTTTGCTTCATGGGACAGAGCCTAACCATCAGGTTGGGAATGAGGAGTACACCATTCTTTCTCACTGAAATCAGGACACTTTGTAACTTGAATTTGAGGTCCATGAGTTCAGAGAGACAGCAATGAGCAGCCCTGAAGTTGGTAGCTCAGCAGTGTGTCATCTCTGCTTCTGAGGCAGGGATTAGATTTCAGGTATTCAGTATCAACACAACCAAACTTTTGTTGTCTTTTGACCTTTTATTTCATGAAAGAGAGGGAATCTTCAGTAGTGCTACTTCTTTGTAAGAGAGACCAAGTGAGTGAAACTGGGTTGAAGAGCCCTTGCAAAGCCTTAAATGAAACATAGTTAGGCTCATAAAATTACTCTTTACTCTCAAAAAGTTTTCTTTCCACCTCATCCCCACAAAAAGACTTGCATTTCCTCTTGCTTTTTGTTGAGGGTACTTACAGAAGTCTTAGTGAATGGCTGCACACCACCTGTGAGATTTTCCTGCACTGGGTAATTTAAAAAAACCCACAGAACTAAGTCACCATGAAGTATGTATAAATATAAACACATAAAATTCATGGAAGCATTGTTCCCTTAACATATAAAATAGCCAAGCATTCCTTCCTGTTATTGCCATCTTATTATTGGGAAAATGCCCAGTCCTGCTCATTCTTACAACTCAGCAGGTCCTTTTAAGCCAGAAGTGTGTTTCAATGAGGGATGAGCTGGGAAATTCACTTTTAAGTTTTTATTAAATGATTTCATGTGACCTTTGCAACAAAATACCTTTTAAATAATTTCATATGACTATGATGATCAACACAGAACCAAGATTTGCAGACAGTAAGTTGGTAGAAATTGCTGAACCTAAGGTTGAAACAAAGACACTCATTCTTCCACAGGGCAAAAAAAAAAAAAAAAAAAAAGGATACTCCTTTGCCATCCCTCTGTTTTTGCAATAAACTTTTCCGTTTGTGCTGTGCTGTTTGTGTCTTCCGTACTGGTGA
Organism: Hylia prasina; assembly: GCA_013397195.1. NCBI lineage: Eukaryota > Metazoa > Chordata > Aves > Passeriformes > Sylviidae > Hylia > Hylia prasina. The sequence goes on from VYXD01015987.1 coordinate 325,161, forward strand.
TGAGTTAAGTTCAACAGACAACAACAACAACATCCTGAAATTTAAAGCAATATTTTATTTTGGTTTAAGCCTACTAAAGTAGGTAGTATTAAAGGTGAATGGATGGAAATGGGTGTAATATGCTGAAGAATCAACTCGTTTGAAAGCAGTGAAAAAACCAGACATTGCCATTAGAAAGACTTTAGCAGCAGGCTGAAAGGAGCATTAGAGAGACAGAACAAACAGAGAGCTCATTAGAGACTGACTTCAGCAAGCCAAGCAGATAGACTCGTTGGGTAGTTCTATGTCCAGCTCCAGAATTTCAGTCATTCAAGTTAGCAAAAGAGTGACTTTTTTCAAGCTGTATCTATTTTGCTAAAATATCAGCAAGCCAAGCTAAATTAGCAGATCTTAGTCAAGTAAGCCCCCATTATATCAGCTCAGCTAATGAACCACTTGATACAAACACCTTCACAAAAATGTGATACCACTTCTGCTACACAGCTTGGACCAGAACAGTTGTAACTTCATCATTTGACTTTGCATCAATAGTTTGTCATTGTGCCTATATTCACAGTACCACATTGCTATTTCCAACAAGACAGCAGTGGCAGAATTCTTTCTAGTTCTTGGGAATTTTTCAGAGTGGGGAGTAGTGAGGAATTGTTTTGCACTGCCAAGATAGAATGTGACTTGGGATCTTGGCAATGAGAAACAGCATACAGGTTTGGGTGACCTACAAGTACAAAGTTTATTCCCTTTACTGGTCATTCAGGAAAGGGTAAAGATTGAAATCACTAACTCCTTCCTCATTTAGTTCCTCTTAACAGAGTCTGTTGTTTCTCAGTTTACATATAAAACAAGCTTTCATGCTAGAATTGATATGGCTTATTTCAGTTTCACACTATTATATTTCCCAGTGCTAAGCATGGTACTCCAGGGAGTCCAGCAATAGCTCTCCTTCAGCAGTGAGAATAAGGGAAGGCTTGGCACTGAAACATCCATCAAAACTGAATTCAGTGATGACAAACATAAAGGGATCCATTATCTGCTGTCCTGTATATATTACAGACCTTGGACCTCCCTGGTTTTCAAGATCAGAGAGACTAAAATATATGTGGGGATATAAGGCTGTAAGTACTATTCAAATTCTCCATTTAGCAGTGAAGTAGGGCTGAGACAGTACTGAATTTTATGCTGGCTTCCTGGGCAGGTGTGCTTTTCACCCTGTCTAAGGGACATAACATTTTCTTAACTCCCAACAATTGTGGAATGCATTGCTAACCTCACCACAGCCTGCCACAAGTGCAAACAGCAACCTACGGCAGCGTGACAAACCTTCCTCCATGCCCAGCTTCGAGCTGCCTTCTCCTTCCAGCCACATGCATCCTGGCAATCATTCAGTCCCTTACTGTCCCTCACCTGCTTTTTGTGAAAACAATGTCATTTCCATTACTGGCATCCAAACCCCAATGTTATAAATATAAAAATCAGACGGCTATTCCCTCTTTCTTTATGGGATTTTCCAAGATTGTCTTGGATATATTTAGTATTCATGTGTAATGAGTCAGAGTGTCCACCTGTGGTCTCCATAAACCGATTTTGTAAATAGCATTGACTGATGTGACTCAAAAAAAAAAAAGAGAGAAGAAGAAAAAAAAGGCCAGTTTCTGTTTTCCAGTTTTAGTCTGAATTCAAACACTGTTTGCAGTTCCAAGAACTCTGTGGGTTTCATGCTCTGGGTCAGTGGGTGGAGAATACTGGAAAAGGCACACTTCATCCTGTCCCCTTGTTCCGGTGGGCTGTAGGTCTGCAGAAAGATGACTTTATTTTATAGCACAGCAAACAGCCTTTTCATTTAGCAACTGTTTAATATGGAACCTGTAGAAGAAGCCCTGGCATATATATCTTCCTGTGTCCCTTCCTCACTTTGGAAGTGAGGGATGTTGCTTTTGAAAAACACTGAATTTTCACCCAGCACAAATGAATACAGAAAATGAGCTGAAGTCTGCTAAAAAGTGTGGAAGGATGCAAGTCTGACCGACATTCTGTAGTCCTTTGAAGAATATGAGAGAACAACTTACTTCAGTGTTCTGTTATCTAAGCTCAGTTTAGCCTCATGCTGATAGAGGTGGCCACACTGTAAAGTGCACTTAAACCTCTTAGGTTGGACTGAAGTCACTTGTGTGTGTTGTGAGGTCCTTTGGGGTTGCAAGAGAACCACAGGATATTTAAGGTTGGAAGTGTCCTCTAAAATCATGGAGCCCAACTGTTGACCCTACCCCACTGTGTCCATTGCTAAACCCTGTATCCAAGTGCCACATCCACACACCTTTTGAACACTTCCTGGGATGCTGATTTCACCACTTCCTGGGGCAGTCCATTCAAATGCCTGACCACCCTTTCAGTGAAGAAATTTTCCTTTATATCCAACCTAAACCTCCCTGAGTGCCACTTGAGGCCATTTTCTCTTGTCTTGTCACTTACTGCTTTGGAGAAGGGATCTATCCCTGCCTGGCTACAGCCTCCTTTTAGAGAATTGTGGAGAGCAATAAGGTCTCCCCTGAGCCTCCTTTTCTCCAGGCTAAACACTCGCAGCTCCCTCAGTCGCTCCTCCTCAGATTTCTGCTCCAGACCCTTCACCAGTTCCATTGCCCCTCTCTGGACATGTTGCCCTTCTTTGGACAGCACTTGCTCTTGGTTTTTGAACAGCTGAACTGTGGGTCTGAAATGCTCCTGTGTGAATTGAGCAACCTTTTTGGTGCAAGAGAGAGGTTTTGGACATACAGTAACAGACTAACAGCAAAGAAGAGGAGGAAGCTTGTATCCTGTTAATAACTGAAAAGTTGTGTTAGTTGAAGTTTAGATTAACCTCTCTGGCAGGTCAATATCTCAAGTTAAAGGAGCCATCATGCATAATGTAGAGATATACAGATTTGGGTTTAAAGTCAACTATAAAAGGGTAACTGAAATCAGCTCTGCAATGATGACAAGCCCCATCTCCAGAAAAGATATACCTGAAATATACCTGAAACTCAGGTTTAGATTTAAAATTTGGCATTTCTTAAGGCATTCTTAAGACTTTTCTTAAGTTCTTGTATTAAAAGCTTTCATCTGCTTCCTTTTTAACTGCACAAAACAAGCAACTTGGCAGGTGCTCTGTAGTTGCTAAAGGACACTATAAAACCAGTTCAGATTAAGGTGTGAAAAGGAAGCGTAGAAGTGCACAGGTACATGCACTAGAAGACTGTATATATTAAAAAATAACCAAGGAAATAAAGCAAAAGGATATGCTGAGTATTTAAACAGTCAGTTGACTTTAGTGGAAGTTTTGGCAAAAGCTAAAGGCAGGCTGGCTGCTTCCTAAACAACTGAATTAAATAACTGGTGATTATGGCAGTAACCGCTGTGTTTCTTTTAGTTTCTGCATTAAATGCATTGTGTTTGGGGCTTAGAAATAGACCCCTAACTCTCAACATGCATACTGAAAGGTCCATTAAGACTCAGAGAGCATTTGAACCTGCTCTGAGTTGCAATCTTAGTAACACTGCCTCTTTTCCTTCATCACAATTTTATGAAATTTACAGTTAGCATGTTTTCATTATGGAAATCAAGAAATGTGGTACCTTGAAGGACCTCTACATTAATGCTTCAGAAACATTTGAATCTGGTGCTCAAAGGAAATATCAAGGCTTTCAAAACCACTTAGGTGGGAATATATAATACAATGAAAGGCAATATCTGCATGACTCTGCCAACTGAAACCAAGCACCACACAGATATATTAGGACATGATTTCGCCAGGTGCTGACGTGTCTTGTGAGTCATTATGTACTCTCAGCTCTTTGAAATCAAAGGAACTAAGTCAAGAAACACCCAGGACTTACTGAGATCAAGTTTCTTACAGATCAGTAAAACAGTGTTTTCTGCTATATTTTTTGAATAGAAGAACAAACAGCAAAGCCTCCACTTGCAGGATCAAAATTACTAAAATTACCAGGGAGGCAACATTTCTCATGTCATAATAAATGCAAAGCTGAGGTGGCAGATAACACAAAACATGTTAATTTGGAATTACTGAGGAATTTGATAGCAAGGCAGTGGCTAAAGTTCTATCAGCATTTCTACTATAAGCCACCATAAAAACCTACTAAACCTAGATATTGTGTGCTCTCTGAGCCTCAGACTCATTCTAATGTTCGCATTTGATCAAGTAATTCTCACTGAATAAAATCAAATCAGTAATAATAACTGGCATTCTAGACAACAATTCAGCTGAAGTTTAGGAGAATTAAATTTACTTGTACTTCTGTTACAAACTTCTGTTAAAAACTTTGGTCTTTAACATTAATTGCAATGCTTATTATTCCATAACGGTAAGAAAGAGCTTTCTTATTTTAAAAAATAACCTTCAAGAGTAGAGAGATTGCTCATTCTTTATGACTTTGTGCTAAGTGTTGCTGATGTAGATATGCATGACTGACAATTTCATCTTAGTGTTAAGATATGCACTAGAAATAAAATATAAGAACTGACTTAAGTCCATTATGTCTTCTGTGTGGGAATGGCGTCTTCTGCCTATTGTACTTTGTGCTTTTTTGTGTCTGTGATGCTATGTCAAGATTATTTCCTGGCATAGCACAAATTTCCAGTCTTCCTCAGGCTAGAAGTATTTTTTCTTGCATATGAACTGCAGTAGGCTGGGCAAATAGGCAAACTTTCCAAATAGGAAAGGCAGCTCAGCTTTTGTTTCAACAGTGTCACAAGCTCAAAAGGCATGACTGAAGAAGCAACTCAGCAATTAATGAAATCCAGCCAGGTCCCCTTGAGCATTAAGCAAAGCCAGACACCTCTAGAAACACAGCAACTATTATGGCAGTGCCAGCAACTTGGCACAGACCACAGGGAAGGAAGTACAGAAGAAAGAACCATAGGCAATTAAAGTAACCAGAACTTTAAGGTAATTACCCGGTCTGTAATACAGCCCAAAGCCAGGATAAAGGCTGCTATTCTTGTCACAAGTGTCATTCAATATTTTACAGCCTGAAGTGGTCAGGACTCAGAGCCTCAGTGCTGGGATTCACCTGCAGGAGAGCACCCCAGCAGGGCACGAGTGACTCAGGGTGAAGAATGTCATCTTCTGAATCATGATGCCACTTCCTGTGTCACTTTGTTTTGTTTCCAGGATTCCCCTGGCTGTCTGATACTAGGTAGACAGAAAGATCTTAGGAAAACTGAGGATATCTAAGGTCTTTGACCAAGTTTGTGCAATACAGTCAGTGTTGCTCTCTTTGCCTCCAGATTGAAGGTTTCTTTTAATTTCCTCTAGGCCTTATAAAGGTAAGAATGGTAGGTCTAATTTTAAAATATGCCCTTGTGTTTTTTAAGTGTTGCCCAACCTTCTGGTTCTGTAGTAATTTAAAAATTAGTCAATGTTTCCATTACAAAATCCTCTTTTTGGGATTTATCATTGCAATAAAAACATGCTCATGGCACATATATACTCACACAAATTCTCTGGTGAAGGAAGCTGAATTCAAATGTCAAAAATTGCTGTGTTAGAGCAGAATACATGGAAAATGACAAAGAGCTTGATTCTGAAATGACTGCAAAATACTTGGGTTTAAGCATGTTGAGTTCCAGAGCTTTGTTTACATTGTTAATAAGCAAGCATAGGGGTCTGAGTAATTAATAGTTGTTAAAAACAAGTAGTAAACAAATGAAATAAATAGACACTGCAAATATGCCTTACATTCATTCACAGAAAAGCCACATTTGTTTAGAAGAAAGGACATAGAAGAAAGCACATAGAGGAAAGAACAAAGATTACAATCTTAAAAATGAAAATAGTGACATCTCAAAATATGTAAGGAATTTCATGTGCCCTTTTTACCTTTACTCTTGTTCAATTTAATTGTAAGAAACTCAAGCTGTTAAAAGGTTTGTCTCCCACCTTCTGAAGGTTTGATAATGCAGTCTTATGCATCTTCCTTCTACCTGCTCATAATATCTATCTTGCATAGATACAGTAGGAGAAATTAGTATATATTACAGTTATTGAAGGAGGACGACTGTGTAAAGGAGGAAACTAAATTATGTTTGTATAGATAACTGATTTTTCTTCTAAGGCTGGAACTCTAATCCAGCATTCCTTCTCTATTCTTTCATCTTGTACCCCACATGCCTGCTGAAGGAATTAAAGACACAATTTGTAAGAGTTGCTTTGAAGGATAGGGGAAGAATCTGGGTACAGCCACATCTTTTTCACATATTTTCCACCACGTGCCAGGAGTAGATGTATTCCCAAAACAACAGACAGGTGCACTTATTTTGCTGAAACAAGTAAAGCAGATGAGGATGATCTGGTGAACAAAAAGAAAAAAAGAAAAAAAAAGGAAAAAAAAAACCACAAAACCAAAACCAAACCAAAACAAAACCCAACAAAAAACACCACCTCAAGCCAACATCCAGAAAACCAAACCAACCCTCCTAGCAATTTTCCCGTGGAAGTACTAAGATGTTTCTTTAAAATTCAAATGTATCAAAATGGTTCTTTGGCCTGAAAGCTTTGTCAAGTGCCATGCTGCTTCAGACAAAATATTTTACAGTAAAATCTTTTGAAAATCAGGTCACTTTTAACCATTAGTTTAAAGTTACAAGCAGCTGGAACTCACATGCCTTCAGGCACTTGCATCAAAAAGCTTTTACTGAGAAAGGGTCAACACACTCAGACCCAGCAAAGCAGTGCTGATACTTTGTCATATTTAGTGAGTATGTTACAATGAAGAAAAACCATCGGGGAAGGGCTCTCTCTTAACTGTGCAACCAAATTTTGTGGAAGGATACTTGCTTTAAGAGTTCAACTGCATCTGTTCACCTCCACTGGCACCACAATATGCAAAACATCAGAAAATGATTCTTTGTGAAAAAGGAAAATTAATTAGAGCTGAAAAGCATAATGCATTGCTATTATTATATTTGCCTTAGGGGTGGTTATCCAGATGAAGAAAAAGTCATAGGAAAGAGAAAATTTGCCATAAATACCTACTTGCATTAACTAAGCTAAACACTAAATGTCTGGGTCTGCTTGTGTTAGGCAGCAAGCCAGTGACAAATAACACCCTGGAGGTGTTTAAGAGTGTCTGAATCTGGCACTGGGTGATGTGATTTAGAGTTTAGGGGTTGCAGTGGCAGTGCTGGGTTCACAGCTGGACTGGATGATTTTCAAGGTTGCTTCCAAGCTTGACTTTCTATGAAATCCAAAATCAAGGAGTACATTTGCTAAGCTCCGCTCAGAAGCCTGGTCCAAGACTCAAAATAAAGAAGTGTCCATAATACTTAGTCTTCTTTATGGCTAAAGCTGTTTTTTAAAGCTTCTTCATAATTTGATTTGGAGGCTGGATGGGTTATCTTCCTATTGATTTTAAAGTATCTGCCAGTTTTCCTATAATTCTGCTCTGCTCTTCAATACAAAGGCTCAATTTCTGCTTACAGCCCACCCATTATTTGCTTTTCTCCTTCCCATGCCTTGGAGCTTACACTGCCTTTGGTTTAGGTTCTCAAAAAGTGACAGGTACATGTGAATGGATAAGTGAGCCTTTAAATGCAGCAATGCTCTATTGGTAATCACGGTCCATGCACATCATTGATCCTTTCAGGTTACTGGGTTTTTCAGTGGAAGTTTTTCTACACTATGACACTTCGTGTTCAGTCTGGGCATGACTAAATGGGGAATGGCAGGCATGCAACATTGCAGAATGAAGGATTCTTGGGAAACCCCAGGTCTGGTACTTCCTTATTTCAAAGTGTTGATTTTGTAACCAGATCTAACTTCATGTGAATCAGGAACCAAGGGAAGAAAGAGTCCATGAAAAAGGCAACTGAAGATTGTAGCAGAGCACAAAAGTACCTGGCTGAATTTGGATTGGCCAGATAGGCAAATATCTGGCAATTCTCAACTTCAGAGGACTTGATTTTGCTCCTAAAAAAAGTGTGAGTTTCAAGTGTGTGTTGCTAATTTATTTTGTTTAAGAAAGTCCACTCTGTTCACATGAAACCACATCTCTATCACCAGTGGGACATTGATGCTGACTGCTTGTGATAGCTGTACATAAGCAGCTCTCTGAGCAATCATTTATATGCTCAGCTACCAGCCACACACACCTTATTTCCAGTGGAGAGAACTGATGGAAAATGGGGTGGAGAGGGCTACTAAACTGTGGCAAAGGAGGTAGCCTTTCTTAGCCCCCATTCCCCAGAGAGCAGCTCCAGCATCTCTGTAACCTCTTCTGCTGCGCTGGCTGCAGTGAAGCTACACCAGTATTATCTCATGGTGCTGGCAACCTGCCACAGCTTCCCTGAGCTCAGATAGGGAGAGGCAGAAACATCTCTGGAAAAACAATTTTGCAAGATAAAAGTCTTGTATTTCTTTTTACAGTAAGAGCTCATCCTTTTTGTCCTGCTACATACATGTGTGCACACTCCTTAACCACATTTCAAAGCCCTGCTGGAATTGCCAAAAATGTTAAAACTTCTAAGGATGAAGTAACAAGAACGTTTTATGCTGAAATGGGTCAGGGCTCCCAGGTGTGCAGGTAGAACAGCTGCCACCCTGATGATTAAAGCAATATAAGCTACAGCCTGCCACAGGATGGAGAAAGATTTTCTCCTTTCCTCCATACCCACGTATGAGTTGCATGTTGCTGGTCCAGATTATCCCAATAAAAGTGCTATCACTCTCAACAGGGTGAGAGGAATCCTCTCGGGTTTCTTGTCTGGTCTTCCTGGATGAATCTGAATTTTAAATGTGCAAAATAAATGCTGCCACAACTATTACAGGAAGAAAAAAAAAGGATAATGTCACATAATAGCTCATGTCTCTCTCAAAACCCTTTGATGTCAGGAAACAAAATATGCAAGTGCAACTATTTTTCTAACTTATTTATCTTTAGGGGTTGCCAGAGGAAGGTCTTTTTTGCCTCCCAGACCACCACAAAGTTGAGACATGGGGAACAAGTGATCGTCCACATGACTCTTCTGTGAAAGTTCTGGATTTTCCAAAGGGCCATTTACAGTTACATGTTTATTCATTTTTCCAGTCAGTAAGCATTATAAAAATAAAGGACAGAAAACCAGAGGTTATGCTAATAATTCCCAAGTGACTATCAAAAGCATGCAGTTTCAGTCTCTGATGCAAATGATAGCAGAGTTTCTCAGGAAGCAAAGGGAAGACACAGCCCAGCTTCGTGAAATTGCTTAGAAGCTAATTTGTAAAATTTGTATCCATAAGGTCACAGCAACAATTGATTTTTGGATGATTCTTTGAATTATTTGTAGCATTTGTCACATTCTCTGGCAGATACCAGCTGTAATAGTTGTAGTTAGGTAGTCAGGAATTTTCCATCAGAGCTGAAAAGCCCTGATGGTCAGCAAATACATCTATGACTTTAACATAAAAAGTCTTTTAATTGAAGAAACACTACCAAATTTCTGGTCTTCTGACATTCAGAAATATTCTGTAGTTGAGATCTGACATTTAGACAGTTTTATTTTTTATTGGATTTTCTTTCTCACCAAAAAAAAGTCAAGTCAAATTAGAAAAATTCTGTGAACTTGACTAAATACGGAGAATGTTGGCCCATTTTACTGCTCTCCAACATGATTCACTCAATAATCCAATATGTTGCCTTGCTCCAGTAAAGGTGAAATAAACTATATCTTGCTTCCTCTTGGGGATGTTGACAATAGATAAGCCATTCATCTGCATTAAATGTAACAAGTCTTCTTTGTGATTTTTCCTTTTTGGAAACATTTGAAACTTCTGAAGAATACAATACAGACTGATAAGCCATGCCAAAACAAAAGCTGTTATGGACAAAAAGTTGTAATACTGGGCAAAAGTGCAAAAGTGTCTTCAGAAACACCTTTCTGCCTGTCTCACTATCTTGATCATATTATTTGTCATGTGATTTCACCCTGCATTTTTTTCTACTTTCCAAAGTATGTGAAAAACAGTCTCTTTTAATGGAAGGCCCTTTGATATGTCCATTCTTATGTTCTTCTACAAATACCTGTTCCCATTGTGAATTTACATCATTCTATTGAAATGAACATGGTGAAGAGGTAAAGCGGGCTCTTCATATTTAAACACTCCCTTTTCCATTCTATATTCACAAAGGATTTGGTACAAAACTCTGGGAAGTTAATGGGAGATTTTAATTCATTTACATTGAAAGACATGCTGGAGAACCTCATTTCAGTTCTGTAGCTTCCCTGTATTTTTAGTCTTTACCCTATTTATTCTTAAAAAAAAAAAAAAAAGG
>VYXD01015987.1:335478-355513 GCA_013397195.1 Hylia prasina
AAAAAAAAAGGATATTCTCTGTTGCTCTCATGTCTTTTCCATTTGCATCCCACATCTTTCCCAGACCTTGTCACACACCTATCAGGTATAACAAGATGTGTGTAAAAAGCTACCTGGCTTTCTTATTCTCATTAATAGTGAAATTTGTTTCTCCTACATACAGGGCTAAGTCAAATGCTTTGTGAAAATCTAATAGAATCAACTCTCCAATCTGGAGTTGTGAGATACAGCCAAAGGAAAAATACAGGCACAACTTCTGGACATGAACTGTTCTTGGGAACAACAGCATAAGCAATACTGTGGCATTGTGCCAAAACTTCTTAGCTTTGCTGGATGTAGATTGACTCACAGGTTCATCTTAGCTCTCTCTGTAACCACTGCACTGGTTGATCTGCAAACCAAATTGTCTTCCCCTGCATAATGGGGGATGACTCTTCCCTTTATCACTCAAATTGTCTGTGTCATCTAAAAGGTTATTTAGGCAAAGTGTTGAGGTTTTAACCTCAGATAAAGATATTTGCAAATATCTTAACTCTGTCCCAGTTTGAGGCTCCCTTTTTTTCAAGAGAGACAAAATGGAGCATCATGTGAGAGCAACCAAGGTCACTAGGAAAGCAAGGCACCCCCAATTTCCTTGCCACTGTAGCCATAAGAAAAGCAGAAAAGGCTGTAAGTCCTGCTTAGCAATAACAAAAACATCTGTATATTATCAACCTTATGTTGATAAGAACAACATCTCAGTCACCTCTCCAAGTGAAAGACAGAGGTAAGACAAGGCTCTAACTTGAATAACTGTGGAGTTTGTCAAGAACACTATATTCTGCAGGAAGTTGACAGTGGGCCTTGAGACTATTATCTAATGGAAGTAGACCAAGCATTGCTGTAGGCTGTAGGCTGAAAAACTTCACTGGTAAGTGCTACACTTCAGGAAGGAAGCTGCTCTCTAACTGTAATACATCATGAGATAAATCAGCTTTTAGGAAAAAGGATGTAGAACTAGTTGGCATTTGGGATTAAAATTGATAGAAAGTTATAAATTCTTCAAATACAATTATTTATTTAAACAGGTAAGCATATTGAATATACTTTACTGAATATGCATTTCAGAAAATCCAGCAGGTTACAGAACAATGGTAAGTAGCCATTAGAACAGGGTGCTTGTATTTTCATTCACTTGATGTAGTAATATAGAGATGACACATCTTCCAATCACCACCAAAAGCTCTGAGCAGGAATCATTCCATGAAATTCCCAGGCTTATGTTACGTATGTGTGCTGATTTTGGCTGGGATTGAGATAATTTTCTTCACGGTGGCTGCTCTGGGGCTCTGTTTTGGATTTCTGCTGAACACAAAGTTGACACTCTAGAGATGCTTTTGTTATTGCTGAGCAGGGCTTACACAGAGCCAAGGCCTTTACTGCTTTTCATACAGCCACGGTGGGGAGGAAATTTGGGGTGCCTGTGAGGTTGGAAGGAGACACAGCCAGGATATGACTGGCTGACAGTCATATGACATCATGCTCAGGATATAAAGCTTCGAGGAGGCAGGAAGAGGGGGACATTTGAGTGATGGTATTTGTTTTCCCAAGTCACCATTGCACATGATGAGCCCCTGCTCTCCTGGAGATGGCTGAACACCATGGGAAGCAGTGACTAAATTCCTTGTTTTGCTTCACTTTTTGTACAAAGCTTTTGCTTTCCCTATTAAACTGTATTTATCTCAACCCACAAGTGTTCTGGCTTTTACTCTACTGATTCTGACCCCACTCTACTGGTGGGAGAGCGAGTAAGGAGCTGCCTGAAGCTTACATGCTGGCTGGGGTTAAACCACAATAATAGGTTTGCTGGTTTTGACTGAGATAGAGGTAATTTTCTTTGCAGTAGCCGATGTGAGGCTGTGTTTTGGATTTGTGATAGAAACATGTTGATAAGGCAGGAATGGTTTAGTTACTGCTAGGCAGTGCTTATGCAGTATCAAGGCATTCTCACATCACCCCACCACAACAGTAGGAAGCCAGCCTGTATCACCGTAATGATCCCTTCTGTTTTAAAAGCTCTGAATACTATACATAATCCCTGTAATTAATCTACCTCCATAGGCTTCTGTTTACCTGTCAGTTATTTTGGCTGTGTGTATCAGAAGAAATAACTGGTTGCAGCCAGTCAGGGTTTATTGAAAATAGGGAATTACTATTTGGAGCAAAGTCTGTTTCTAAAAAGCCTGCTGTATAAGCCTGTGCTCATTGGAAACACCGAAGTTGATCTTGATGACACATCCTATTTGCTGAAAGTTTACGGTAGATTGACTCATGCAGTTTTATGTTGTGCTCAGTTCAAAACACTTTTTTTTTTGGTTGAGTGGTAGCTGTTTCAGTGGTTACCTTTTGGTTTGATGGTTTGTTTTCATAGGGCAGAGAAAGTTTACCCAAATTACGAGCAGTTGCCAGTATTGCCTGAAGAAAAATGTCATCCTGACATTGATTTCCTTGGGGAATGAATCATGCAGCTATATAACTTTTAGCAGAGCTGTCTGTCTAGATTTCTGATCTTTTTCTTTCTTTTAGTACAAAGTTTGTCACTTGAAACAATGTGTGATGTCTCGTCTTAAGCATATTTATAGTTTTCCCTCTGTTTACCAACAGTTCTCTTCTGTGTGTCATTCATGTCTGGCATATGCATCATCGCTAGTTCCATTTCAGTATAGAAACCCATAATTTCACTTTATATTTTGTCCATATGCATCATTTTTGTGGTTATGTTTTATCCATGATGGGCCTTCTTAATGATAGAAACCATAACGTGTGCCAAATATAGCACAGTGTGGATAATTGCAGACAGGAGTTTAGGAGTATTTTTGGTTTTGACAATTAATGACTGCCTACATGGAAGTTTTATTGAATTGCATCACATAAAAAACCACAAATAGAAAACCAGTGACACATTCCTTTGGAGAGCTCCCTTGAGCTCACCTAAACCAAAGAAAATCAAAATGGCCAAATCGTTAAATCAGCACAAATAGAAAACCTAGTAAGTAATGAATACAGCTTGATGGATTGTTTCAGGCCAGATCCTGTTCACTTGAAATCTTCCACTTACGAGGAAAGGACTGAGGAATCCCAGGAGCAGCAAAATCAAAGCAGCAGATGTTTCTAGTCTGGTTCTAATCTCATGTAATTAGAAAAACAGACAAATTATAACTTCTCACAGTCTCATCCCTGCTTTCTTTTTAAGATTGATAATTCCCTTTTTACATTGTTCTATGACTGTGAGTCCCTGTTACTTACTATTTATTAAGTGCTGATTGATGCAAATCTTCAGAGGTATAAAGCCATAATGTTTGTCCTGATGTTCAGGGGCTCTCGTCCACAAATCTCATCTCTTGCCCTTTGTTTCCTTGAAAAAGGGCAGCTCAGCATTCAGTTTCTGACTCCATGGCCTCCCACCCCCCCATGGAGCTGCACTCACTGGACATGTGCCTGTCTGTATGGCAGAGCATGACAGCAGGTACAATCATCACATCTGAGGAAGTTGTCACTAAGCATTCAGTTACTGACTCATTCCCCAACACAAATCCTTTTTAAAGTAAAACATGTGAATATCTTCCTAGTGCTATTTGGCAGTAATTCACTTTCAGATTGATTAAGCATAGAATTTTTTTTTTTAGTTACCATTGAAAATAAGCCAGTTCCAGCTGGGGAACTGGCATAGGCAGCACTGAGCAGGATGCAAGTCAAAATCTATTTCCAGTGCTCATCTGTATCCTTGTGAAATTGGCTTCCCACCTCTGTGAGCAGGCACTGTGCCATCCTGCGGCATGGGTACCAGGGTGGGCAGCCAAGCCATCGTGTGCACACACTGACTGTGGGCAGGAAGGGCACAAACCCAAGCCCAGGAATGTGGATGCAACAGCATGGCTGGAGTGTAAGCACAGATTCAACAGTAAATGTACCATGTCAACGGCATGAAACTGGAATCACCTCTGATATAAGCCAAACAACCTCCTTCTCTGTGTGAAGTCATTTTCATTGCCAAGGGATCAAGACACGTACTGCATCAGAAAAGAGGTGAAGAAGGAGAAGAGCAGTCAGATCTTTGTGATGGGTCGTACATTCATGCTCTCCCTGCTCTTTGCACAGCCTTTTTGCTTTTGATTAGGTTGTTGGTCTTTGGAAAGAGAACAGCTGATCGGTGATGCAGCCCTGTGGATGCTTTGCATGGCAAATCTCTTCTGTGCTGTAAAGCAAGGACTGGTTAAGATGAGAAGTCATCTCTTACCATTAACCCAACTGCTCATAAACTCAGGTTCCTCAACTGCTTCTGGCTGGTAAGGATGTGCTTTTAACTGCCTGAGGGTAAGACCTCTTTGCCACAGAACACTACAAGAACCTGCCAAGATCTACTCATTGCTCTCAGCTCACGCTGCTCTGACCAAATTGCAAGCACCTAGCAGATTGTGGCAATTTCCTGTCCCTTAGACTGAAAGTGACCCTGAAAGTCTTAAGAATAAAGTGGAATCTCCAAAACGCTCAGAGAAATGACAGTGCTACATAATGTTTTACTGATGCTGTTGGACACAGTCTGACACTGTCTTTGGAACTGATTTAATCTTACTTGTAAACACATAAATTCTTTTGAATGCTGTCATAAAATTCCATACATTAAACAAAACCATACCCCAGTTTTTGGTGATGAGAAATGCTGTGCTGATTTATGAACCTTTCCAATATATCTGTACTTATATTGCTGCAGCCAGAGAGCAGGTAGATTAAAAAGCAAAGCATCCAAGTAGGCATCATTTCCCATGTGGGGACGCAACAAACAAAAACTTGAAGTCTAGGAGAATCCCACCTCAGGGAAAAATGCAGAAGGCTCTGTGGTTCTCAACAGTTTCCATCAATGATAAATTCATTACTATTCAGAAATCTTGTTATAAGATTTATAAGAGCCTGTAGCTCGTTATTTTTGTTGCCAGAGGTGGCTCAGCAGTTATTCCAAGTGATGTGAATTACTCCAGATTGGTAGAAGTCACAGTAGGCCTTTTATGCAGTCTGTGCTAGAACTGTACTTTACGTCATAAACCACTATTAAACTAAAACCCAGTTATCATGACATCCAACTGTACACCTAAGCAAGTATCCAGAATTCAGAGGCATGCATATGAACTAGGAAATGGAATCCAGCCTTCCAGTTTCCAAACGTCAAATTCTCCAGAGGTACAATAATCACCAAGTATGATTTAATTTTTAAAATCTTTATTTTAAATTTAATTTTTTAAATCTTTTAATTTTAAAATCTTTCTTCATTACACAAAACTTGAACTTGTAAAAAGACTTAATTGATTAGAAGGTTAAAAAAAACCCGTAGCAAAACAAAGGGCATTCTGAGTATGAACTGAGCAAAGGAGTTTTTTTCCTTTAGTTTTGTTATGCTGTCAACTGGAAAATAAGCCACCACCATCACCCTGCCTCCCTTAAACTAGCAAACAGTCTGGCAGACAATAGCTAGGAAGACGGGAGAATGAGGCTCAAAACTTTCTTTTTCTTGCCAGAAAGACACCCACACAGACATGAAACCAATATTACAACACATTACACAACACTGTGGGTCCCCAAACAGCAGGGAAACAACTTAGGACGTAAGATAGAGTTCACTGGGCAGGACAGACGTCTTGAGACACATTTGGTAGCAGGGTTCAGGCAGTGACCAAGGCCAGAAGCCTCTGGGCTTGGAGGGAAGTTTTCAAGCTTTGTCTGTTTTCCCACTCTCTCATTTTCCTCACATCCTTGCCTTCCCTTTTAGCTGGACCTTGCAGGGCAGGTAGCTGCCTCCTGGTTAGTTGGTGTTTCTTTTGCAAACTGCCGAAGGAAGTGCTAAAAGCTGTTTGGCTCTAGCTGTCTTCAGAAGGTGTGCAGCAGAGTTTGAACTGAAAAGGAAGAAAAAAAGAGAAACGAAATAATTTTAAATCTAGATGATCTGTATAATAATAATCTATAAGGTTAATCTTTAACATGGGTAATGGAAGACACATCAGCTGAATTCTAGGACCAGGAGAGTAAGATCAAGTAGGACTGGTAGAGCTTGAGGTTTGAAGTTTTGTTCTTGCTCTGCGTGATAAACAGGTTTCATACAAAATCCACAGATCAGCACATCACCTATGTACTACTTAGTAATTTTAGGGATTTCTCCTGGATACAAGCCTAACATCTGCCATCTCCTGTGAGTATGTCTGCCCCCATCACATGGCTTTTTCCAGAGCACTCCACACAATTCACCAATTCATGAAAGGGTTTCAGAGCATGCTGGAAAGAAAAGCTTAGCTTTGCCCTGATCCATGGCTTTGTACAAGGTTCTGTCAATTTATGTTGCAATGTCAACGACTTTTCTGTTCTCTTAAGAAGTATTAAAGAGAGCAGAATCAATCTATTTCAGTTTGTCATGGTGGGGAGTATATCTATTCTCTTGGGGCAACTTGTGCACTGCTTTACCACTAATCCATACTATAAACTTAGAAAGCAAACACAAAAGACTGCACACCAGTGCTATTTCAATTCACAGCTGTGTGTCCAGGTCTGTTTCTAAATAGAAATACTTTCATTAGCCATGCAATCCTCTATTTAATTGCTTATATGATTTTTATTTTTTTAAGAAAGGAGCCTCAAACCAGAATGGGAACTATGCAGGACAGAAGTGCAATTCCAGGCAGAACATTATATTTGGTTCCTATTTCTGCAGCCCAAAATAACAACTCTCCAAAGAGCATCAGGGATGTTCAAATTCCAGAGCCAGAAATGAGTTCCATAGCTCAAGACATAATGTGATCTCTAGGAGGAGAGCGAAGAACTCTAAAAGACACAAATGTCTGAGATAAGAATGTAAAAATCTGAGGCTGGGTACATGCCCATAATCTCTCAAGTGTAAACAAACAGTTAAATTTGTCAGGGAGCAGCATGTTTAGTTTTCTGAAGAAGACGTTTCCCAGAAGGAATTACATAAATATTTATGAAAATGAAGCAGGAAATATTTTCCCAGGGTAGGACACTGTTCAGCACTGCATCAGGTCAGTAGAAGCTGGGGTTTATTTTGTCGGTCTTCCCCTGGAACTGAATCATTGCCCTCTTGTTTGCAAAAATCTGTTCTGACACAGGAAGAGGCTGCACTTAGATAAACACAATTACAAGCCACATTGAGTATTTCATTTCTATCACATCTTTGAATACATATGTGATTGCCTTACATTTTTGGATAGCTTCTCTGAGTGATTGCATGGAAAACAATAGCAATAAGTATCTGAATTAGGACTCTCTGCAAGTCTGGTGCTATTATGTCAAAGGTGTCTTCAGTAGAACTGAAATCCTCCAGGCTATCAGACAGAGAAGCATTCTCAATCCAAATGTTCACAATAAAAGTGTTTATAAAACATTCACTGTGAGCCAGGACATTCTTGCTAAGTGGAAAAGTTAAAAACAAAAAGTTGTAATGCAGTGCTACCTGAGTGAGCAGAAGTTACACACAATTGAGGTCAGTTTACCAAATGGGGTACAGGGTTCAGTACTGCACCTCATAAGGCATCCAGCAGCTCTCTGAGCCTGTGGCCTGCAATCTAAGCTCCTTATGAGGTTTCAGTGCTGACCAGCTGTTCTGTTCCCTGGGCACCAGCTGCACCACCTCCAAATCCCTCCTGCCCCACAGCAGATATGTACTGCTGGAACCTGTGTCCACTTTTCTGTTTAAGGGCTAAAAGCTGAGGGGAATAGGAGTGGGAAAGGAGTGGTAAGGATTGTAGCTCTAGTGCAGACCTAAGGTTCTCCCAGAGTGCCATCCCTGTGTCAGACCAGAAGAAGCTCACACTCATCCCTCAAGGCACCCAACTCAACAGAGAGCCAAACATATCAGCAGGAAAGCAGAGAGATCATCGTTGATAGTGGAGCATAAATTTCTATACAGCTGAGGCTGATGAAGCCTCTCAAACATGATAGATGACAATCTATAATCATTAGAGTCCTATAAGCTGTGTTTACTATACAGATAAGCCATAAGATATTGGACGATTTTGTCCTTAGGCTGGTTGTTTTTGTCAATTATTTTCAGGCATATCAAAATTGTTTATATCTTAATCAGAGGAACAACAACTGGTGGAGACTGTGTTTACAGGCTCAGGTAGCCATTGCATGGGGTCAAAACAAAAAATGGCATTTTACAAAATAACCCTAGGATTACTTTCCTCCCTACACATTGCAAACCACAATACTCTGCCCTTCCTTTTCCATTTTCTCTAAGCCTTGCCACCATGACTGAGTATCCAGCATGACAGAATGAAACACCCCAAAGCATCACAACCCCTGACACCAGAAGAGAAACCAAAGAAATAGTCTACCTTTTTATTTTTTCTCTTCAGGTATTCCCAAGTTTATTCAGTACAGTAAGGTACAGAAGGGGAATGTTCTTCTTAAAGCTGAATTTGGGTCAGGAAGGATGCCAGTGGACTCTCAACACTTATGGCTGAATCAGGCCACGGTTACAAGCAGCATGTATTAACCTGCAGTCCAACCAGAGGATCTGTGACTCTACAGATTATGAAAATTGGCTGTAGATCTGGCTACCTTTTGATGAACAGTATTTCAGCACGATGTGTGTGTTCCTTACAGTCTGTTGACATTTAACTACTAACATCTGAAGAACAACCAAATGAAGGTTATGCAAATCTCCAAGGAAGTTACTTGGACTCCAAATAGGCAATGCACAAGACAAAGGTTACCTGACTAGTGCTCCTCTCAAAGCGCAAAATCATTCTGGATATTTTTTCAAGCCTTTTTAGGGTTTCCTTGTAAAATATTCATCCCCTTGGAAGCGTTTGTTTTGTGACTTTTATGTCTGGACAATGTGGCCTAGTTTGTTTTTCTTCCTTGCCTACAGTCATTTCTTTAAGCCTGGTTTGATGAGAATTAACATGCACAATAGGCACTCTGCTTCATTAAATCTCCATCAGCAATGAAGCTGCTTGAAGATTTTTCAGTGAAACTGGTTTGATAAATACTGATTTGCTAAAACCTAAGCTTTTTATGGTAGTACATCAGTTTTGATGGATTGCCTGTTAAAGCAGGTTTTCTAGCTCCAGGACAGCATTCCTGGTCCAAGACACAGGAAGACATAACTGACTAGCACACACCCTTGTAATAAAGCAATATAACCTTAAGGCTCTACTGCAAGCACTGGTTTGAACTAGGCAGAGAAATAATTAAAATCTGGGTGTCCTACATTTTGAGTAAGTGTTTTCATTTACCAAGGTTTAGATCCATTAAATATAATTTTTCACAGTATTTTCACGGGGCTTGTGACTGTCATGGAAGATGGGGTGGGGGTGGGAGGTGGGGGTCAGGGAAGAATAGAGTCCTGATTTATTTTCTAAAGTGGAATGAAAACATTTGTGAACGATCACACCACTGTCAGAAAAATGTTCCCTGCTTAGTCCCAGATAGTTACTGAAGTAGTTAAACAAATGGTTTCCTCTCTCACTTACTCTTTACCCCTCTTTATCCCTGATAAATAACAAACAAGTCACTGTAAGTCTCTCAGTACCATGGAACAGATAGCATCATTCATGTCAGTTTGGCAACGTTTCCCAAAATGCCTCCTCCAACCCTAAGTACACTAGCTTCCCACTCCTACGCTCTCTCTTCTTGCTCTTACATTGACCTTCTGCTCACAAAATGGAAAGTGAAGAGAAGAAAAAGTTAAATAAAACAGATTTACAGTGTACAAGTCAGAGGCACAGTGCCCAATGCAAATCACAGAGGAACAAGTTTATTTCTGGTATGACTCTACTCAACTCTAATCCTGGCTTGGTCTTTCCTCCCCCTCTAGCTGTATGTACCCATTATCAAAGGCACATTTGAGGGGATAAGTTAGATGACATTCTTTGGGACAGAGACCACTATTTATTTCTAAAAAGCACTGTATACAGTTTAACAACAAAAAAAGGTGTTTTGGAAAGGGGGACAGTCTGTGAGCAGGCTAGAAAGAAAAAGGGAGAGGAGTATCTTGATGTTTCTTGGGACTTTGGCCAACATTTTATCACAGATGAAAGCCTGAAGGAAGGCTCTGACTTCAGGCTTTAAGTAAAGGTATTCACTCTTACATCAGTACCATTACTTATTCTCTGTGCCCAAAGGCTGAAACATAGGACTAGGGAAACAATACTCTCTTAAATAATGAGGAAAGCCTCTCAAAAACTATTAACATAGGAAATACCTTTTTTTCTAGAATGGAAAGCAAACACCCTCTCACACACTACATAGTTCAAAAGCCTAGTTCAGCTTTTTAAGTAGCTGTCTCATTGTGTGAGAGACCAGAAGTTAACAAAATTCCTGGAAATATTACAAATAGTCATCTTCCCTATCTTTTCTGCCAGGCTACCTTGAACATCCTCCTATCCCCAGTTACTGTGCTCTCCTTCAGAGAAAGCTAGAGTTTTTTCTAGGAAGGGATTGCACACAGATAGGTGTCTGTCATAACTCCTTCCAAAAGGAAGGGTGCCTGCAACCTGTTCCTCTATACAAGAGGCCTCCTACACTGATTTCAGGGCCTCAAAACCCAGATGAACACCTGAAGGTTACCTCAGGATTCAAACCAGCTGAAGTTTCCTCTGGACAACCCAAAGATAATGTTCTGTTGGGATCTATGCTACACCACTGTCCCAATATATGGCCTCAGTCATTCAAGCTCATCTTGTTCTGTGTCTTCTGTCCTGAAGTTCGTCCCTTCTGTACTGTGTCTACCAACATGATCTGGGTTGGGGCTAGAATTGTGGAGCTATTTGTAAGCATAAATGCATCATTTGTGAGTTTCAGGTTAAAACACCCATGGGTAATGTCAATTTTCATTTGCTGCTCTGGGGACTGTGGGTACCTGGCACCCAAAAGTTGAGATAAAGCACCAGTGATTTCCACCGACAGTGGACTGGCAGCTTGTCTGTTGTCACTAACAGTCTCCTTGGTGGAAAGCTTTTATGGAAAAGTATCTCTACATGTTATATGCAGTCTGCATCACTCTTCCAGCACACAACCAGCCAAATGTATCCTATAACTAATTAGTACACACTTGGATACAATACCAAAATCTTTTGTCCCTTGAGTAAGTGAAAAACTGGGCATGAAGAATCAGTGCCGAGAGTAAAAAAGTTACAAGAGAGATATTCCCATATGTTGAAGAAATTTTCCATGACAAAAGCAGCTAAATGTCTCACAGATAAGAGATAAATTGGAATAAACAGCTGTCAGTGTTAAATAAATATCCTGGATAATGCGCAGGACAGAAATAACTACATCGTCAAACTCCTTTCTTCACTTTATTTAGCAGTTCTTGCATGTGGCTCCCAAGCTTTCCACTGCTCCAGTTAGTGAAGCATTTATTTTTGAGTCAGCTGCATTTCTTAAGACTGTAACAACGAAAGGCATTTCCTGAGAAACTGCAAGGATGAGCAGCAAGAAAGAACAACAGCTAAGGAAATATGGGACCCTTGTAGTGTTTTTTATCTTGCAAGTTCAGATTTTTGGTTTTGATGTTGACAATCGACCTACAACAGATGTCTGCTCAACACACACAATTTTACCTGGACCAAAAGGTGAGGAATTATCAGGTGGCTAATGCTGAGACCAGTACTGATAAAGGCTGATTTTTTATCAATAGAGACTTGGAGGGCTTGTGGCATGGGCTGGGCATGAAAGATGTGAAATATTGTAGACTGTACAAACATCTAGTAAACTGTAACGGTAATGGGGGAAAATGAAGAGGCGAGGAGATTTAAATTTTCATTTCTTTCATTCCAGGAACAGTGTCACATATTTTCATATAAGTTAGAGGTGTCTTTTTGCAGCTTTCTCCAACCACACAAATCTTGTTGTTTTTTGTGCTCGTCATACAATGAAAACAGCTAACAGATACAAACTGAGAGACGTTTAAAAGTAGGCACCTCTTGTGAACTGTTAATGGTCTGCTTTGCATCTACAGATAGGGAAAGATATACAATATTTAAAATTATCAAACTGCCATTATTTTCGAATGTTTACTTGTAAATACACCTCTGCTACATTCGTCAGACCTGATCCAGTAGCTCTTGTTGAATTAAACAGGACCTTTGCTACAGATTTAAGCAAGAACTACATCAACTCTGGCATGTACAGGTCTTTTATCTTCAAAACACTTTGCAAATATCTGAAACCAAATTTTCTGCATTAACTTACTTTTTTCTGTAACACAACTAACATCAGTGGAATTGCCTGAAGGCTATCTTATTAGGTCCATGACATACAAATCTATCTTGCAGTGACAGATCTAAAATATATATTCCACACCATGGCTATTGCAGTTTCAAACAATTGCTTTCTTTTTAGTAATTCACTGTATTTTTCTATAGGCTACAAACTGAGAGAAAACAAATGCAGCTTATTTAAATTTAAAGCAGAAAAAGATTATCAAGTCAAGAGCACTGCTACAGATTCATTTGTTTTTATGATGGATTATTCAAATGGATGTTGCTTAAAGGACCATTTTTAATCAGGAAATTAATTTCTTTATGATTACAATCCAAGCCACAGCATAAATGCAGAGAGATGTAATGATCCCAAGGGAGCTAGTGGCTGTTGGTTTAACTAGTATCGAAGTAATGGCAGGCTGGAGAACAAAGTTTGACAGAATTGTGTTTAACAAGTCACAAGGCTAATGAGGGGGTCTTGTGACAACACAGAGTAGCTGGGACTCCAGCTGGCTTCTGTGGTCTACCTTGTATAGGGAGCATTTGAAGGGTAGACATTATTCTTCTTTGTAAGTGCAGTACTGAGAAAGTCAGGATTTAGTCATTACCAGTTCTGTTCTTCCTGGCTGACATCAAGAGACGAGACCAGCAGTTTACTGGCACAGCTCAATCTACTGCTTTAGATCACCATCCCCAAGATCCATGCTTGGTAGAAAGAGTATTGAGTGTAAATCACCTCCAAATTATTGGCTCATATCCACTGCAGGTCATCTTGGAGACTGTGATATGATCCTATAGATTAATTTCAGTTCCTACCGGAGCTGAGCTCATCCAGGACAGTTACAACCAGCCCTTAATGGCACTGGTTGTTTTAACTTCCAGTCATCTGGGCAATGAAAGACTGAGCAGACTAAGTGTATGAACTATCCTGTTACTTTTCAAGCATCCCTTGTAGTCAAGGATGAAACATGCTTACCTAATAAGCCAGAAGAAAGCCTGTCCTGCTGTCAGTTTTCCTCCATCCTTCTCATGTCTATAACTCAGAGCACATGATCCCAACCTTATGACCACAGCCACAGGTAGAACTTCACTGTTTAAACTCTAACCTTGATAATGGACAAGCCTCTGGCTTTTGCTGCTGTAGTTTTTATTCCCTGTGCTACACCTCTTATGTCCTTTTGTCCACTGTTCTCTTAAAAATGGGTTTTGACTCATCCTGAACAAGTTTTACCCCCTCACCTCCACCTGCTCAGCATCTCAGCTGTGGTAAAACACGGTAGTGCTCCCAGAAGATAGAGGTGCTGGTGTCACACACTATGTTGACCAGCTCTACCACCACAAGTTAGATTCCTATTGTGGCAACTTCCTCCTTCCATGAGAACATGGAAGTGTCTAATGTGCAAAAGCAACCAGAAGTGCAAGGAATTAAACAGTATTCAATAGCTGTAAGACCTCCTACACTGTCCCACCTCACCTATCCCAGTGCAAGGCATAAATTGTCCTGTAGGCTAAATCCAATCTCTGTGCTACAAGTGGGATGGACCCTCGGTCCTGTATCCCAGCAGAGATGGATACTGCTGTTTCCACCACACAGTACAGTGGAGAGTGCTGAGGGAGAAGTGCTTGGAGAGTTCAGAATTTATAACCCTTTATTGCCTGCACTATTGGAAGCTGCTTGACTCAATCCTCTAGGTATCCACAATTGCTAGAGGAACAAGCTCTCAATCTCTTCCCATGCTCACCCTGAAAATCACTTGTTCAAGAACAATTGTGAGGATCGGCCACTTACACAGTTCACATGTAACTTATCCAAGTTACTTTGTGCATGCAATGTTCTTCCCTTCCAAAAACATCTCTTTTTTATGCTCATGCCTGAGATGTCACGAGAGAAGTATGACATGAGCAGTGGGATGAAAAAAAAAAAGGGTAATTCCAGGCTGATTATCAGAAAAATCTTCAAACAGCCTGTGACAGTCCCACCAACGCCCAGAAAGCATGAGGCAAAAACAGAGGCCATTGTGTACAGCAGTAAGAGCTAGAAAATACTCTGGAAGACTGCAGTGTCCCAGAAGAGAAGGAGTGTAGGGAATGTTCTGTCAAGCTTTTCAGGTTGTGCTGCAAGGACAGCAGCATGTCCAAGCTCCAGTGCCTGGTGGATGAACCCTGAGGGTTCCACCCCCACCTCACATAGTGCCAGGTGCTGTGTCCCCCCCAAGCTGCTGGTTCCCCTCGCTGGGGCAAGCAAATGAAACCTGAAGCCTGTTTGCCAAGAGTTATGCAAAGAAATCTGCCAAATGGGCATTCCAGAAAAACAGAACTTTAAAAAGTATAAAATGAGAGGCAAAAGTTGTCACCCTTCTCAATTTCCTTTTGTAGGCAACACTCAGGTGTCCTCTCAAAAAGAGTGGATTATTTTCAATGAAAAGAGCCCACTGCAATGGCTGTTCTGTACTGCCTTCCTGAAAAACTATTTGAGGTACACAGCTAGCTGGCTTATATGGCAGTTAAACCAGAAATGCGTGAGGCATTTTCTAGGATTCTTATTGAAATACCCTAGGAACACCCCTGCCCCTCTCCCCCCTCCTCCCCGNTGAGATGTTAGGAACAACTTGGTCCTAGCTGGGCTGCTGTGGCACAGGAACCCTGAAAACTTACATTAGGTAAGTTTTGACCTCTGGAACTTACATTAGGTAACACTGATTCACAGCTGAGTAACTGGGGCAATAAAGCCAGTGTTGTGTACTTAATAGACTTCTTGAGTCCAAAGAGAACCCAGAAATGAAACAATGAATTTTCCAGGGAAGCCAGGTTCTTGACCTAGCAAAAGTAGTCATGGCCCTATTGCTTAATTTCTACCCTTCCAAGCCTGGAAGCAAAGTGGGCTGGCTGTTGCTGCTGCTGAGAAAGGGTCTGGGACTGTGGGGAGGCAGCAGCTCCCACAGTGAGAGTAAAGGCAGCTGTTGGTTGTGCCCTGGCAGTGCCAGGAGGATCAGGCTCTGCTGCCCTGGGCTCAGCCTTTGAGGGATGTCCCACCTCTGTCTTTTCTTCCAGCCTGCTCTCCCCCAGAGACTGCAAGCTCTGATCTGCAAAGGAAGTTTTAAATGGGCTGTTGACATAGATGAGACAGGAGTTGACCTGCTCTGAATAAATCAATAAGCAGCAACATGAGGGTAGAAATAAGCAAGGAGGACCAAAAACTATGACTTCTGCACTCCCATTATATATGGGAACAGGGACTGGCACTGCAGAAGGTTGTTTCACATGGATTCATGGGATCTCAGCATTTCAGAAGACTAGCTCTAGATCTTGCTATCTGTCCCTGATCCCAGTTCATTTTCTTTGAACTCCAGACACAAGAACTTTGAAAGTCTTGAATCAGATCCAGGTTGAGAAACTGGAATGAGATGAAATCTGAAGATCACCGGGAGTTTCCCATAGCAGTTTAGATGTAAAATGTTTCCTTATCATTATTTCTGACAAATGATGCTTATAAACTCTGTGACATTGGCTGGTACCTCAAAATAGCATTTACTGTGGTCACCAATATAGCTGTCCATCTCTCAGCTTTAATTGCACTTACGCAGTTCCACTCCTGGAAAATCTCAAACTCTTTCAGAAACCAGATATGCTTCTATCCACGTTGCCTTCCAAAAATATAAAATGCCTTACCACATCCTATAGCTGTTCAAATCTATAACTAAATGTCCCTCTTAGTGCCTCATTTTGATCTGAAGAGTCCTTTAATTTCAACACATTCGTTTTTTCGTGGCTTCTAGAATTCCTCTTTTTAGTACACAGTACATTTCTGGAGATTATCAGCCTGAGCTACAAAGCATGTATGTGGGGACTTAAATACATAAATTCAAAGGACAGTGGGTCTGTTTTTCTTACCAATGGCAGTCTGATTCCTCACTAAAGCCACCATAATTCATGGGTCTTTGAGATCACGTCAGAATGGCAGTGCAACAGGCTGGGAAAATCAAATCAGGCAGACCCAGTAAAAGGAAAATCCAGAATGACTGAAATTATTTCTGTGTTATTAAAGAAATAATGTATATTCCATTCATGCACAAAGGCCCACACTTTCAAATAATGCAGGTCAGCAGAGGTTCACTGAGCCTACTGAAGGCTTGGGTATGCCTCATGCAATACAATAGGAGAGGAGGGTATTCTTAATGAAGTCAACAGATATGTATAAGTAGAAAAGCAATCAGAGGATTTTTTTTTTCTTGAAGATTCTTTTTATTTTACCAGGGAAGGGCTTGTATTATCTAATTTGAACCTGAGTGAAGAAAGATAACCTATGTAAGAATGGTGCATATGTAGGAGCCCTGCATGTTCCCACTGGACACCTGGAAAGGTGACCATGGGTAAAGTTTCACACTACAGCTGAACATACCACTCAGCTCTCAGGTTTTCTGACAAAAAAGGGAGACCAGACATCTTCTTTTTCTTCCACTCTGACCATGTGGTCCTCGCTTCACCTTGTGCTGGATCAGCTATTTCACAGAATCACAGAATATTCTGAGTTGGAAGGGACCCACAAGGATCACTGAACCCAACTCTTAAAGGAATGGCCAATATGGAGATTGAGCCCAGGATCTCGGTGTTGTCAGCACCAGGCTCTTCACAGAGCTGCTTCAGCTCACTCACTAAACATGTGTATCTGCCTTATTGATATTCCTCTGTTTAGGGAGATGAATTTCTTCAAAATAGGGTCAAGAGAGTGCTCAACATCAGGCAGAGGGGAGGGAGGTGTGCAGGACAGTGCTGGGAACTGAGGGGAGGAGGAAGGACAGGGAAAGGAGCGTCACGTCAGGAAGCTGATGTCAAGAAATCCTGTCCTCATTAGCCAAATGCAGCATGAAAGCAGGAATGCACACTGTTATGGGAAATTTGCTAAGGATCTAAAAGACACTGAAAGTAAAATCAGAGGAAATTTCGAGTCTTTCCATTGACGTAACTGTGACGCGCTCGCACATTGGAAATACAAACTGGGCTGTGTTTGCTTATTTCTTAAAGTCTGTGACTCCCTCTGGTGACAAACCCTCTCAGTAGATATTGTGCATGCCCAAGTGCTGCAAAGGTTCTCCCTGCTCAGGGTGACTCAGTGTCCCAGGCTGCAGAGGTAATCCTGTGGTTATCTGTAAGGCTCTTCCAGGAGGGCAGGCATTCAGTTGCTCCTGTAGGGTTCTCAAGGCTTCAGAATTATGCTCATGTCCTTATCCTTTTAGTTTAATGCCCAGGAGAGGCACAAACCACCTGTACTCGTCACATTCTGTCTCTGGAGGTGGGGAGGGTCTGTCTGCCACCTCAGGTGGGACCAAGAGCATGAAACATGGAACTCAGCAGAACTGTGTCACACGTAACAAATTCCATACAGAGCCTTTGTGGTAGGGCGTTGGCTATGCCTAGGAGGAATAAATGTATCTAAGGCAAGCAGTGCAAAGCTGCTTGCCTTGCTTGAGAATACCCCCATGTGGTATTATCATCAACATTAAGCATCCTTCCCCCCGCCACAGCAAATTAGTCATTAAGCCCAGGGCCTTTCAAGGACTTTTTGGCTTGTAGTGGGATTTTTTCAGTTTAGAGTACCTGGTGTAGGAGGACAACTGTGATGAAGCCCAGCATAAGTGATGTTTCTATCATTTGAAAGGGTGGGCGTGCCCTGGATTCTGGAGAGAGACATAACTGCAAAAGAGAGCATGAGAGAGCATTAACATTCCTGAAGTATTTTTGTTCAGGAGACAGGAACTGGGGCTGACCTGAGCCCATGGCACACCAGCACACCTGACAAAGTGGTTCCAGGGAGTCTCTTAACATAGCTCCAAGTGTGCTGAGAGGTACTCATGAATAAGCCCAGTTCAGAGTCTCCCCCCAGCTTTAGCCTTTAGGCAGCCTGCAGACATGCTGTCAGCCCAGATAAATGTGGCCTCCATAACCCCCAGGAATTACACCCAGGTTCTCCAAGAACCACGGCCAGCCCTTGATTACAAGACTTGGAGAGTCACTAAATATATGTGAACAATATCTATGAATGTGAAAAAGTCCTCAATTCATGAATACAAATCAGATAAGTTGCCTACAAAAGATTCAGCAGGCAAATCTGTGTCACTTGAAGTTCAGTAAATTCCTACTAATTAAATTCTTACCAGAGGTAACCTCTCAGCATTTAGTTATTTAGCATTATTTAGTCAAACTCCAAAAAAGTCAGAGCCTCTTTCAACTGCCTAAAAATCCTGCTGGTGATTAGACCTTCAGCATTTTCCTGAGCTTGTTTACAGAAGGTCTGTGGTTATGTCTCAATTACAATTAAAATTTTCTAATGGTTGCAAAATTTACTTACTTCTTATGGCTTCTGCTCTTCTGCCTTGCACAGTCCCAAGCTGGAAGAGTCTACTAATTTACTGTTTCAGGTGTTTCTTTTAGCAATCTGGTATTTTGTATCTGTGACACAACAAACCAATCAACTTGCAGAAATACTAACAGGGCTGAGAAAGAGTCTTACTTCAGTTAATGACTCCGAGTGTTTCGTCACCTATACTTCAAATGCAGTGCAGTGCATTATCTGACATCCCTGCAACCACAGTTTTAAAGTGATAGTCTCATAATTAGGTCAAAATTTAACCTGACACTGCCCTAAATGCAAACCTGTGCAAAGGAAAGGTTAACCTCTAGGTATAGATAACAAGCATTTGAGGTCAGAGATCAGAAAATTCATGTTGCACAAACCACAGTGCTACAGGACTCAGAGACCCCGTCCAGGGTACTAGCAGGACAGATTTTTTTTCCCCCCACCCCTGGAATATTTAAAAAAAAAAAAAAAAAAGTGCTGATGCAGTGGGATGGCTTGTCCACATGAAGTCTCAGAGGAAATGAGGGATACTTATGGTAAACTAGAAATAAAGCCAACTCAACCCCTGCCCAGAACAGTCAGCCAGCTCTCAGTCTCTCTTACCTGGTTGCAAATCATAGCAAGACCACAAGAGGGAAACACAACCCGAGAGTTCACATTTCCTGCCAAAATTTGAGATCACAGCCCACAGCAGCTAAAGGAGGATATAGCATATACCATATCAGCAGGCACTAGGCTTCATCTAGTCTTAAATTAACAATAAAATGGTATCACTAACTAAGACTTGTTTTGTAATGGCCTACCTATTCTCAGATGACAGATGGGGAGAAAAGCAGGATTACCCTCTCTTACAGACAGAAAAATTATTGTTCTTCCCATTTTCCTGGATATGAAAAGTAAGACAGACTGTGGCAGACTTCTTTACACCAAGATGAAACAGGTGATGGGACTTATTTCCATCTCCCTTAGGCTTTTAGAGGTCTTAAGCAAAAATTTGGATCACATAAGGTGTTAATAAAAGTTCAGGTAGTCCCTGATCTCTGGAAATCTCTGGAACAAACTTTGCCACACCTTTCACCCCTTTCACCCATCATCTCTCAGGCTGATGGTCCATACAGGACAACGTAGCTTCAACTCCAGCCACCCCAGGTGTGAAAGTCTTGTTCCAAAGCCCCTCAGGAAAAGTCACTGGATGTTTCAGTGGCTCAAAATGTTGAAACTGAGACAGGAATAAAACATCTTCAGAAAGTAATCACAGCTTCTCCACTTGTATATTGACTTTCTTTATGGGGTTCTATTTTTAGGATTAACTGTTGAGAAGAGATATTTTTAGGATTATCTGTTGAGAATGGATATTTTTGGGATTAACAAATGAGAAAGAGGGGAAGGGAAGGGAAGGGAAGGGAAGGGAAGGGAAGGGAAGGGATAT
>VYXD01015987.1:355617-379361 GCA_013397195.1 Hylia prasina
GGGAAGGGAAGGGAAGGGATCTTGCAGAGAGGTCTTCCTTCTGCAGCAAACAACAGTCCCTCCAGAGCCTTTAACTCTACAGAGCAGTCTGCAGAGAATGTAACTGGTTGGTCAGAGGGACAAGCCCTGGTTTGGAAGGTCAGCAGGAATATGGCTTGTTTTCCACGGGCCAAGGAACCGCCCTCAGCACCTTCTATACCAGACCCAGAATTACAGCATATATTACACAAAGGAATTCATTGCACAGGAAAAGGCTGAACATGAAAATCCTCCCCATCACCCTTCCTTGTCAGAGAACATGGTCCATTTGTGAAATAATGCCATGTTGCATTTCTAGTCAAGATTCATTCAGCTTTTCCAGTCTTTGAATCATGCCCTGCTTCTTTTCTATTATCACACATTTCCCCCCCTGTATGGGTTTGCAGACCACGATGAGATCAGCTCTCAACGTGCTCCCAAAATGTCATTTCACAAGCCCTTTATCAGCCTCTGGGATATTTTCTGAATTTCTGAACTACTGAAAAGTGACTTTTGCACTTTCCGCAGGGATTGCACACATGGATTTGGAAAAAACAATTTCCTGTTGTTAGCATTGAGATCAACAGCAAAATTAAACCATACATTCTCTAGCTCTGCTGTTTGATGGTCAGCAGAATCATAAAATCATAGTATAGTTTGGGGTGGAAGGAACCTTAAAGATCATCTAGTTCCAATCCTCCTGCCATGAACAGAGACACCTTTCCAGTCGATCATGTTGCTCAGAGCCCCATTCTGCCTGGCTTTCAACACTTCCAGGGATAGGGCATTCACAACTTCTCTGGGCTCACCACCCTCACAGTATGGAATTTCTTTCTCATATCTGATCTATTCTCCTTCAGTTAAACTCATTCCCCCTTGTTCTGTCACTACATGTCCTTGAAAAAGCCTCTCTCCATTTTCCTTGTAGGCTCTCTTCAGGTACTGGAAGGCTGCAGTTAGGTCACCCCAAAACCCTTTTTTTCTCCAGTCTGAACAAAACCAAATCTCTCAGCCTTTCCTCATAGAAGAAGTATTCCATCTCTCTGATCAACTTGGTGGCCTCCTCTGGACTTGCTCCAACATTCCAAGTCCTTCCTCTGTCGAGGACCCCAGAGGTGGATGCAGCACTGGAGGTGGGGTCTCACCAGAGCAGAGCAAAGGGGCAGAATCATGTCCTTGACCTGCTGCCCACTCTCCTTTTGATTGCAGTCCAGGACAGGTTTGACTTTCTGGCCTGTGAGTGCCCATGGCTGGGTCATGTCCAGTCTCTCATCTACCATCACCCCCAAGTCCTTCTCAGCAGGACTGGAACCCAGTACAAGCAGGCACCCTTTCATCAGCTCCTGGCTCAGACCCACAGATTCAGCTGAATATTTAAGGAGCTTGGCTTTTAGAAATATACACTAGCTTTTACAGTATTTTTAAGACCTAGTGAAAATAGATATGTTTAAAATTTGTATTGCTGACTGCTTTTAGTCTTTTCTCTTCCTATTTACCTGTGGAAGCTGGTGATAAAACCAAAAAGCCTGAGTGAGCCAGCACACACCACATCACTTCCTCCTTTTTCACCTCTTTAGCACTGCTTCTTCCCTTCAATATGAACTGAAGTTCTGCCCTTTATCTTTCTCAGCTTGGGCCACTGACCTTCCCCCCAAAGGGCATCCTGACCAACAGGGTGAGTCTGCCCTTCATAGGAGAGTCCCAGCATGGAAGGGTTTTTTCAGCATAAAGAGACAGACTCAGCTCAGTCCATGTAACTAGAATAGAAAGGTGCCAACCAGCTAAAACTGTTTTATGTGCTGTAATTAATGTGCAGCATTTCTCATCTGCTATCACTCCACAGAACAGTCCATGACATGCTATCTTTGACTACAGAAGTAGAAGGTAAATCAGGAACGAGTGGCAGTATTTTTCAGAAAGAAAGAGACCAATATAATGATCAGTTTTAAAGCAACCACAGGAAGGTACTTTCTCCCCAGCACGTTAAAAAAATCATTGAGCTATTTGCCACAGGATTTTTTTTATAAGGGCCAAAGATATAAATGGGTTTAAAAGGCACAAGGCTAATTGGTGAAGGGAAGAATCACTAGTGGCTGTTCATGAGGGGAGGGGATGCAGTGCTTGGCTCAGGTAAGCACTAATACCATTGCTGTGAGAGGCTGGGAGTGGCTGCCTGGTTTATAGTCACCCTCAGTACACCTCAGTTCCCTGAACACTTTCTGCTGGGGCTGGAGGCACCACCCTTGGTGAGACAGGTTATTGGTCTTGTCACATACTGCTGTTCTGTCCTCACCTCTCTGGCTGACATCCGGACAGACTTCCCTCCCTTGGCTCTCTGCATACTGAACAACAGCCTGCTCCCCTTCCGTCTGCCACCACCACGTGAGATCCTGGCTGAGCCAGGAGGCTGTGGCAATGCTTCCCACTGCACAGCAAGGCTCACTGCCAACATGGGCAGGGAACAAGAGGAGAGGCTCTGGAAGGCTGCCCGTGTTCAGTGATGGCCCTTTGGTGAAGGAGAGCGTCTCCTCCCCACCTCTGCTGGCGGGGGCGGGGTAGGGGGGAGGAAAAAGAAAAAATCTTCTTCTTAGGATTTGGTGTTCCAAACTAAAAAGATGAGAAAGTCATCTTTAGTTGTGCCTCGTTTCCTGCATAATGCAAAGCAACATTGTATGCTACTTGTGGAAGGAAATAATATTTCTTTCTGACTAATTGCTGCCTTGTACCTTTAAACTACACACAGTACAGTGAGAGACTGTCTCTTCCAGGAGTCAAAGTGCTTCTACAGAGCTATACAGGAACCTGTGTAATAGGGTCTCAATCTCATTTAGAGAAATCTCTGCACTACCATAATAAATGCAATGATTTTGCCTCTTACAGATACTCTGTGTATGACCTTTCAAAATAAAGCATTGCAGTAATTGCAAAACAAGTTTCTTGTATCAACATACAAATGCCATCTGTCAAAAAATGAAGGCAAGAATTGTGTCATATTAAGTGCCAAGGCCTATGTCAAGATCTATTTCAACATATTTACATTCCTCTCATTCCGAACCCATCTGCATACCCTGAACAGAGTCACTAGGAATGGAATCACTAGGAACAATTAATAAACACCTGTTGCCTCCCTTGGTGGTTTGCCTCTGTGTGCATAAGTTTCCCAATACTGAAAGACTGGCTTATTTATCTGCTTTACAGCTAATAATGCTTAAAGTGTAGGAGTAGAAATTGCTGTTGTATAATTCTTGTGTTGTAACAGCCTCTCTGAAAGTTTTTAGCTTTTCCTAATGATAGTCAGATTCCTCATCTCTTTTATGGAATTTTATCCCATGGCTACTGTGCCTTCAATGTGAAATAAAGAAATCAGCAGGAAAAAAAAAAGAAACCCCGTAAACTTTTCTTTCTGAGTGTGTATAGTTGTACTTACTGCACTGAGAAAAGTGTACCATGATGTTTTATTTTCTGTTTTTTTTGGAAGGGGATGAAGGTGAAAAGGGAGACAGAGGAGAAGTAGGCAAACAAGGAAAGGTTGGACCAAAAGGACCAAAAGGTATTTATGATGGTTTGCTGGCAACTGCTGGTATATGAGTATTATTATACACAACTGTACTGATGCATATGATTGGTGTTTAATGTTTTCATTCCCGTTTCACCAGTGGATTTCACAATCCTGTCAAACATTAATTGGTGAACATAAAAATACTTAGCTTGGTTCAATTCCTACTGATACTTAAGACAAACATATATGGCTGTCATTAGTGTGATTCAGAAAACCTAGATCATATACATAATCAGAAAGATTACTCTTACTGAAATTAGCCTTTAGTTGAAATTGAATTTTGAGCAATATTGCCTAGCAATACATCAGGGTGCTCAATAAAATTTGGTTTCAGTTATCTGTATTCTGCAGAAAAGCAAACAAAGCCACACATTAAAAAAAAAAAAGTTCGTCTGATCCAAAAACATCCCAGATGAGAACAGGGAGCTGCAGATGTTTCAGGACTTGGCTCAATTGAATATGTCCCACATCCACAGTGTGACCTGGGCAGATCATTTGGAGGCACCAGATGTGACCGTGTCAGCTTTGCTTGCGAACTCTAATTTGAAAGCTTAATTTACCTCTAGAGTTTAATGATAATGCATATCCAAGACCTTTCCCTTTACTGTGGCTTAAAGCTAATCAGGAAAGTTTTTACTTTTATAGAAACTTTAAAATCACTCTGTTATCATTATTATAATAAAAAACTTTTCCCATTTTTAAATGCATTCTTATGATTTTGCTTCTTACCTTAAAATGAACATCAGGTAAGATACAAGGAATTCAGAGAATCAACCATTTACAAAGCATTTTATTGATGTTAAATTCCTTTTGCAAACTGAGATTCCCTAGACTGGCCTATCATCAGCTATTTCACAATTTACACTATTTATTAATCAATTAAAAAGGACACCTGTTATTTTGGTGCTCTGAAGACTGGGAAAACACATACAGCAAAATCAGTAGCTCCCTACTTGCAGTCCTGCTTTGAGAATGACTCTCAGCAAAGCCTCAAGGACTGAGAAAAAGTGTTTTGCCTGGGGTGGAGAAAAATAAAAGCTGTCAGCCTGGTTTGAATGTGAAGTAAATCAGTAGTAGTTTTAGTTTCTATTTTCTCTAAGACAATATGATGCTTGAACAGGCAATTCTATTAAGGTTCTTGGCAATATCCTACTGTAGTACCCCACAGGAGCAGAGATCTGGCTGTACTCTTCCAGGCATCCTCAGGGCTGTGCTCACTTCTCTTGGCCACACATGCAGACTGGCCATGCTCAATAAAATAGCAGCAGTAGAGACCTAAACAGTGCCTCAGAAAAGAAATTACATCAACCACCCATACTCATTTCCTCTTCATTTCTTTTCTTAGGAAACAAAGGACCAGTGGGTGATGTTGGTGACCAGGGAATGCTTGGTAAAATTGGTCCAATTGGTGGAAAGGGTAAGCTCTGGTCTGGGAATTTTCTTGGGGTTTTTTCACTCAAGGTAAATATGTGCTTTATGAGAGCTCCAGATATGGAGCAATATTAGATAATGGTACAACCAGTACTCTCCAAATAAAAAGAAGCATACAGATTGGTGATGAGAACTAACTGAAATACCCTAGTTTTATTTTCCACATGCAATATATCCAACTAATTTGGCTAAAATAATTTCTTTTATGAGTTAAGACATCAATCCTCTTTGATGGATCTAGTTGAAGGTATGCTCATTGCATGGGGGTTGGACTAGATGACCTTTAAAGGTCACTTCCACCCCAAACTATTCTATGATTCTGTGGTAAAAGAGGAATGGAGAAATCCAGTTCCTGTGAAGTAAATCCTCTGAACACTCTAAGAGACAAATTTGTGCCTTTGATTTGGATGCTGAAGGCCTAAGTCAATGTCCTGCTGCTGCTGAGGATGCCACACCTTGTCACCTGCACTGCAGTGAGCAAGCAATGCACAGGACATCCCTGTCCTGGTAAGGAACAAATTCAGATAAGCAGGGATGGCAACTACTTGCAAATCAAGGTAGACTCCAAATCTGCCTGGACTACAATTTCATGAAATTGTGCTCTATTTATCTTGAGAAGAAGCTCAGGCATTCCTTTCTGATATTCCTAAAGAGCTACTTAAGAAGGAATATTACTTCTGCCACAAGGAGACCTGCCTTGAAAGCTGATCTGGGACACCACCATTGCCAGGAGAACTCTGGGGTCTCTAACCAGCACATCAACGTGGTAATTCTGTCCAGTGGGTGGAACAGTCTCTCAGGAAAGCTTCTCAAACCACTGTTTTAATACACCTTTCATGGCCTCTAGCCAGCCTCTGTATCAGGCAAGAAGAAAAGACTTTGACCTGAGGGATTAATTTCAGAAGTACCTAGAAAACTGAAAACTCAGAGAGTTATCACCTAAGATGTCTTCAATCCCCAAAGGAGATAAAAATGAAGAATCTCACAAGTTTCTTTTCTTTATCTGAAAGCAAACCAATGTTCTGAGCCTTTAAATCAAACTCTCTTTTAATCTGAATGCACAATTTATTGTCCCCTTAGAGATTTGTCTCATTTTCTTTATTTGCGGAAGCAAAGGTCACTAAGTCACTGTTTAGATTTATGATTAAACATTCGAGTTCTTAATGAAGCAACCCTGAAATTCCAGCTGGCAAGTGTGCAGTGTCAAGCACTGCTAATTTAAATGACAGCCAACATCTAAATTCTTTAAAAAACCATAACCATATAAAGTAAAAAGTACCTAAAAACATGGTCATCAATAAGGCAGAGCAAGTATTAGTATGTTTTGACCTCTGAAGGTTTTATTCATAAAAGAGCTGACATGAATTTCAGATAAAGGCCAGCTGTTCCTGAACCAAATTACAACTAAGATTTTTTAAAGAACTGGTTACCTCCAGTTATATAGAAGCAGAACATTTGAAGAAGTATTTCTATCATTTTTATAATTTACAAAAGAGGAGGAAAGCAGTTGGATGCAAATAAATCACATTTCCATAAACTGAACTGAAATGGTGCTCCGTAATGACCTCCCTCCATGAAGGTGCCAACTGCTGC
This sequence comes from Hylia prasina, assembly GCA_013397195.1. Classification (NCBI taxonomy): domain Eukaryota; kingdom Metazoa; phylum Chordata; class Aves; order Passeriformes; family Sylviidae; genus Hylia; species Hylia prasina. Next base: position 362,219 of record VYXD01015987.1, read on the forward strand.
CTGCACACACAATCCCTTGCACGCATGAATTCAATGGCTTAGAGCACATCTGCTGCCTCATCTCACCATGGAGCTACTGATCCTGGGGAAGGGCTCTGTCCTGCAGCCCCTGAGAGAACCCAGATCTCACCTTTTCAAGATTTCTTGAGTGCTTTCAGCCTCGGGATCATTGTGCAGTTTATATTTAAAGTAAGTGGTACCAGGAACCAGCAGCACACAAGATGCCTGTGTTATCAGTGAGTTAGCTATTAAAGGGTTCTCATTTCCATGCACCAGAATTAATCATGGTTTGTTTAACTTGGCACGTCTGCCCGTACAGTCCATCAGAGCTTCCTATCAAAAGCACACTGTTAATACATTATTAAATGGGTTTTGAATATACTTCCCTGACATATGCACTGTCTGAGATCTGAGAATATATTTTCCTCTTTATTTAGGTGACAAAGGAGCCAAAGGCTTACCAGGGGTTTCAGGAAAAAAAGGAAAAGCAGGTATGCTACGCATCCTTCTGTGCAGAATGGCCAAGTCTGCTGGATCTTTGATTTCAGGGTTGGTTTGTATGGAATTCCATGAACTTTTGAGGCCCAAGAAAAAATGTGAGAATAGATGAAAGGTAAGGAAGAGACTGAAAATATTTCGTTGAACAAAATAAAGGATAATGCAGGGACATGACTGATTCCTATTAATACACCAGCATACAGAAAATATGAAGACACCCAAATTCATGGATAATGTTTGGTGTCATTAAAATTAGCACACAGGCCAGCAGTATGCATTTAAACTGGATACTAGAAGCAATTAAGCCCTTAACAGTCTCCTAATAGGAGCACGGGACAAAAAAGTAAGTGATTTTAGATAGAACATAATCTGTTGTCAAATAAATGCAATGCATTTGCTTACAGGAGGAGAATTTGACTCTGATGACCTAGGAAGTTCTTCTCAGTCCTAGGAATCTTGAATGGCTACCCACCTTGAACTTATACTTGTGTTTATTTTTAAGAAATTTCGTATAAAATGACCATTTGGTTCTTCATGGGAAACCATTTTTTCTCTTTCTGAGAAAAACAGAAGAACAAACAAAACCTTTACCAAGCCAAATTCCTGTTTAAAAAAAAAGGATTAACTGAGACTTCAGTGCTTGAAAGCTATTGATTATTGGGGTTGGTATTAACTTGCTTAAGTCAGTTCTCTAGGGAGTGTACAGAGCCAAAACATTAAACACTTTAATCAACAGAACTATAACCAGTGGGGTAAGGCGAGACAGGCTCTCCATAAGTGGAGCCCAGGTCTTCAGAAGCTTTGGAAGTGGGCTACAGATGACTCTCCATGCACACACACACACAAAAGCTTCTAAATGAGTAAATCTTCTCTCTTTTGTACTGCATCAGGCACGGTCTGTGACTGTGGAAGATACCGCAGATTTGTTGGACAACTGAATCTCAATGTTGCTCGCCTTAACACATCCATCAAGTTTGTGAAGAATGGTAAGGACCCTTATGTATTTGATGGGATTTATTTGACTCCAATAACAGATATCATTGCTATTCTTCCACCATTGTTGCTCTACAGACGTGTCCGCAGATGACTCAGAGAGAGGGTCCTCTGTTTCAGGCACTCTGAAAACCTAAAAGGAGAGACAGTCTTACATCTGTAAGGATAAAAGGACCAGATGACTAAAAGCAAAAACAATACAAAAGTTATCAACAGCACAAGAGAATGCATCATGGAAAGCACAAGGAATGATTTGCTAACCACCTCTGCACTGTCATTCTGCTGGTTTGCTGGTCAGTCAGGCAATATAAGGCAGAAGTTTGTGCCGCTCTGCTCCAGAGAGGCAGGAAGAGCAAGAAGAACCTCTTGATCTCTCTTCTGCCCAGGAAGGCTGTAGACAGTACTCCTAGAGCTCCCCTCAATGCATGCACAATTTTCCTGTACCAAGGCACCAACACTCAAGGATATGGGTTGTAAGAAGCCACGTTTGCAGGCAGTGCTGTCGGGTGGGCAGTGCAAACTGCCCCACTGAAAGGAAGGAAGTTTCCTGCCATAAAAGTGATTTTGAGACAGCTCTACCACTGCTTCCAGGACTAGGGATGTATCAGTAAATTAAATTAATTTGAGACTGTTCTTTGTCACTGTGGGCATCCAGCACAGAACAACATCCATCTATATTAAAAATATTAGAAAACTGAATGAAGTACTATCAGAGTGTCCCTCTACTAAATTCCAAGCTGTGCCTGGGGTAACTCCTGAATTGTTTGGGAGAGTGTTAATTTTCCCAGGCCAAACTCTGCTCAGGACCATTCCAGCAATCCATTAGCAGAGACAATTAACTTCCAGCAACCAGGCATGCTCCTTGGCACTGGGTAATCCACTAGGCTAAACACTCACTGGTTGAGAGGTCTGCCTTTTAAAGCTGCTGAGCAACCACAGTTTTCTTCCTAGTCAATGCTACAGTGCTACAGGAGCTCTGAATATGAGGCTGTATCGAAAATGTCATATCTTAGCAGTCACATTCATTTTCCTCTACATGGAAAGGGCCTGAAAAGCTATCTATACTATACCCCTGTGTTTCTACCCCTGGGCACTCTTTCACAATCTATATTCAAGAACATACAAAGCAATAGGGTGATCCAGAATTAGAATTGCCATTTGACTATAGCATGCCTTAAGTGTATTAGTATTAGATATCCAGGAAATAAAACTGAAGTGTCACAGGAGACATGCCAATCAGGACTGAATAGTTCTTGTCCTAATGTGTGCTAAGTGCTTGACAGTCCCATTAGTCACATCAATCTCTGATCATGTCCTCATCATTCATCATAAATACAGTGGTGGGAATACTTTTCCTCCTTCCCTTTTGTTAATTCTAATGTAAAAATCATCTCATTGTCACATTGGAATAGAATAACCTTCAGCATCTGTTGACATGCAATTAAGCAATTTTTCTTCTTCCAAGTTATAGCAGGTATCAGGGAGACAGATGAGAAATTCTACTACATTGTGAAAGAAGAGAAGAATTACAGAGAAGCCTTGATCCACTGCAGGGACAGAGGAGGATCACTGGCCATGCCTAAAGATGAGGCAACCAACGCCCTGATTGCTGACTACATCTCCCACAGCGGCCTGTTCCGAGCCTTCATTGGGCTGAATGACATGGAAAGAGAAGGACAGTTTGTGTATGCAGACAACAGCCCACTGCAGAACTACAGTAACTGGAAGCAAGGGGAGCCTCATGACCCAGCTGGTCATGAGGACTGTGTGGAAATGCTCAGCACAGGAGAGTGGAACGACTCTGAGTGCCAAGTCACCATCTACTTCGTCTGTGAATTCCTCAAGAAAAGGAAATAAAAGTGCCAGAGAATGTGCCTGGCACCTGCTGTATATACAATAACCCAACTTCATTCATTTATGGTAGGGAGAGCAAATCAGGGATAGAAAACCAGGGACAGGGCTCAATCCAGCCTTCACATCTCTGGGCTAAGCAAGAGTAACTACTGTTTAAGTCATCAGTGACTGTAAAGTCAGCACAGGTCTGCAGGGGGCATCCAGCCAGTTGCGAATTTTTATTTCATTTCTACATGCATTTTAGGGTTGGCATTTCTGTGTGTAATCTAGGGGTAAATTTAGAGCATGCAGAAGTGAGTATAATTTCAGTAGTTCCAGAAATAGTAAGATCATTGGTATATGAAATACTGATGTGATCTGCAAAGTCCACAGACGGAAAGAGCATGACCTTCATTAATCTCTGACTTGCACAGGGATTTCCTTCCCAGTAATTTCCCTAATTACTTCAGAGCTCAGAGAAAAGATTTTAAGTATCTCTTGAAAAAATCCTCCTTTTGTTAGAATCATAATTTGAGGTGGAAAGTATCTCTGGAGGTCATTTGGTTAAATCTTGCAAAGTAGAACCGACAAACTTCAAACTTAAAAGTTGTTATACTCTCCTTAATTTGGTATGCAGTTATATTGCCTGATAGGCATTTATCTGGTCTTCTATAAAGCCTTTGACCCATCTCCTACAATAACATTCTCTTTTACTTGGAGAGATGGAGTCAATGGGTGTTAGGTGGATAAAGAATTGGTTAGATGGTCGCATCCAGAGGGTGTTGGTCAATGGCTCTGAGTCCCGATGGACATCAGTGACAGGGGATGTCCCTCAGGGACCTGTAGTGGGACCAGTGCTATTAAATATCTTCATTAATGACATAGGCAAAGACATGAAGCTCACCCTCAGCACATTTGCAGATGGCACCCAGATGGGTGCAGTTGACACACCTGAAGGATGGGATGCCATCCAGAGGGACCAGGTTTGAGAAGTGGCCCATGGGAAGTTTATGAGGTTTAACAAGACGCAGTGCAAGGTGCTGCACTTGAGTTGGGGCACCCCCCGGTATCAGTCCACATCAAGAGCAGCCCTGCCCAGAAGGACTTGGGGGTGCTGGTGGATGGGAGGCTGGACATGAGCTGGCAATGTGCACTCAGGCCAGAAAGCCAATTGAACCCTGGGCTGCATCCAAAGCCCTGTGATTCTGCCCCTCTACTTTGCTCTGGTGAGGCCCCACCTCCAGTGCTGTGTCAGCTCTGGGGTCCCCAGCACAGAAAGGCCATGGACCTGTTGGAGTATAGAGGAGACCACCAAGATGATTAGCAGGATGGAGCACCTCTCCTGTGAGGAAAGACTGAGAGATTTGGTTTTGTTCAGCCTGGAAAAAAAAAAGGTTTTGGGGTGACCTAATTGCAGCCTTCCAGTACCTGAAGGGAACCTACAAGGAAAATCAAGAGAGACTTTTTGCAAGGACATGTAGTGACAGAACAAGAGGGAATGAGTTTAAACTGAAGGAGAGTAGATTTAGATTAGATATGAGAAAGTTCTCTACTGTGAGGGTGGTGATCCCAGAGAAGTTGTGCATGCCCCATCCCTGGAAGTGTTCAAGGCCATGTTGGATGGAGCACTGAGCAACCTGGTCTAGTGGAAAGAGGCCCTGCTCATAGTATGGGGGTCTTTAAGGTTCCTTCCAACCAAAACCATTCTATGATTCTACGCAGAAGAGATCTCTCTTATCTCTGTTTTCAACTCTATCATCCATCAGGCTGGCCTGAAATGTGAAGAAATAATAGTACATAGGCATGCAAGGCAACCTAAAAACAGATGGAGCAGTTCTAATATCTGAAGTCCCCAAAATCTGTGATAAACATACAGAAGTCTAGCACAAAGAGAACAAGTGTAAAGGAAGCAACACCGATCCTGTAGGCTGTAAACAGGCATGTGTAATATAAGCTATACCATGTGCATTGCTGGTTTAACAGCTGGTGATTCTAGGAACATATTAATTCCCTAACTCAGAAGCCAGTGACGTTTGATGTCAAATGCTAAAATCACCCATGCCTTTGTAACACAGGAAGAAGCTATAGAACAGGTTTTATCCCCCAAGAACCCAGACTCAGGTGTGGTTGAACAACTTAGTCATGCAGTTCAGAGGGACTCACTAAAAATGATGAGCACTGAAAATGAAGGCTCTGCTGTCACTGCCTGGCTATTTAGATCTCCATGTCAGAATGCTCACAAAGAATCACATTTTCATATCTTTGAGAATACTGACAGAGCCTTTTTTTTGAGACACAGCAAGTGCTTAGTCATTGTTTGCCTTTCCTTATAGCAGGAGATGCCAAGAAAAACCTCAGGGCCATTGCAATGCAAATCTGAAGGTTTTCTTTCCCACTTAACACTAAAAATTAAGGAAGGATATCTGGAAGCTGAGAATACTAGACACCTGGCACCACACAGCAATATTCCCCGCAGGTCACTGACCACCAGGTGCACATAGTCCTCCTCTGGGTATACAAAGAGCTGGACGTGCCATCAGCTAGTAATGCAGAGGGTCAGCTCTGAGTCTCCCTTCTACTGCTGAGTACAGCACTGCAAAGGCAACCAATCAATCATACATCCTCAACCTCACCCTAAACAGGAAAATTCTTCAAACCATTTGCCTAATTGTTTGACTCCAAGTTCACCTCTCAGCATTGACCAACACAGGAGCATCCCAGGTGACTCTGTGACTCAGAACCACTCTTGTAATCTGGTTTCTCTTATACTTGTTCCTCCAGAAAACCTCCTGTTGCTACCAGCAGTAAATTATCTGTGCTGCTACACACCCTCCAGGAAACTATTCAGAGCAGTTAATAAAGGGGTGGGAACACATTTCTTTTCATTGCTCCCCTTCTATGCTATGAGAGTATTTGGGCAAACAGGTTCACTTTGCATGACATAACAGCCTGAATTGTTCCCTCTCTGGGAACTGATGTTCTTCAAAACTAGGCAGAATTACACTTTCTAGGATCTATTGTAATAAACTCATTAAGCTAAACACGTTGGTTTTAGAAGCATTAATGAGTAATGATAAAGAATTAATAACTAATTCAAGACAGAGCTTTTTGAGGAAAAGTAATGCCTTTTAGAACTTCAAGCCCAAGGCTGCTGGCCTCATTCACAGCAGGTCAGTTTCTACCAATCATGCAGAAGTGGCATAGTAATATCCCTGCGGGTAGGCACAATCACATCTCCACACTTCATCTTAACTTCTGCCACCAAAAGATGCTTACCAGACTGGAGGTCCATATTCTGAAACCCTCTGGCCATACTGAGACCACTGGCTAACAAAACATAGAGGTGTCCTTAATGCTACATCCATTACAGATAGGCCATTTTCCTGTTCTTTGGGAGGAAACTCAGAGCTGGGAGAAGGTGAAGGTGGAGCAATACTTTGCTGCAGGGCAAGCTCTGCCTTAGATTAGACCAGCTGCTCTCCAAGACATTCAAAATCAGGAAACACATGCCTAAATTGAAACCTTAGGGGTTTTTTAGGTGACTATGAGTTATGAGTAATCCTGGACCATGCTCCATGTACAGGAAGGAATGACTATTGCAGCCTCTGGCTGCATGGGCTCAGCATTCCCAGGTGACAGAAACTTTGCATTTGTCCTTGCTGAATTTCACAAGGTTCCTCTTGGCCTATTCCTCCAGCCTACCTAGGTTCTTCTCTATGGTAGCACTGCCCACAGCATATTCACTGGTCCCTCCAATTTGGCGTCAACTGCAAACCTGAGGAAAGGGGATTTTATCATCTCCTTGAAGTACCTGCTAAAGATGTAAAACGGGACTGTTCCAGTCTCTAGATCCCTGTGGCACTCTACTAGGTCAACAGGAAAATGTTATCTGGGTAGAGACAACTCATTTAACTACTCTCCTCTGAGCCAAATCAAAGAATTTTTAGTGATACAGACCATAACATCCATCCCAACTAGGATACAAGAATGTTGTTGGAGACAACACTCTCTCCCCTCATCCACAAATCCAGTCACAGAATCATAAATACAATCAGCATGGGTCTACCAAAGGTAAATCGTGTCCGTCAGACATGATTTACGTTTGGTTGACCCATGCTGATTGTTTCCAGTCACCTTCTCCTTCATATGCCCAGAAATGTGATCCAAGAGGACTCACTCCTTTAAGTTCCACAGGGACCAAAGCAATGCTGATCAGTTTATAGTTCCCCAGATTTTCTTTGACCTTCCTGAAGAAACAGTGCAACATTTACCTATTTCCAGTTATTAAAACATTGCATGATCTCCATAACCCTTCTGATGTGACAGAGTGCCCCTGCAGAAACATCTAATTTTTTTTTTTTTTGGCACCTTGGACATGGTCTGTCTGCTCCCATGGTGTTTTGTGGTCAAATTCGCTCAAGTAATCCCCAGCTGAACACTCATCTACTGCTGGTAGTTCTCTTTGGACCCTTTCCCTAAGCACAGATACATGGGATAGTGTGGTGGTAGAGACAGCAAATAAACCTTAGAATGCCTCCATTTTATCAGTCTCTGTTGTCACTACCTCACCTCATCCATTCAGCAATGGTTCCACATATTCCTTCCTCAGCCTTTTTATACTAACAAAGCATTGGAAGCTCTTCTTGTGCTTCCCATGTAAGTCTCAACTGCATTTAGGCTTTGTATCTCCCAAGACTACTCCTACAAACTCAGGTAATACTTCTAAATTATTCCATTGTAGCCTGTCCTGCTTCCATCTCCTCTCTACTACCTTTTCATATTGGAGCTCCACCAAGGTCCCTGTTCAGCCACACCAACCTCCTGACAAAGTTACTTGTAGATGTGCAATGAAAACAAGAAAGCTGCCCAAGAGAGCAAGAATCCTTCAGCATGCTTCCTGCTCTTGGATAACCAGGAATTTATGATCTTCTGTATTCTGAAGAATGTCACTCAGTAAAAGCATTATCATCCTGTTCTCCTGAGGCTCACAACATATATAAGGCATAGATATCTATGGTAAATATAATGTTTTAGAAATCAACTCTAAAAAATGATCACAGAATCAAAACATCCCATTAGAATACATTTTCCTTAAGCATTTCAAACAGTCTCACATGGGCATTTGGCTGATCCATTTCTTTCTTTCTTTCTACTTCTTTCACTGCTTTAAAAAAAATAGCACCTAGAGCTAATTGCCACATTCTTGACCATAGCCACAAGAATATATATGCATCTCTATGTAGTTTTACATACAGTCTTAAAAAGTACATTGCAATTGTAGTTCAGCTGGCTAAAATGGTTATTGAGATGCAATTTGACACCATGTATGATGACAAAAGTAGTAAATGGGTCACAGAGAGAGGGATTAACATGGTTATTTGGAAAGCATTGCTCTAGACTGTCTTGATTTAATAGGTTTGCATGGGTACACAAGCCATAAATTGCTATTTCATTTTTCCTCCTTTTCTTATTTATTAAAGTCATACGGAAACTACTCAACACGGGGATAAAAGAATGAACTAGATCAAAGTAATAACTTAATCTGTGTTTCTTTTATGCTTTCGTGGCAAGGGAGAACAGCAAATTGTAAAAGAATTTCTGCCTACCTGCTGTGTGCAGTGTGCCCAGCTAAAGGTCCAGGCCCCACCCACTCCTGGCCTGGAAAGGCTGCTCCATCCAGATCTTTCAACATAGGGAGGAAAAGTTTCAATTGATTTTTAGGTGGGTGGGACCAGGAACTCACATCACTCAATTTTGCAGACAGCAGCAGCAGCCTACTGACACACAGCAGCTTACAACACAGAGCTGTCTTGGCTCAGGAGTGTGTGTGAACATCTGCATTTTGAGTTCTGAATCCCTAAGGCCCTTAATGCTGCACCTCAGCATCCTCAGTGCCACATCTGTGCTTAAATCCCCTGGAGGTCCTGTGCTTAATCAAGTGCAGACCTGCAGATGCTGGGGAGTCAAGGAACTGTAGCTTCTCATTGATATGAGGCAGTACATCATAGATGCATCTGCAGAGCCATGACCTCAAATGATGCAATTTCATTATATATCTTCTTTTTTGTCACAGTTTTCTTTACTTATGTGTTTTGCAAAACAAACTTAACTTTTAAAAAGTAGCCAGATGTCAATCATTACTTTGGTTCTACTGATGTGGACAGAGTTCAAACCTAAAGAGTCCAAAAAGGTATAAGTAATATCTTTTTGAAGCAGATTTCAGTGATGAATCCCTTGTTCATTTTTTTTCTCTTACTAGATGCTGCAACTTCTGCTATTTTGTTAACCTCTCAGCAGTAAATTGTCGAGATGCTAGTTTTCCCAACTCCATACAATAGAAGCCTTTATATCAGTTTCCCACAACATTCCCAGAGTGCATGGAACACTTTACTATGTGGAGGGTAGAAGGAGTCACAATGATGATCAGTCAGCCAGTAGAAGATTAAGTAAAACATTGCAGAAAAATGTGAATACAGAATTGGCAGATGCTTATTATGTAAGGTGATGGATTTATTTCTCACTGTGAAGTAATTTCTAGTCTTGAAAAGGCTTTAAGGTTTGTGAGAGGAAATCTAAAATGCTGTCAGTAGCTCCAACAAGAAATTTCAATTCAATAGCTCAGGAACACCAGAACTTTCTGCAAGTCCATGTTTACAGGAGAGAGAGAACTTTCTCAGGACCTGAAGAAGCAGAAATACATTTCCTGCAAAACCACAAACAAAGCAGACACAAGTGATTCCTATGATCTATATCCAGATACCTACTAAAGTACAAAACAAACTGTTGATCAAATGATGCTATTGCTTTCCTGTTTGTAGTGGAGGGTCTAGCCAGGTAACTGGAGATACACATAGGCACTTCATCAGCTGAATCCCAGCCTGGTTTCTTTCACTGTGCACCAGAAACCCAAGAAGACTTCATGTGAGGTTATGTATTTCTTTTTGAATATAGCTAGATGTAGAAATGTATGAACACATTAGTCCAGTACAACAAATTACATCTTCAAAGTACCCCATAAACACTAACTACACAGCAATTATACTATCCTATTAATAAAGTAATGCACAGAATACTGACCTATGTATTCTTTTACTATTATGTAAAATTAATGAGCTGTATTTTTTGACCACTGATTCATCCTTCTTCCAAATACCTGTGGATTAAAATTTAAGCTACTTAAATAGCTCCATAAAACTACTGGTAGGCAGAAAAAGGCAAGGTTATTAAAGTATTTGAAATGCACTGCTACAGACTGTAAACACTCTGAAGGATATGTGAACATAAGGTCCCATTCCAAATCAAATTCCAGGGTAGAAAAATAATTTTGTTTAAAGGTGTAGATAGTCTACTGTTTCAAGTTTGTTTGATTTTTTAATTACTGCCTTGTAAATAAATTACAAAACTTACTTGGTAGCCAATTCACCACCCCTTTCTCCTCCTCCTCCAGCACATCTGAGAGCAATGTGCAAATCCACTGTGAGGAGTTATTTATTGTAGTGGATGAAAACACTCTCTACATAAGAGAAGCATGTGCACAACCATGTCCATCCTGAAAGATGTCGGGAACCAAAGTGCAAAGCCAGACACTAATTAATACAAGAAATCATCAGCAACTGTGAATTAAATAAAATATTCACATACGAATGAAAATAAAATATTCATGTGGTTGTCACATTAAAAATCGTGGAGGGAAAGTGAGATAGTTTTAACTTATTTTTCATAGTTCAAACCACATTTTAGCAGAGTTTGACTCAACATGAGGATAGCACAAACCACCTCACCTTCCTTGATGATTCGTAAGCTAAACCTGCCAGCAGAACCGCAGATTGTTTTCTATGCAGAAATTGCATACATACCGTGTGTAACACTTGTTTCTTCACGAAGGACGTCAGGCCAACAGGAATGCAGCTTAACTAGTTTAGGATTTATGAAAGAAAGAAAGAAAAGAAACAAAAAACCAAACTTGTTTGCTGTCCTGTGAATCAAAACCTACTTGATCAAATACTTAAACTTACAAAAACATTGTGAAAGAATCAGAGGCAAGGTTCAGTAGGAACTAAATAGCTGAGATAGGCCTGCAGAAATATATTCACAGTAATTCCCTGAAATAAAGATATTGTTCTCATGTTAATTTCTGATGTAGCTTCAGGACTTGATGGCTCAGAAAGAGTTACTGTTTGGAATTTGCCATCAGTATCAGGACTAGTTTTCAGAGGATCTGAGCACATAAGCAGGCAGCATTTCTCAATCTGACGTGACAAAATCAAGCATTAGAAGGAAGGTTCATGTTCTGTAAGGGGCATCCAGTTCCTGAAAATACCTGATTGTCCTATGGGAGTTTATCATTGCAGAGGATAGGCAAACTCAAAATCTAAAGTTCAAGGTTAGAGAACATGTATTTCTGCTTATTCTAGGCAAAAAACAAAAAAAGAAAACAACAAACAAACAAACAACAACAGAGACCAGTGCTGATACATCATGTATCATTCATGTCAATTGAGACCCTTGGAGTCCTCCAGGATATAAAATGTTGTAAATTTCACTCAAGAAAATTATACTCCAGGTACCAATATCCCTAAAATCACTTATACTTAAGACCAATAAAACAACTCTTTATGAACAATTTGAATTTTATAATGAAATCAACATTCTTTCAGTACAAACAAATAACTGTGATCATTTCATTTTTCCCTTTAATTAATATGGGAACAACAACAGTGTCTAAAGATGCAGAAGCATGGCTCAGACCACCTGAAGCTGCATCAGCATTTCTCGTCTAAAAGAAAAATCCCAATAATGGTTTTCCATTTATCATTTAGAAGACTAAAAATGCCCATGTATTGTACACACCATAAAGAATCTAGTCAGTGTATCTGACTCATAAGTTTTGTGTTTATTTTTGAACTGTTCTGTTAGTACTGAAATTAATTAATTTTGTGAACACCAAGGCACTGGGATGCTCAGAGGCTTGAAGACAGTTTTGAAATGATGCATAGTCAGCAAAAGGATTATAGGTCTGCCAATGATACGGTAGCTGAAGAGCTCCCTCTCACCCTTATAACTCCAGTAGTTACTGTAAGTAACAAAAGATGTCATTAGAACAAGCCCTTGCTGTTTTAAGCAAACTGAAATTAACTAAAAATATAGAAGTTATTTATTATTTTCTTAACAACGCCTATATTTACATACAAAGAGCTCTTTACCATCCTACTAACAGTCATCAGGTGAGTCCTAATTATGTGCATACATTGTAACACTGATAAATCCTTTTTATTACAAATAAATAAACTCAGAGTGCTTTGAAATCTATAGACTCACTCCTTATGCAACAGCATTTTTATGTTATTTCAAACCATTACAGTGGTTTTTTATACAATCATATTTTAATGTCTCCATGCTTCTCCTTCCTGAATTTAGTCATCACAAAATAAAGCCACCATTATCTTTTGCCCAATTATCCTTTGCCTTCTGTGGGATTTTTAGCCAGGATTTTGCTCAATAAAACAAACAGTCCCCAAAATGCAAACAAACTACAACTGAGGAAAAAGGTGACTTCCTGAAAGCACTGATAGTTCATGAAAACAATGGATACCTACTGCTGCCCAATGAGAGATAAGATCAGAGCCTAACACGTTATGAGCAAAGATTACTACATCAAGTCCTGAGTGCTGCTAGAGTGAGAAGAGGCCCATGCTACGAGCAGTACCAATGGCATGGATCTGTGCTGCATCCTGCAACAGCAGCACTTAGCACATCCTCCTTCAGGCCCTCTGCAACCAGCTGAACTGGTCCTCTTTTATACCATGAGGCTGGAGGGGGACAGGAAAAAAAAAGTATTGCTGCTGTGCAGTCTATCTCCTGCTTTCCTTGGGCAAATCTGTCATAAACAGCCAGTGCTATTTACTCATCCCTCATCTACAACAATGTTATGCTCCCAGTTTGTACCTCTGAGACTTTCACACTCTCTTCTGAGGACAAGCCATGCAAACCATTTTTCCTGCTGGCTCACCTATGCCAAGAGCAGAACACTGACTTCTTGAGACATTTTCCCATTAGGTGACATGGCTTTGCTCTGCCATATCCCTCTACCCACCTTGTCTCCTGCACCATCTCAGGTCAGTATCCTCCTTAATGCTATGATGAGATTCTGCATTTTAACCTTTGCTGCACGCTCACACATCTAAAAGGAATTTCTCAAAGTAAATCAAAGGAAAATTAGTCCTTGGCATATTATACTTATTGCTAGAGAACAGCAGTGCAACAAGTCAAAAAAATGAAGCCCTGCTAATCTTAGCAACATGGAAACCATGTTAGCAGAAGAGGTCAGGAACCTCAGCTGACCTCCCTGAGGCCAGTTTACTCCACCAAGGAGGGTCCCTGGCTCCACACCAGCCTCCAGCTGGGGGGTGCCTGTGGGAAAGGACCCTCAAACACCCCTAACCAGCCAGCAAAGGATTCCCTGCTTTAAAGGGTACCCTGAGAGCCAAAGTAGCCTGGTGAATGCCTTTCATCCCACAGCTCTGGGCACAGAAGACACTCCTGCAGGAAGAGTCCAAGTCCAAAGTACTACCATAGCCTGATGAGCCAGCCAGAAATCACTGCTGAGAGCTTTAAGCTGCTCCAGGGACTGGTTTGGCAACCAGACACCCCTGGCACTGGTGGACCAAACAGGTGGCACATTTACCTTCACTTCCTCTCCTCAGCACACATCCCAAGCTCAGTTTAACTGGATGAAGTAAGAGATTTCAACAGTTGTTTTTCCCTTAGTGTAATGATGCAAGAAGGGGCAGCATGCATTCACAAGCCTGGCCCTGCCTATTAAAAATTAAAACTGTTGCACTGCCTCCCAAGAAATCTCAACAATGTGGTGGTATTTGCACACTAATTCATAATATGCATAGGTCCAACCATGACCCTGAAGTTCTGTTACCACTGAGTAAATACACTACACAAATGATGCTAAAGACTTTCCTTATCATTCATCTTATGCAAACCAGTTTTATGCCTATTTAATTTCACTGGCTAAAGGGGAATGACTCCAGAGTTTGTACCAGCATGAGATCAGAATCCTGCATGTAATTTCCAGGAGCATGTTAAATTAATTCATCCATAAACAAAAAGCCTGTTTTGCATGATCAGCTCCAGGCTTTCTATTTTTGATATGTAATTATAGGATTAGGAGAGTTTGTGTTCCATCTTAAGAAAGAGCAGCTTTGCAAATCTAAAAGAAACACAGATGACTTTTGGGGGTAACTTCCTCCAGAACAAGAAATAAACTGGAAGAAAGAAGCAGATCCTAATACTGTCAGGAAAACCTTGTTTAGCTCCACTCCGGCTTGGGGAAATCTGCTTGTGCATAAAGAGAGCCACAGGAGAATAGGGTTACAATCATTTATTTGGTTTGTATTTTCCATTTCTTTGACCACTTTGGCAGACCACCCTTGTGCACACTGTAACATAGGACATGAGATTACATCTTTTCCTGAAGTGCTCCTAATAACATACTCAGATAAGGTGCTAAGGACCATGAATTTTGAAACTGACATTACTTTCACATATTATTCTAGTATCTTTACTAATATTCAGCTCTTCTAGAGCTATCATGCCATACATCACAAAAGGTAGTCTGAATCTTGCTGCACAGGACCACTGTGTAAGTAATTTTCATATCCCATATGATGTACACATTTTTCAGAATACTAATTTAGGTTTCATTATAGCTGACTACAGATTTTTGCAATTTACTGCATTTTTCTAATGGTTGGTAACCTGGGGGAGAAAAACTACAGCATTCAAAAAAAAAATTAATTTCTATATATAATATCCAAGTCACTATATGTGGAATTAAATCATCAAATATTTTTCATAATCTAAAATTGATAGCAACTGGTTTAGCAGTCCTGTGACAATGCCTCCTTTATATCAGACTGCCATAAGCATAAGAACATGAAGGGGAAAGAGCTTTTTACAGCCATTTAAGAGCAGCTTTTAGTCCTTGTGGTTGTATAGACAGATTTTCCTACACACAGTGAATCAATATACTTCTGTCCACTTGTTGATTCTGGTGGACTGGAAGCTGCATGATTAGTTTACCTTGTAGCATGCCAAGATGCAATTAGTTACACAAGAAAGGGCTGTTAAAAAGCAGTTCAATACAAACGTGCTTTTGCATGGAAACTTAAAAACACAATCCTGACACTAATCTCTTAAAAAATCCAGGTCTTTAAAGATTCAAACAGTACATGAATCAGTATAAAAGCAATCCCACATGGCACTGTAGCACATCTTGCCTCAACACAGCAAAAATAATTTAAAGAGCCACTTTAATTTAAATGATTAGATTTAGGAAAAAGCACGGCCAAAAATCTACTCAGTATATCTATATCTGGTTGTGAAAGTGAAATTTGGACCTTTTTTGTTAAAACTGACTAAATTTTAAGAAAGTAAATGTTATAAGGAATGTGCAGGTAAAAAGAAATGGTATTTACAAGCAAGAAAAAGTGACTGCACATGGTATGTAATCATTAGTAAATTCCAGTACTGATGGATGGAGTTCACACAGATTAACTGTGCAGCTGGCTAATAACACTGGAAATGTTTATGACCAAGTATTATTTGTACTTCCTTTGTGTAAGATAAGGACAATTACATTTCTTGTTCTGAATCATAAACTAACCAACCCTGTTTTCCACCCACTCAGACTTCTCCCTCTGCAGGGCAATCTTAACAGATTTAGGGCCAGACTGTGAAATTAATTGGACATATGGTCTCCAGAATGCAACCCCAAGAACAAATGCCCTACACCTAAACACTCAGGCACAAGTCTGAACTCCATTCCTTTCCAAAACACATCCAAACCAGGTCCTGTAGGCATGCACTTCTAAAGTCTGGAGTCTTTTCCTGAAGATAGAAGGATGGGATAAGGTTCACTTTTAAAATAGGTCTAGAGGAAAAAAATATTATCTTATTGGATAAGATAAGATGGGGTAAAGTACTCAGAAAAGAGGGGAGACTGGGCTTAGGGCCTTCTTCAGACAAATGGGGATTCAATCCCAAATCTCCTATTTAAGAGTTCAAGAGGCATCCATCCTCTTGAACTGGAGGCATTGGAATGAAGACAGAGCACAGGAAAGAATGCAAACTTTTACTTCTTCCTCCTTTAGAAGCCATGATTTCAAAGCCAAGCAGCTATTAGTGCATTTCGAAAGCATCACAAACCTATTTACATACAGAATGGTATGGCAGAAACACAGATGAGTCCTGTTTCATGGAGCCAACTGCTCTCCACGTAGGGCTTGGATTGGAGTGGGGGAAGACAGGCATTTCAGGCTGTTGCATTTCTTGTCATCACAAAAGGATATCCGAGAAACATCTTGCATCTAAAAATAAAAGAATACAGTTTCCATGCCCAAGCTAGTTCAACTTCCAGAAAAGCTAGACATACTTGCATGAAACCTTCTTAAAAAGTAATCTCTAAAGTCGCAGCTGTATGTACAGAGGCTAAATACTGCATGGGACAACACTGGGTGAAACTCAGTCTTGGTCATTCCAGGGGCAGGACATCCCAGCCTAAGTCACAACGGGAGAAATAAGTGAAGTGCTGCTGGATGACATAGCCTTCATCTGGAGAAGATGCTTGTATAAAGAAGTGTAAGAAAAACATGGATTATAAGTGGTCTGGTGAATGTGTCCTTTCTCTATACTGCGCTTTTACAAACATTTTCTACTACTTTTAAGCAGTGGTGCACAGTTGAGCCAGACTGAACAAAAAGAAGATACAAAGGAGACATTTTCAATAGTTTGAATGGATAACCCAGTA
>VYXD01015987.1:379677-433642 GCA_013397195.1 Hylia prasina
GGGGCTCTGCGGGAGCGGCAGCGGGAGCGGCCCCGCGCCCTCCGGCCGCGCTGGGTCGCTCCCTCAGGCCGGGGGCGCGGCGCGGACGGCCCCGCACACGGAGGGGTTTCGCGGGGCTGTTTCAGCTGTCGAGGGCTTTGAGCCACGCTGTCCCCCCGACCCAGAAAGGCACCACGGAGAGTTACGCCAGTTTTGTCTGTGCGCGTTACGCGTCCTCTGCAAACTCCTACAAGTGTGTTCAATGTCATGTGTGTGTTAGACCTTGCTGGTGTACACAGGGCTGAGGACCTTTGAGCTGAGGTTGGGTATGACGCTCTGCAGTGCCGCTGATTAGTGGGAGATTAAAAACCAAAAAACCTTGGTAGAGCTCATCTGACTTTTTTATTTTTTTTTTTTTCTCTTATGGTCAGAGCAGAATACTGCTTGGGTCCCAGCCTCTGAGCTGGAACCCACCTCACAAGCTATAAAATTGTACCTGAGCAAGGAGCAAGTCAAAACTCGAAACACAAGTCTGGGCACTAAATCAGGCCCAGAGGCAGTAGGGACAAAAGATTAATTCAGCTGGCCAACCGATTGTACATCTGACAGCCAAGCTGTACTGGACAGGTGTAGCGTGAGGGAAATAGCACAACAGTGGGTGCTGAGATTAGCTGTCTCTACAGTACAGTTCTAAATTTATTTTTAAGGAACCCTGCAAGTTTGCACATTCAAAATACTGAAAACATTTCATGTGTCTCTGTTTTGTTTAACAGATGCTTTCTGCTATCCCTTTTGCTTCCTCACTGCCCATCACTCTCTGGTCACCAAGTAACAGACTTGCACCTGCAGTCTTGTGAAACTAGAGAAAGTTTGGTTCTTCACAGCTAAAAAAGGAACCCTAGAGAACAACTTGAACAGTAATACATAAACCCATGGGAGCCTTGAACTGAGACTAGCAATGCATCTTTACACATGTGCTGCTACAGTGTAATGCCAGAGAGGAACCAACTAATTTTATAGCAGGCATCTTTTGAAAGGTATCTCTTATCCAACCCTGATAGAAAAGAAAGCTCTCTGAATCTGAAAATGCAACCTCTGACTTCCTGGTTTGTAAATCTGCTGAATTTAAATGGGAAAGAAGTAACTGGCTTCTAGGAAGTTGATTTTAGTTGACACTATTTAGCAAGTTGGATTATGAAGTTCAGTCTTTCTGTAATAAACAAATATACTTGGAGTGAGTCGTAATCCATTTTATTAAGATGCAGGATTTGCAGGAAGAAATAGTACTTTTCCCTAGGCCAAGAGTTGATTAGACCAGGGAAGCCTTAGAGTACATAACTTCTCCATCAGGCCATCCCTAGCACAGCATCCCTACCACTCATTTGCTGTGAGGAGTCTGCTGAAATGCAAATTGGCACTGCTGAATTCTTCTCCAAGTTATGATGATTCTGGAAATGTCTATATTTTTCTAGTCTTTATAGCATCGTTTACAACTCACCTTATTCTGTATTCTATTTTCTTTCTTTTGCTTTAATGCTTTGTGTCCTCTTTCAGCTTGGTATTACATATATATTGAAAAAATGGATTTTTTTAATCTCCTTTCTGTATCTCATCTGATTAGGACTACAAAGCAAAACAGTGCAAGCTTGAGTCCAGAGTAGTAGAAGTTCATCCTTCTTTGCTAATTTGTGTATATAGAAAGAGATGTGTGTGTGTGAACTGTGTTTTCACATTTCCTATATTTTGTTCAAAATTACAGTAAGTGAAATTTTCAGCAGCAGCACACAAGTCACCTGGGCTTGTAAATCCCCTTTTCAAAACTATTTTAAGAGCTTTTAGGAATTTCAGAGTGGCTTTGTCTTTTCACCACTTAGTGCCTATCATTTCTGAGAGGAGGACTTGGGCTCTCTGAGTACTTTTGAAGGGTTTCCTCTTGGTTCCTAAGAGCCATCTGATGATATGTAGTGTGTGATACCAGTTCTTAGGCATAAAGGACTGAGTAAAAGTTTATCTCTCAGTGTATTCTTTGTATTTCTTTCCTTGCAGCTGTTTGGAACAATAGTCTGGATTTTGGTCGCCTCTACCGGAGTTCCACTGCCAGTGCTGCAGGGATGGGTAATGTTTGTGGCAGTGACAGCGTGGTTCCTCTCCATTGTGTTCCTCTCTGTGTTCCTCTTTGGTTATGCAAATAGAATTGCTGTCAACTGGAACCAGGCGGTAAGATTTTCTCTTTATTTAAGGATTCCCTTTGTTTTGTAAACTGAAAATTATGAGAACTGTTGATCCTAAGTCTTAACACCTGACTTTCTGCTTTAGCACAGAGTTTTTCAAATGGGAATTCAAAACCGGAAAAAGAAAGAATAGGGTTACAGAGGTAGCAGAGGAAATCCAGGACCTGTTTTATGATGGAGGCTGAAGGAGCTTTTGAAGCTGTTTGAAGGAGTACACTTCTCTTCTCTGAGCACATAAAATGTATGAGCAGCAGGAAGAGGACTACTTTAACAAGATGTGACAACAAATTGGTGTAAATGGCCACAAATTATTGTGGACTGGAATTCAGAAAATACTTTCTGAGTAGTAGAGAAGTGATAGTAACACCTTGTGAATAATGGAATGTAGAAAGATAGATATATGTATATAAAATATTTTAAAGGAAAGGATGCATTTATGGACATACTGTGTGATGTGGTTGTCTGAGATAGCACAGGCTGGACTTCAGCACCCAGAAGGTCCCCTCCAGTTCCTAAGAAAGTCTGCTGGTGACTTTTGGGTCAATTTCTCAAAGCTAGGGCAGCAATGGTAAGTGGTTGTTAGACTTCAGGTGGTAAAAGACATAATAACCTGCACTATGATATATCTTAACATCTTATTAGAAGACTTACCATCTTCATCTTTCTTAGGGGGAGCTTGGAGAGACTACAGATAAAAGTATTCTTTGCTGAGCTTTTCCTTCTGAACACTGAGCTGAATCTTGCTGTAATTAGTTGTTGTGGCTTGTGCCAATAGTTCTTAAAGACTGTAGCTGTATTAGTTTTTGCCAACCACATGGATATCTCAGGTTATTGACTGTTAATTTACGTGCTCCTTTGTTGTCATTAACTGTTTTTTACTTTGAGTTTTTAGTACTCAGGTAGCTAAGCATGAGATTATATTACAATACCTTATATTACTGGAAGTGAATAATAAGAGGTGGCATAACTGTGATCAGAATTTTTAATTGTCAAAAAAAATTCTTCCAAAAGGACTGCAACTTCTAAAGAACTGACGTACGTCTGCCTGTGACTTAGTTACAAGCTTAGTTTTCCTATTGACACTTCCCTTGATCAGAGCTGGAATTGCAAGCTTCAGTATCAACAGATGTGAATATTTATCTGTTCAGATATTTATCATGGACAGGCCCTTAAAAGTTCTTTAAAGCAAATCTTAAAGCTTTATGAGCTTGGAGCTCTGATAAATCAAAGCCCATCAGTGCTAACAGACTGGATTCTATTAAAAAACAAACTTTAGCACTTTGATAGTGAATAAACATACATACAGCATCAGCTTTCCAGCACAATGCAGGCGGTAATTAGGCTAATAATCAGTTACAATCACAGAGACCTTTACAGGGATTTATGCTGCAACATCCTCACAAATTATGATGCAACAAAGCCCTTGAGCATAACTGAAGTAAATTAATAGTGTCCTGGGTTTCATTGAAACTGTTTGCCAGTTTACAATCAAGCATCTATTGAAGAGTTGCTGGGTAAGGACAAAGCCTTCTATAGATGGAAAATGCTATACAAATTTCATCTTATAACACTTGTGTGTGTTACACATTGGCTACTTGATGCTGGCAGTTTGTTGTACTGTTAATTCTCTCCCCTTGTATATAATAAATTGCTGGAGAAATTTGTATGTCAGGAGATGGATACATGACTTGTATAAAAACTGCATCTGTAACTTTATCAAAAAAGCTGTCATAACTCAGTCAACATCCAGTCAGACTGGAATGGTCTGCCTGGGGAGGTGGTAGAGTCACCATCCCTGGATGTGTTTAAAAAAAGACTGGATGTGACACTTGGTGCCATGGTTTAGTTGAGGCGTTAAGGCATGGGTTAGACAAGATGATCTTGAAGGTCTCTTTCAACCTAGTGATTCTGTGATCTTTAATAAATGCAGAGAGAATAATTTTATCTCTAACTTGGTAGCTGAAACCCAGCCCCTTCCAGCTGTCAACAAAAATAAGCAGACACTTTACCACTATTTTCAGGTACCCAAATGTTTTGTAACTTGTTGACACTAAACTCTTTAGCAGAACTTGACAAGTTGGGTTTTTCTACCTTTTGTTGCAAATAAATAATTAATTACTGGAAACACTAAAACTATTTTTGTTACTATAAATGCAGTCCTGGATTTATGCTGTAAATATATCTGCTCATACTAATAGAGATATTTAAAAAATAAAATGATACACAATGGAAAAGATGAACCTTATGGAGCTCTACAGCTCAGTACATCAGTGTATTAAACCAGATGGTATGACAAGTACTGCCCTTTACAGCCTTACTCACACCACGCTCGTTTACAAAATTAGATGTGAACTAACTCATCATGCTGCTCTGATAGTGTTTTGCGTACACTTTGTATGAGGTTTCAATGATTGCAGGAGCAAGGGAGAGTTAGGCACCAGATAACAATTACTAAAACCCAATAAAGGTCCCTCAGAAGATCTTGAGGTTTTTGGTCACAGAAACCATAACCATGTAAATGTGGAACCTTACTGATGCTGCAGAGCTTCATTATAATTGTTGCCAGGAGAAGGAAATTAGAGGGTTTGGCAGGAGAATGAAGGAGATGAGAGAGTTTCTCCTGAAAAATATCTCTCCTGTATGCAGTCATTCCTGATCTAAGTGGAATGGGGAAATGTAGTAGCAGCTTATATCATAACTTACCAAAACTGACTAGGGTGTGATTTAAGTAGATTTAGCTGCAATTAAATATGGAACAGGTAATGAGTTTGAAAAGAAGATTCTTTCAATTAGAAGAAAATCTCACATCTATGAAGAAAATGCATTTCTCTGGAGAGGGTAGTGCAACACATTCTCACTTTCCTCTCAGGCAGGCAGCAGGTAAGGATGTCACACAGTAATTTCTAGTGCAGGTAAGCGCTGTCTGCTGGACACACAAAAAGTATCCTGGGTTCTCACACTAGGCATACTGACAGTCCATTGCACTAAAGTGTAGTCAGAGTTCATGATGAACTCATTAGTACTGGAGTTAGACAGGTATCATAAAGCATACATATACTTGCATATATCCTAAAATTTGTTTCTGTGCCTTTTGCAGATCTTCACAGGTGTGGGCACAAAGTATCTGTTGTATGGGTCAAGAATTGAGTGCAGTACAAATGTCAGCTTTTTAGACTGAATAACGGAAGGAGATGTTGGAAGAATACTTTAGATCTTTTAAACTGTACTGGAACATGCCTTAGATTGTGCTGCTGGAACACTGGGCTGTGAACTAGAGCCTGCAAAGGCAGCAGACCTTTTTTATGTGTGTCAGTAATGGAACCCAGAAATGACAGTTAGGTGTTTAAACCTTAGGTTCAGTTAGCATTCATCATAGAGAAAAGAATTGCCTGGAGAGGGCCAGCATAGTTGAAGTAAATCCTAAAACCTGTCCTTACAAGTCTTGGACATTTTATTCCACAGTCTGGTGAATAACTGTCAGGTTACTGACTATTGGGTAGAGCCAAGTTAGAGAGAGTTGTGGAAATTTCTCAGTTCTTGGATCTCATTGTATTGGGACATTGGATATTTCATCTGTGTCAAAGCTGAGTTATTTCTGGACATTTAGAGAAGCAAAATTTAAGCATGGAGGGAAGATTTTAAAACTTTGGTTATAGCTGAGAAGGGACTTACAGGACTGCAAGATTTTATTGTACTGCTTGAATTGTGATCGAGTTAGCCTGTATATGTCTTCTTTTTTTATCTGTCTGAAGGGAGATTTTGGTACACTCCATTAACTTTAGGGTGGTCTAAAATGTCAGCATGTGTACCTAAAGATGAGCATGTCCCTCTTAATTTGAAAGAATGTAAAATTTGGGGAGGAGAGTTGCCCTTGATCACTAACAATGTTAGTGAATTGCTTATAATTGCAAGAAGCTGTGAAAACATGTCCAGGGTTAAGCTGTCAGATGGATTTAACACTGCTTATCTCAAGTTTGTGTTATCAGTTCTTGTTTCATGTTTCAGTGTTGGATTTCGTTTGTACTGAGATGAGAAGAATTAGATATATATTGGAGCCTAGACCGATTCTGTTATTTGCTTTTTAGGATTTTATTTTCCATGGGGCTACTTTTGTCTTTTATTTTGGAGCATTTCTACTGCAAGCAGCAACGACATCTCTGCATCACCTTCCGCGCAAATTCAACTCCACCATACAGGAGACGATTCTAAATGGTCGTGAATATAACATAAGCATAGCAGCCTCGGTATGTGTTTTGTATATTTCTGTCAGGGGAACAGAGGTCTGTAGCAAGCACTTGTAGCCAGCCATTCAACTTGGGAATTTAACAGCAAACTGGAATAGAAAGAGGAGCTGTGAGAGAAAGAATTGGCTTTGACAGCAGCAAGTAGTATCTAACAGAAACATGCAAAAATACTGGTATTAGCTAATGCTGATGGGATATTCTTCAGTAGAGTGTAGAGTTGATACTCTACACTGTAGAGATTTAAATACATAATCACTCCAGTTTATAATTTTTTAGACAAGGTATTTTGTAAAAACAGTTTTGGTTATTAGAAGAAAAAAGAACAACAAGCCTTTATCAGAGTATATGGTATGAAATTTACACCTCTGCTCAAATTTTCAGTTGCTTTTTTAATACCATTCAGATAATCCTAATGCCATGGAGATAAAAAAATTTGGACTAAGTCTTTGTGAAGCTCCACATATATACTTACTACATGAGGACTCTGCTGTCTCTTATTGCAATTATTAGAGTGCTTTTCTTGATAGCCTAAGCCCAGAATGCATTTTTCTCATTGTAGTTGGATTGTCACTGAGTCAATGTATTTGGTGATGTGGGTGTGCACAGCTGAATCAGAAAAAAATCAGGCTTTAATTTTCATCTTGGCTGGACTCTTCAGGGATGAGTAGAGGTCAGGCTTAACTTAAAGAACTCAAACCACTGCTTTTAATTTTTTGTTTCATCTAGAGACTTTCATACCAGGGAACTGTATATATTTATTAAGCTTCTAAACCTTCTGTGGTTATGTGTTGTCCTTAAAACTCTGTGCACCATAACTTTTGCACAGTAAGCACTTTCAATTTGTCTTGAAAACAGATAAAAACAGATGAACAGAATGTGTGAGGTTCACATTCTGTCTGCAAGAGCAGAATAGAAAGGAGAAGCCTTTAGCTTTGGCCAGCCAGGCCCTGAAGAGGTGAAGTGTCAGCGTCCCAAGGCCAGAGCTCCTCACATCACCCACCTGCCAGTAAAACACTGGAGCACATCTGATCCCTTGGTGGCACCAGGTCAGAGGTGGTGTTGAGCTGTGTCTGAACTAAGGAAGGTTCTTTGTACTAAGAAAATATCTTAAATTCTACACTTAAGTGTGCCTCTTCAGTCCTACTTTAGTGTGTTCAGATCCCACTGAATATATGCTCACTGCAGTCATTTTGTCTGACAGCAGAATACTGAGCACTCCAAGAAATAATTCCCTGCTTCCATGCTAATTTTTAAAGAGAGAATTCAATTCTTCAAGCCCCTCAAATCCCTGTCAAGACAGAGGAGAAAAAGACTCTTTTGTAACCTCAGTATCTTAATTAAGAGTAGCTGGAAAACAGTGAATGAGATAAATGTAGTCTTTAGTGTCTGCAGTTTTTGCAGAAGTGTATATTTAGGAAGTCAAAACATGCAGAAAAAATTTTTGAATCTTCAAAATACTTCCTTAAAGCAGTCCTCTGAGCCACATGACAAAAATAAAGAAGGTTGCTAATATTCTGTCTTTTAAGATGACATTTATATACCATGATTAGAAATATATGTATGTTCATTTTTCACAGGTGATGGTTCAGTGGTGTAGCATTTATTCAAAATTTTAATTAGTCAAATTAACACTTGAATGTAAAGCAAAGGATGATTGAATTGGTATATTACAAGAGACAGAATTCATTGTTATCAATGGACAATATGAGAAGTGTTTTTTCAGAAATTCAGTTTCACATTTCTTCTGTCCAGGGTATGTTACATATTCGCTTTCACTGTGGCATGACCTCCAGTTCAAATCTGTCCAATTCAGTCCTTGTGCAGGAGCAACTTCCCTGGCATTGCCTGGGAAGTTGTTCTAATGGCTGAATATCTATCAAGGAGGCCAGATGGGAGTTTTTTCTATGTTTCTGCAAGTAAAAGAGTTCTGCTGTTTAGAGGGATGTCTTCTTTGATGTTTGCTGGGCTAAAGGCATCCAGTTGGAAACATCTGAGATTGATGTTTAATCAGTCCAAATAAGAGAACTGAAATACACAGTGTACATGCACATGTTTACTTTTACCATAACTGATGCAGAAATTCTATTTCATATTCTATTTCTAAATGTCTGCTGAAGCAAGCAAGTGAAAAGTAGTAACATGAGGTAGTAGTAAAATGGGGTTATTACAGAGAAGCTCCTGAGAAAACTTCAGAGGATTCCAAACTTGTCTTTACCTTATTAAGCATTTTGGTTGGGGGAGGTACCTTTTGAATCACTTGTGTTCCTGTATTCATTTAGAATAGAAAAATATTGTAGAACAATATGTGTGATTCACTTTTTTCTTTCTTCTTACTTTTTTTTTTTCTCTGCTCCTTCTCTAGATTTTTGCCTTTGCAACAGCTATTTGTTATGGTTTCAGCACAGCCCTGGCATTAAGGAGATGGAGGCTAAATAACAGTTGAAGAGAGGTTAATGCCCACGTGTTCCACTTCAGATCAAACTAAGTGCTACTTGTCTGTTTTACTGTAATTTAATTCTAAAAAGACTTTTTTTTCCTGCCTAAAATCTGTTTTAAATGCAAATAACCTCTAATCAGGATTTCTTCAACAGAAAAAAATTTCCATCTCTTCCCTTTCTGATATTTACTTTTACTGTGTACTCATTGTAAGGTATTAGAGAATTTAGGGATAAAGAGGTATGTCATTAGCAGACAACAGAACTCCAGTGCTACACCAGAAGAGGAAGAAAATGGAAACCAAGCCAAGATGTTAACTGCACAGGCAGCTAAAAAGCTCCCTTCTTGTTAAACCTTGGGATTAGGTGCTTTGCAGCATTACAGTGCACTCCACACAGGTAGAACCTTGAGGCTTGTGGTACAGTCATTGGTGTTCTGTGTGCTGCCCTTTGCATTATCAGAGCCCAAGCTGACTTTGAAATTCCAACTTAATATCTTATTAACTTCGATGTACAGAGAAAATGTTTTTAAAAACCATCCAGTGAAAACTTTTTATAGTCTCTTATAACTATGTCTGGCTTGGGTCACCTGAGCCTCAAAGCTTACTGTGTTCTATACTACATGAAAACTGGGACTTTCAATCTGTAGTTTATTAGTTTTAGGAATTTAGATTAATGACATCTATTTATACTAAAAACAAAACAGTGCATTTGTGTTGTGTGTGTATATACATGGTATATTTTTGTTTAACAGGAGTTTTTGCACTGTTTAACTTTGTTGGAGTACAGCTTTGTTCTTGCTATTTCAAGTGCTGCATTTGTTAGGTATTATGTGAGTCAATATCATTTGAATGGAATGTTACCAAATAGTGAATAATGTCTGACCTCAATCCGTGCAGTGTGTTATTTGTTGTATTCTGAAGCTGCAGTGTTGTAAAGGTGTTTTTATTTGGACAGATGCCTATGCAACATCTTGCTGAAAGCAGTGGAATGCAAAGCTTTCCGCCCACTATGGAGTTTGATTTTCACATGAATGATGTTTAATTGAGCCTCTCTTGAATATCCTGGTGTATGGTGACATGCAATATTATATACAGAAAACAGATTTAGCAAAACTAAACTATAACATTGTGCTCTGCTCCTTGACACTGATGTCATTTTGCACATGGTGAAGCTTTTTGTTATTGTGCTAGTAAATAATTTTTGCTTTTGTGAATAGTGCCAAAAAGATAAGCTGGGACAATAAAGGCTCCCTGTCATTTGTAAAACAACTTGTTCACTACATCTTGCCAGCGCACCTGATTATTCTGCAGAGACCAGCAGTGATTGCATAAGGGAAGACAGGATTTCCTTCATTCCCAGGCCTACTCACTCTCCTTGAGCCAACAAGGGTGTCTGCTGCCATGGAGGTTACAAACTTGTCAGGTACAAGGATCTCCCAGGGACAGCCTCCCTCAGCAGTGCCCTGCTGACCCAGTGGGTTCTTGTGGGTGGCACAGCAGAGTGGCACCCTTCTGACTATGGAACCACTTGGTTGTCCTGAATTACTACAATGGGATGCTGTCATAGATCTATTTTCTGAAGGTTTTTTTCTTCCAAAAATTTTGTACTCTGGCTGATTTTTTTCCCCTAATTCTCTCATTGCATTGAAATATTTTGTGAACATTTTACCTAGAGACATACTTTTAAAAATACTTCATATTGTATAAAATAAATTTACACTGGAGTATATGGATGACAGTTTATAACAAAGACTTATGCTAAGCAGCATTAAAGTTACTTAATATATTTATGGCAGTAGTCTGGTTGTTAATTTTGTCTTTGGAAAGTATCAAAAAACGACCTTGCTACTTTGACTCACCTGTTGCTAGACATACAAAATTGAGGGTAAGATTTCATGAGAAGGCACAGTTGCATTGGGGTTAGTTTCACACATATTTAATTACTTTCACAGCTAGTTTGCTATGTGACAGTGTGTGAATATTGGTGAGAAGAGTAAAGTCAGTTACAACATTTCAAACAGATGCTGATCTTTGATTTGGTTTCTCCTGTGTCCTCCAACCTGGCTGTGCCCTGCATACCACAGACTGCATGCCACAGCTGCAGTCTCTGCAGCCAGCTGTGATCATAGAGGGCAGATCTTAATGTTTTGCATATTTAAACCTACAGAGTATGAATCCCACACATGGAGTCAATTAAAGAGCTGTCCAAGCTTAGTTGGCATTTGTATCTAACCTCCAAGTTCAAACCTGAGGTGTAAAACCCTTGATTGGTGAGTGCTATTCAAGTTTCGTAATCTACTCTTGGAAGTCTAGATAGCAGAGTGTGGTTAGCATGGAAACTGTTTGCATAGTGAGGAAAGGCTGAACTTTCCCTCTTAAGTATCAAAGACAAACAGAGGACAGAGAAGAGATAAAGGTAGAAAACTACAGTAATGAAGAGCAACTTTCACAGCTAAAATGGAGTGAGAGAATAAGAGTTTTTGTGTTAGTATGAACAGAGTTTTGCTGTACTTTGAGGAAGATCTATGGATGGGATATGCAGTTATGTTCTTTCAAAAAAAAAAAGGAAAAAAGTAGTTAATTTTGTATTACTTTATACTGGCAGCTAAAAAAGTAGGTGTGACTTAAAAATGGTATGTGAGTGCTAGATGTATGCAAATACCGATAGGGGTATAATATACAATCTTTGTAATAGGTATTCCAGGGAAAATATGCAAGCTGATTCTAAAAAATCTTTCTTCCTTATAAGAAAATTGCTATAAGCCTATGAACTTCAAGAACAGAAGCTTAAACCTCTCCAAAGAATGGAAGGCATGGGTGGAGGGGCATAGGGAGATAAATTATCTCAAGTTATTTAAGGTAAAAGGAGCAAGACCACAGATGCCAAATAGCATTTTCATCAAACATCTCTATTTGATGTAAAGCTGCAGTGCAGCAGTATCTAAGGTACCATGCAGGTCCCTATTAGAAAATATTTCATGGTGTTTTGGATAACACTGTGTGGTAGCTGCTGGTAAATCAGGAGAAAGAGCCTCAAAGGAGACTTTCCTTCAAAGGGTGTGGAGATAAGCAACAGTTACTGTAGTTACTCTCTTTCTAAAGAGAAGTGAAAGTGCACATTAGAAAGCTAAGATTTTGTTAGAATTTTGGCAGAAAACGTGCATAGCGCATGCTTCACTGAAGTCCTGACTCTACTTCTGCCTTCCTAAATGACTGGAAATAGTCCAAAGTAACCCAGGTCCTGCAGAATTATAGATCTGCACAAGATCAGTCTGTTCAGATTCTCATGATTTCTCTGGCTTTGTGTATTGGTTATAACTCCTGATGTGAGTAAAGTTGTGCTACTGTAAAATATTTCCTTAAAACACAGCTGTAAACCATAGCTTTTAAAAGAGAGAGGCAGAACCAGTGAGAGGCACAAACCTGTGCCCTTCATAAAAATAAAGGAAAAAACACTGGATAATCACTAGACCTGTGTTGTCTCTTTCACTTCCAAAACCAGATGACAATGCTGATTCCTGTTGCACTTCCTCTAATTGTTATAGTTTTGCATTTGCTTTATAACTTTAAAGAATTTTGACATTCATAGTTTCTCCATCTGAATTTCAAAAAATAAGAGAGCTTAAAACTCTTTGAACTTGTTTGTTCCATTTTTATGTATGTGAAATTGGTCTCTGAACAAAAGTGTCCTGATGTGTTTCATGCTCCTCTGCCAGGCTGCACAAGTCGTACAAAAAGGCTTAGTACAGAACCATTAGTTCTCACACTGAGATGCAAAGAGCACATTGCTCTTTTCAGTCTTTCAAAAAGAAAAACTTGAAAGTGAGAGCATGTTGTCTGTCTTTCTTAGCTGTATTTGTACAATTGGTCATGACATAGTAGTCTTTGTTGAGACATAAAACAGAAGAAAAAACAAATCTTACGTACTAAAATTAGTAAAGAGAAATTGAAAGTATTTAATTTTTTTAAATGAAGCTGAATTCAGCATGATGGTTCTCTTTTCTCCCACCTTTTGCTCAATTATGGTGTTTATCTAAACATCCTTATAACCTGACCAGCTCAGAATTTACTGTATTTATCCTCAAGGTGCTCCTGTAAAGAAGGTAGGTGCTGTTCCCATTTCACAGGTGGAAAACCTGGATACAGAGACACTGAAGAACAACTTGCTTGACAGAGGCCTCTCTCAGGAGATCTGTGGAGCAGGAAGAGGAAACTTGGATTCTCAAGTGAGAGTTTCTTGGTGCCTTGTCCAGCAGCCTCTACTACTGCCCACTGTAGTGTGGGTTGTATGTGACCTGATCCCACTCCTGTCCCTGTCATCGTGGTATTACTCTGGCAATTAGTTACATGGGGTTAAAAGGTAGAATGACTGTGGAGGATTATGAGTCAAAGGGTGGTTTAAAGTGCCAAATCAACATTCCCATATCAAACATCATAGTTTCCGGGTGTTTTAACAAATTTTGATTATCCAGTTGTAAATAGACGTGGAGTTCCTGTTTGAGGTGTTGACCTATCCTCTGCATCTAAAAAGGGGATAAAGGGCTTCAGGAATCTGCAGGTTTCAGATACTCCCTGCTCTATGACATGTTTGAGCCCTAATTCTTGGTGCTAACAAAATACTACCTGCCAGGACACAGCATCTTTCAGTTCAGAAACCTGAGCTAAGTTTTGGCAACTAACCTGTCACGTTACCTTTCAAGGGAACACAGTGATCAAACTAGGTTATGTCTAGGTGTGGTTTTAACATCTTGCCATGGGATAATTGCAAATGTCAGTAAAGATTCTGGGGATTGTGGACTATATATTCATACACTTACGTCCAGGGTTACTGTGCTTGGCTGCAGAGAGGCTCTTAAGCAAGGACTGAATCCTATGGATCCATACAGGGTTTGATTGTGGTTGCAACATTATTAGTAATCTTAAAAGAATGACTGTGGACATTAATCTCATCCAAACACCTTTTCCTGGTCATCTCAGCAAGGTGTGGTTTCTGTCAATGGACCAGTGCTGTGACACAAGAAACAGTAGATCTGAGCAAACCTGAGAAAAGCTCTGCATACCTTGAAGAGAAAAGCATCATAGAATAGTTTGGCTTTGGAAGAGATCTTTAAGGTTCTGCACTCCTCGTGCAGAGCTGGGACCTCCCACAGTTGTGTTGCCCTGTACAAAGGTGCTGGGACTTCCCAGTGGTCTGATTGCCTGTTTGAGCAGTCCTGCTTGCAGTGATTGGCTATTAGCATTAGTTGTTACAAGTGGTTTAATAAGCTTTACCAAAGAAACTAATGAGGCAAAAAGTGTTTTATTTCCATATAAAATAGAAATGTGGAAGATTTGCTGACACATGTATTGTCCCACATAGGGATCATAGCCATTTTTTTTTCATGATTATTTGGAAGTGCAAGACATACTTTAGCATAACTTAATAATGTAATTAATGATATGACAGACTCCAAAACTTCCTGGCGTGGAAGTATTTCCAGTCTCCTGGGTCCAGATGAACACCCCAGCTGGTCTGAATCTCTATGCCTCTATAAGATTTAAAACAGCATCTTCCCTTTTCCCTGCCTCTTCCCCATTTTTGGAAAGCGAAAAGAGAGCTGCAGCATGATTTACACAGGCTGGACAAATGAAAAAACTAATGTGTATTCACTCCAGTAGCACTCCTGGGCATAGACAGTCTTGAGGTGGTTCCACCAAGATAAAATACAGTTATGGCAAAAGGGGAAATGGGGTGGGAAGCCTACTGGATAGAAAAGTGCTTAAGAACTCGGTGCTTGGCTACAGTTGCTTCCTGTATAAAATCTGGCATCAAATCCAGCACTTAGCTCCTGAACATACCTGTTTTTCAAACTGTTAATACCTTGGCCTAGGATCTAAAGCCCTGGGGAACCTGTAGGGCCAGCTTAGAGCTTTGGGTGGTTGGAGTAAGAGGCAAGGTGAATCATCACCAGATACTTTAACTCAAAATTCAGGAGCAGAGGAGAAAGAATTGTTTGCAGGTCCCTTTTTCAACTTGTTACCAGCTCTAAGAGCTGAGAGAAGGGCAGGAATAGTTTTCCTCTACCTTCATTCCTTGGCTGCAATCACTGTGGACCTAGAATGAGCTGCAGGACAGAAAGGATGAGGACTTGTGCAGAATAATCTGAGTTCTAAGATACACCTGACCTACCCACAGCAGTGACAGCTGTTCCTGGGCCAAGTCCAAGATCCATCCCCTGACCTAAAATAAAAATCAATAAAATAAATTAGTAAAAATTAAAATAAAAATAATGAAATTTTCAAACAACAAGCCTGAGTCTTAGCTGGAGCAAATGTTCTTAGAAAAAGACAGAGTTACCTCAGAGAGAAATTAAATGGTGAACGAGAAGCCAAATTGTTCTTTTAGTTATATAAATGCAACTTCTTTTGAGGTCTAGTTGCCAGTGAGGAATTTCACTAATGGAAGTAAGAGCAGAATTTCCCCTCAGCACTAAGTAGAGCTGACCTTTGAAACTAATGGAATTATGAATTCCTTGGCCTTGTGTCATTTGCTATTTCTCTTAAGGATCCTGCTGCTAGAGTGAGTTGCTGCTGGGGTATTTTGCTGCTGCTCTTAAGGATCAAATAGCCTTTGTGGCCATGGCAGACTTACTTAGAAAGTGTGAAGGCTCTGAGATAAAAATCCAGAACTTGTAGAATCTCATTATTTTGGAGGACCTGACTTACATCTTGTGAGTGGTTTAGGATCAGCAATGCTGAGCAGGGTACAATGAAGTACAATGTCGCATAAAGCTCCTAAGATGAAAAGCTTCCTCCTTATCATCAAGTTACAGGCTGGCTGAAAGGCTAGCAGAAGAGATTCATTCTGAGTTTACTGTGACTTCTTTGGTAAGAGGAGAGCCCCGACGGGGAGCGAGCGGGTGCCGGCAGTGGGTGCCGGCAGATGGAGCCGCGGCGCCGGGAGCCGCTCCCGCCCGGCCGGGATCGCTGCGGAACTCCTGCCAGTCTCATCAGCGATACACAGAGCTCCCAGGACTGCAGTTAGGGCTGCTCACTGTAGCTTAGGTGATTCATCTCAAACAACCAGGCTTGCTGTTTCATCTCTTTATTATAAGGAGATATAGCAAAAACTTAGCATTGTAAGAATTATGACTTCATAATTCTGTTGTTGTGGCTGTATTACAAATTTCACATTTATCAAGAACAAACCCAGGACACAAATACATTGCAAATGTATTTGTGAATGTAAGAAGTAGCTGCAGACAGTATTCGTCACTCTTCTTCCTGCAGGACACAATTGGCTTTATTGACTTCTATAAATCATTTGTGGTTGAAACCCATGTAGCTCCACTAAGTTAGAGAAACAGAAACTAGCCTTCAAACCTTAAGGAGGTTTGTTTTTTTTTTTTTTCCTAGGGAGTTATAAAAGTTAAACAGGTCAACTAATATAAAATGGCAACTGAACCAGCTCATACCATGGAGTCACTGTCATTACATTGTTTGGGGCTGATTCTTTTTAGACAGTCAAGTTCTGGGCAGGCCATGAAGACATGAAACTGAGTTGGCTCAAAGGTGGCAGATGAACTTTAATATAGATAAATCTGGGGCAATGCATCTAGGAAAAAATTATCCACATTAGACCTGGAACTGGGAGTTATAACTTAGGAAAAAGACCTCTGAGCCATTATTGATGGTTCTCTGAAATCATCAGCTCAGTATGCAATGGCAAACAAACTCCAATAAAATGTTGGAACTCATAACAAAGTTGTTAGGAACAGAACAGAGGGTGTAATGTTACTGCTACATAAAAAACAAACAAACAAAACTTCAAAAAGCCTGTGGTATGTTCTTGTAAAGGGCAGCAAAAATAGCTGAGGAGTTGAAGCTGCTGCCTTATGAGACTGAAAATACAGGGACTCCACTCATGAGTGAAGGAGACAATGGAGTGAGATAATGATGATTTACCAAATGATGAACATGTTGGTTAAACCAAATGTGTAACTGTTGTTTACAAGGACCTTGTATGGATCTAGGGGACACTTGAGGCAACTACCAAAAGATTGGTTTAAAAGAGATAAAGGAAAGTATTTGCTGACACAGTGAGCAGTGAACCTTGCCAACACAGGAGCTTGCCAACACAGGAGCTTGTGGAGGCAGACAGTGTTAGCATGTTCAAAAAGGGATTAGACAAATTAATGTGGTTTTATGCTAAAAGGATAAGGCAGGAGCATACCCTCTAATATCCCTAATACAACAGTTATGGATGCTGCTTATTAGGGAAAAGGACATAGCCAGCCTCACATGGTCTTCCTAAACAGCATCTCTTTTTGCCACCACTGTAAACAGAAGTGGGTGAGGCAGCTCATTATGTGATCAACAGGCTGCCTCTTATATGCAGCTTGGGACTTCTTCCCCTTGGCAAGGTTCCCCTGTGGGATACAGGCTCCCCTGCACACTCAGTCCTGGCTCCATCACCAAAACACTGAGTTCATTGGCCAGCTGATAGTTGAAAATCAAGGCAGGTAAATTAAGATTTCTTGGAAAAGGTGGAAATTGTATATCCTACCATAAACACAGCTGCTTGATTTGGTACAAATGAATAACAGTGTTGGCTCCTGGTCCTTCACAAGGCAATGGGAGAATAAGAGGTAAGGTATAGTATGGTCATGCTCTTATACACAGTTTTGGGAGCAGTAAATAGGTACAATAAAGATGCCCAAGTCAGCTGAGGAGGTTCTACCTTACCCTTCAGTACTGCTCCTCAGACTCTCTCCAAATACATTTTTCAGCAGTGACAAGCTGAAAGCTAATTGTCAACGCTAATTATATGTCCAAAGTAACTGAAAAAAAGATTAATGAAATTTCCTTGTTATCTCCTAGATACTTTCCGACCTGTTTTTTTCTCCCCAGTTCATTACCTTTTCTTCTATGATTCTGCAAGGGCTGGGCTGTCTTTACACACATGCTCATGCATGCAAACACACACACTCATCCTTCCTCATCCCACTTGGTTCAGCCATTCCCTCTCCCCCATCTCTTTTTTTTTTTTTTTTTTTCTTTTTTAATACAGTCTCAGTCTTTTCTGTGTAGTGTTTTCAGGTCCCATATGCCTTGCTGGTGTTTCATCCTCACCTCTTCTCACAGTCCTTGTGTCATGTTTTAATCTTCCTTGTTGTCAGGCTTTAACTGACTCATCACTTGTGTTAAGACACAGGATGGGGATGTCATGCTCCAAGTGACTTGAGGAGGGCTGTGGGACTTCAGGTAATCAAGGAGTTACACTCTGCTGCCGGACATGCCACTAGTTCTGCATGTTGAGTGAGGGGCTTCAGAGGTGGTCAGGTACCTGCCTTTCCCTTGACAATATGCAGCTGCTTGGTAATATGGATACAGGATTATTTTTTCACTATAGGCAAAGCAGTTTTTCCCAGTTACTCTTTTTGAAAGGATTCAATGACTTTTGATGAAACCTTTCCCAGACAGTTCAGCAGAAAATAAGCAACCAGCATGGAAAATTGGTTTAAAATCTGGGAAATTATAAGCAATTGAAAAAGCCTTTCAAAGGAAAGTGTTACATTTCTTTAATGACAGGCAATGCTTCCTACTCTGACCATAGCATCTTTAAAACCTTCACACCAACAAGTCCCCTTGACACTGAAGCACCACTGCCTTTTTTTTGACAAAATTCCAGCTGTATGATCATCACTGGAAAATGCTTGTATTGTTATCACCAAATTTTCTCAATTACAATCTAAATGCCATTTTTCTGAAGTAAATGAGGCTGAGGTTTGCTTTTCAATGAGACTGAGGGAAGCATATGCCACTTTTAAATTACCCCATTTCCCTAAGCATATGTACCACTTCCTGGAGGTCTGAAGCTGAGGAGCTCTTCTCCTGCTGCTGTGGAGCAGCTGTCTTGGCTTGTTTAGCTGTGCCAGCTCACATCAGCTGAGCATCCAACCTGGTCTTTAACAAGGTTCCTTTTGAACCCTTATGCTTTTTCTTTACCTAGCAGTCAGCAGGATGGTGAGGGACAGCTGACAATAAGCTGACCAGTGGCTCTCTGAAAGAGATACCAGCATACAGGGGCAGATGGAGAGGAAAAACTTCAGCACCAATATTTCAGAGGTTCAGAAAGTATTCTGTATTCAAATATCCATTAAAGGATAGCAAGTAACCACAGGATGCCATATATCTCTGGGTTATAACTCTCAGCAGAGAGGCTGCAGAGCTTCCTGGATTGTCTTTTAACAGGAGGTGAGGCAGACCTGGAAATCTTTCCATTTTCCAGCCTGCTGGCTTTAGCAGTAATATCATGTAAGTCCAAAGGGAGACAAGTGACCTTCTAGCTCATGCTATTGTGCTGGTAACACACATAAACAAAGCCTGTAGCTAGAGTGGGAAGAATTTCACCAAAAACAAGGTCTAAGAAGAAGTCCTTTCCTTTGCACCTTTTCATGTAACCCTCCTGTGATGAAAGCTCTCCTAAGTGACTGGTCTTTTTTATCCTCCATTCACCTGAGGGATTTAAACTCACCTCTCCTACTGCCAAAGAGATCCTTAAACACCACTGAATAGAGTATCTCTGACAAGCTATAGGTTAAAATCTTAATAGCTGTAGGAGATGGTCAAATCCTTGGACTCTTATGTCATTACTAGTACCCATAGCCACTATCAGCCTGGATGGGTTTTCCACTCTTCTGGCAGCACACAGGCTGCTGACATCTGTCCCCAAATGTAGTCTCAGGTGAGCCTGCTTCCAACAGCAGTTTTGGCCATCCCCACCCTGATTGCTGCTGCCAGCCCAAGGGTGCTACTGCATGTCCCATCCTGGGCTGCTGGCCCCATGGAGAGTACCTGTCCCCAAGGGAGCTGGCAGCTCTCTCTTTCCACAGACATGGGCAGGGTGTACTGGGCAGCACACCCAGCAGAAAGGGGAAAAAAGGGATTTAAAATATTTCCTATCTTTAACATTTGAAAAAATCTAGACTAGTGTACTAGTGTGTCCCCTGTGGCTCACTGTAAGCTCAGCCCAGCACTCCCCTTTGATGTTCTGCCCACAGTATAATAAACTCCACCAAAGGACAGAAAAACAGCTCTCTCCGTGAAAGCCACAAGCAAATGAGCTGGAAATGTGAACTGAAGCTGCACCATTTTTTTGCAGGAGCAGATTCTTTTATAATCAGTGGCCTAAAATGATGGGGGGAAATTCAGCCAAACAGAATGATGGTCAACATTGCTAGAATTTGCCTGGGTAAAAAATGCTGTATTTATAGCAGTTTTGGTAAATTACTAGATTTTGCTAAGTGCAAAAAGGGGAAAAGAACTTTCTTTAGAGTTAAGTGTCTTCGTTTTTCTTCTCCACTTCAGACTTCTGGTTTCATCTTGTTCAGTAACAAAGAAAGGAAGAAAAAAATTGAAAATGTGGCTTCTGGGAAATAATAAATTGTGGGAAGAGCAGAACTCAGGTGTGAGAAGTTTAATTGGAAAATAATCATTTCTCTAAGATCAAATCCCTAGTGCTCCATAAGTTTAAAAGGGAAATATTCTGTCTAATCTATCCTGAACAGTGGGAGATTTTTTCCTCTGTATTCATTTCTGTTTGTGTCATTCCTGGAAAGGGACCTCTTTTTTAGATATCTTCTAATTTTGTGGTAGGGATTGTGGATTTTGGTGAAAGGCCAAAGTCTAAACACTTTCACACTGAAAGTTTCTAAGAAAGAAATTATGTCAGATAGATTCTCTTACCTCATATGGCACTTGGCCTGAGATTTGCTGCTGCTTTTTTCTAGGATGCTGGAAGAAAGCTGTGCTGCCACTTGGTGAGCAAATTGTACTTCAGCTTTTAAGTAGTCCCTCAAAGCTTTCATACAGAGGAACAGAAAACTTTGACAAGAAAATGTAGTGAATCAGCTGTAGCAACATGTCACATGAGCTAATTTTTTAAAAACATGTATAGGATATGAAAGGCTAAAAATCCCTTTGTGTTTTTAGGTCATGAAAGGCCAACTCTGCAGAGGCCAAAATTATGACCATTCTTGCCATACATAAATATGGATGGTCAGTGCTAACCTGGAGTCTCCTACATGGATTCAGAATAAGAAGACAGGTTAGCTGTGGTGCCCATAGCTAATTGTCACTTTGTTTTAATGGTGCAATGTGACAAAATACCCTGGAAAGAGGTGCAAGAGGTGCAAGAGGTGCAAGGGGTGAGGAAGCATCCATCAAATGTCTAAAAGGCAGTACCTGATACCTGTTCTTCCCTTTCTATTCCTAATTTGAACGCTCTTGAGCAGTATTTCGCTTTGATCTCAAGGGGAGTTCCCCCAGCACAGGGTGCTGCATCACCACAGAGCTTCACCCTCATCACCCTGTGCTTGCAGGCAAGGACTATGCACAGATTGCCCTGTACAGGGCACTGGTCCCCTCACCCACACCCAGCACTGATGCTGAGGTGCAGCTTAGTAGGAAATACCCTATTTTACTCTTCCTTTTTGGCATCTGGTCTAGCTTTTGAATTTCATGTGGTTTTGTGCTACACTGGAAGACCTGGAGCAGAGACCAGTGCTAAATAAGGCGAATTATTCCCTCAAGCTGTTGCAGAACTCACTGTCAGAGAATTACATCTCCATGTGGGACAACCTGTGGGATGTGTCTGCAGACAGCCATTATTGGGAACAATTCTTCCAAGGCAAACAAGACCACAACTCAGAAGCTGACTGCAGTGAGTTGGAAGACTTGCTGTGAGAAGTCCTGCACTATTTAGCAAGACACAAACTATTTATTCACCTAACTGCATTAGTAAAGACTTAGTATTCTATACACTGACCTCACACATGCCTTTTCCCTGCAGAAGGACTCTATTTGTTGTCTCACTAGGAGTCAGACCATGAAATCCCAAAGGATTATCTTGGAGGATGTCTACATGTTCCCTTACAGCTGCAGGACCTCATGGGGATGAGAAGAAGCTCTCTTCATAGAATGCTGTGATCTACCCCCTGAAACCTCATTACTCTTTTGCAGACCCCAGCAGCAATTCTTTTGTGATTTTTATTTGAGAAAAATTCCCATTGTACAGTCAGCCTTCAGATATTTCAGGGGAAAATTTTCATTATTAGGGACAGAAATTAGGCATACAAATCATTAATACATTCTGGCTTTTCCAAAGCATCTCCTCATCTAGCTTAATCAGAAGTCATGAGAAGAAAGGAGGATTAGAAAAATATATTTCCACAGACAGTTTCTTAACAATTTTTCTGGTCTAAGGCTCAGCACTTATGTGCTGGTTTTGGCTGGGGTAGAGTTAATTTTCCTCACAGAGGCTGGCTGCTATGGGGCTGTGTTTTGGATTTGTGCAGAACACTGGGTTGATAATGCAGAGATGATTTTGTGATTGCTGAGCAGTGCTTACACAGAGCCAAGGCCTTTTGTGCTCCTCACTCCACCAGAGAGGAGGCTGGGGGTGCACGAGCACAGCTGGGAGGGGACAAAGCTGGGACAGCTGATCCCAACTGACCCAAGGGCTATTTTGTAATTTATGGCATTATGCTTAGCACATAAAGCTGGGGGAAGAAGAAGGAAGGGGGGATTTTCGGAGTGATGGAATTTGAAGTCGCTGTTACATGGGATGGAGACCTGCTTCCCTGGGCATGGCTGAACACCTGCCTGCCCATGGGAAAGGGTGAATTAATTCCTTCTTTTGCTTTGCTTGTGTGCACAGTTTCTGCTGTCCCTATTATATTATATTTATGTCAGCTCACGAGTGTTCTGGCTCTTACTCTTCCAGTGCTCCACCCAGTCCCACTGGTGGGGGACTGAGTGAGCAGCTGCCTGGGGCTTGGCTGATGCCTGGGGTTAAACCACAACATTTTCTATGATGGAAACCCATGCAAAATCACATTGCTGTGGAATACCAAAAAGACATTTTTGGTTATGAATTTGACTCTGGGATGCTCCAAGGCACTGAGTGTCCCAGAATGAAAAGCAGAACTGGGATGCCAATGGAAAAAGCTCCAGCACTGGCATCTGAGGAAGGCTACAGGCATGCTTTTGTGAGGAGTCTTCCCATGAAGTGCCAAGTACAATTTGGCTTGGCCAGCAGGTGTGAAATTTCACTACAAAAATGTATACAGGCATAAACTGCAAGCCTCTGGCAAGTAATTTTTGTACAATTTCCTTGCCAAGTGCTCATGCTGGGCTTACACCAACAGCTCTACACACAAGTCAGAACAAAACCAACTCCCAGTTCCAGCATTATTCCATCCCCATTTGGCCTTTGCTGAAATCACCTTGTGTTTCATGGCTCCTTAGTTTGGCTGACAAGACTTAATACTTATAGAGGCCATGTGCTCACACACCAGACCATTTTCACACAAACTGAGGCCATCCTGCAGAGGAGCAGGAACTCTCCCAATGCATCATCACAGCACATGTGGGTGTCCCCCTTGCTGGCTGAGTCTGACCTGGAACTGGAGCAGGACCAGGATTTGCTGTTTGGTCAAGAGTAATAGTCTAGAGGGACAGTGAGAAAGGTGCCACCATGGATAATGTGGCAGAGAAGCCAAACCAAGTGGCTTCCAAGACAAGTGACAGCAGGACACAGTGTCCAGTAACCTCCAATGAAGTTCTTGGCATCTGCTAATGCCTTTAGTGGATGCTATGAAGAAAATAATCCAGGAAAATAGGTTTATGACAAGAGGCTATAATTTACAGTTTATTTTTCAGTAAGGTTTCATCCTCCATCCTATTCATGTTCCTAATCAGTTGTTGTTTTTTTTTTTTAATCTGAGTGCTTAGCCAATATTTGGAACCCACCAAGGGTCATTTCCCTTAGAACGAGAAACAGTTAATAAGGTTCAAGTATGCACTCAGGGGAAAAAAAAAAAAGTTGTATTTATTTACAATAGAGTGTTTTAAAAAAAGCTTCCTTTCACTAAACTCACAAGTGAAATAAAGAACAGCAGCAAAGTACACCCTATCAAAATTTTCCCTTCAGCAAGGCTTGGGCTCAAAAGCCTGCATCTTTTCCTCCTCTTCTTCCCTTTACTTACAGTGTCCCAGTGGCTGCCTCTCTCCAACTCACCAATTATATTTCTACTGCCTTGAAAATGCAACATCATCACAGTAAGTCTCTCTGCTGAGTCCAGGAACTGCTGGATGCACCTTTGGGTGCAGATGGTAATGAAAATCACCCACCCCTAAGAGCTACTGTCTCCCTTAGAGTGCTTTGCAACTCACATTATTTTCAATTCACTAATCCTCCTTTGGGTATTTCTCAAGGGGTATTTCACTTCGTTTTCCCAAATCTATACCATTGAGGGATTTTCCTCCCTTTTTCTGATCAGGTTCAGATTGTATCACTGATGATAATATTTCTTTCTCCTGTTTTTTTAATCAGATTATTTTTTTCAGGTATAAGCATTTAATCTCTTGCAGTAATTACAATTCTCAGGAGCTTTGTGTTAGATATCCAATGAAGAAGTGAACTTTACCAAAGAAAATCACTCAGTGACATTCTCTATATTGCTGACATCCAGTGAGTTAGGGCACCAGAAATGTTTAATCTATTTCTTTAATCATATAAAGCCTCATCCTGTTCCCCCCAAGGAACAGCACAGTCTTTCCATAGGCCTGGAACTTTCCATGACTTTCGTAGGCCTGGAGAACATACACAGTGCATGTAGTGTATCTCCACCACATCAATAACTCACAGAATGTTCTCATAACCTTTGAAGAGGATATGGTAAATTTTATGTGTGTATATATATATATATATATATGTATAAAAGGAGCATGATTTTATTGCCATGGCTAGGCATAAAAGCAGTCATTAGGAAGCTTTAACTTGTACCTTGTGCCTACTCTAATACCAAAGTCTA
Organism: Hylia prasina; assembly: GCA_013397195.1. Lineage (NCBI taxonomy): Eukaryota > Metazoa > Chordata > Aves > Passeriformes > Sylviidae > Hylia > Hylia prasina. Next base: position 404,426 of record VYXD01015987.1, read on the forward strand.
CAGCAAAATCCCAATTTGGAGGAATGACAGGAAGCCATTATTAGTTTTTCTGTGAAAATGATATTTTTATTAAAAGCAGAAGGTGAGCTCAAGGCACCAATCCTCTTTAAAATAGCTTGGGGTTTAGCATCAATAATGGAAATATACATACTGTGGCTGGGATATGTCTAACACCTCTCCCATCTTTTCTGACTGTCCATAAATAAGTAGTTTAAGGCCAATGAATATAATAAAAGAATGATCTTAATATTTTGCTCTCAAATTGTTTCCATTTCACAGGAAGTTCAGGTTTCCTTCAGTAAATGGTTTATACTTTTCCATGCACACTTGCATTCTAGTAAAGTCTATTATATATGCATTAAGGCTTAGTTTATTTATTGGGGAAGAAGAGGAACACCACAGAAAAAATCAAGACTATGATATTTTTATGGTTGCATTTATTTAAAATAGTTAGCAACTCCTTTTCCCCTTCCATTTTGAAAATGGTATATGCATCACTATTTTCAGTTTCTTGTGGAGATAATGCTAATTTCCTAAACAACAGCCTGACACAGGTGTAAATTATCTGAAATGCAGGTCTAAGATCAGAAGTGATGACAAACCTTTACAACCACAGAGTTTCCTACTGCTTTCCATGGAGTTCTGGAAGGGGCAGCAACTCCCTGTGCAGATCAGACCCTTGGACTGGAGCCTCTCAACTGCTCCAGGCCGGGAAACTTTACCAGCTGGTGTCCTGAATAGTGGAAGTTTGGCACATATTCCTGCCCTTTGATAATGAAAACCTGGAGTCTCAAGAACTGAAAAGTATGGTGGAAAGATAGGCTATCTCAACTGCTTCTAGTGAATCTGGCTTACTACATGTAAAAAGAAACATGGTTTTGATAAAACCACTCGTTTTTTTTCCTGAGAACAAATTTTCTCAAAAAATTCAACACCTCCTTACAAGGAATACAAACCTCTGTTCATTGCACATACAGTATATCCTGCTAAAATACTGACAGAGATAAAACTCTAAGCATTCCTGCAGGATTTAACTGTAAAAAAGTTGAAACACTGGAATCTACCATGTTCATTTTTTTTTAATTTCTCCAGTATCTATGAGTCTTTTATTACTAACTTATGTCAAACATTTGCTGGCTTTGTGATACCAGCTCTAGGAAAATCTTCCTCTTGCTCTTACTCTTTTCTTTCCACTGGTCAAAAGGAAGGTTTGCTAACAGTCCTTTCTTGCCCACTTTTATATTCATTCTCTACATATCACAAATACGGAACACTTTATCCTGGATGCTGGTTAAGCACTAGGCACAGAAGCTCCCCACTTTAAGCCAGATGCTGGATGAGGCTGGAAGAGGAAATAAGTTGTGGTGGAGCCATTGCCAGCTGTCCCTGGGGTCCTGCCCTAGAGAAAGGATCTGCTGAATGGTCAGAACTGGCTAAAAGCCACTGGGAGATCTGCCTACAGAAAAAGTGTTTAAATTCAGGTATTGCACAGACTCCCTGACCATAGATTTGCAGAGGAGACAGAAAAATTGAAGTAGTTATGAAGGGCTTTAAAAATGCAGCGTGTAACACTCATTTTATATCTGTATCTATAGCTATAGATAAATCTGTATAAAACCTCAGTCTGCAGAAGCCTAGTGCCAGCATCTTAACCAAGCAAATTACCAGTAATAACCTGGTAACAATGTGCTTTTATCCAGGATGTTTGGGAGACTGGAGAATCTATTCAGCTGTCCACATCACCTGAAAGCTCTCCCAGTTCTGTTCCCAAACAGGGAGGTGATCTTGCCTGCACAAAGCACAGTACTTCATGTTTTGTTCCTGGAAAATAGACCATGGATACAGGCAAAGCAAGCCATGCTTGGCTTGCACCCCCTAAACCTGGGGAAGATGAGATTTTGGGGCAAAAGGAGGAGTATTTTGGCATCCACTTATGTGAATTTTCTTTAAAATTCCTCCCATTTCTTGTGACCTGGTCCAGGCCAAGAATAAGAAAGAAGTAAATGTGCTCCTTGGGAGCATTTCAGTAATACCTAGCGATAAGTTGTCTCTGGCAGAGATTATTTCAGCAGGATCCAGAGAGGATTTAAAATCCAAACAGAGACAGGAAAGCAGCCCAGCACTCCATTTGAATTGGTGGTAGAAATAAATCAAATTACACAGCAGCACATGAGAACTCTCAACAAATATCTATAAGATGGCATTTTAACAGGGGATTATATAGTGACTGTTCCTTTTGAGAGTCTGCAGGGACATAAAGGAGCATAAATTACACAGACACTTGCCTGTACTGTGTCTCCAGATTCCAGCAGTACACACTGAATGAGAGAGCAGGGGAGGTACAACCAGTCATCTCAGCTCTTGTTTTGATGGTAAAAGATCTGTGACAGCAGGTATGGTCTCAATTCCAGGGTTTTGGGCCATGAAGGAAGGCCAGCACAACTGAATAAGCTTGCTATGTACCCATAAAAGCTTGAGGAAATGGCTCCTGTTTTGGGATCCTCAGGCAAAGTGAAGTTATGGGCCATCTCATAGCCTGCCTGAAGACAGAAACTGGATTTGCAGAGTTTTCTGTCTTCATCTTTGCAGAATCTGCCTCCCATTTTTATGTCTGGCCCCTGAACACACCAGGTAATGTGTTCTGCCATTCCCTCCCGTGTGCAGTGTGGCTGTGCATGGGGATTTATTTCTGCAGGTACAGCTGAAGTCATGCTCCCCCCACTGACGTGACCTCAGCACTGGGAGAACTCCTCTCAGCTGCAGCTCGTCTAATTGGAGGCATGAAAAACTGAGCCTGTAATTAAGAAAGCACTGAAAGCACAAGTCTCTAGATTGGATGTTTATCAGCTATACGTCAGACTCCCTCTACCAGCAGAATCATGTTGTGAATCTATTTGTGGAACTTGATTTATGAAGATTAATAAGACAGACAAATTATGTCAACTTATGGCAAAACCCATGTATTTTTCTTTCAGTTCAGATTCCAAAATGCTATTTTGTTTCTGATAGGGCTATTTTTAATGGCAGAGCCTATGTGTACCCTACCCAGCCCCATAAGAAATGCCAGGACAGCTAAAAGCAATGCAATTATGTGGCCCACCAGAAGGTCAAGCAAAAAAATACATGGTGCTCACCGATATCTGTTAGCCATTTCTAAACCTGGACAGAGCCAGGGGATTACAATGGTTTCTCTTCTTTCTTAGCACTTTAGGCAAAAATCATCATTTCCTATTTGATCTGTGTCTTCATATCTGACTGAATGTTAGCTGGAAGATCCTGGTGTCATCTGCTAGTAAACCAAATTCTGTTAAAACTCCACAAATATCAGACACCATCTTATCAGTCTACATTCTCACTGTTTCTGCTACCTTTTCCTTAAATATGAAGCACTTAGGGTTGTGAGTAACCACAAACCCATTGGTTACATCTATTCTGTTGTGCAAAAGAGGCCTTAAGGTCACATTAATTTCCCTCAGGAGTATTTCAGAGTTCTTTCTGAGATAATTCATTGTATTTAGTAAAGTGGAACAGTTCCTGGCTCTGCTTTCAGCCTTTGGTGCATCAGCCTTTGGTGCACTCTTCCTCTGTGCCTTTCCCCTGCAGTGACACCACACAGCTGACAGCAGACAGAAAAGCCATCTACCAAAGAGAATAAGTGGGGAAATCTTAGGAAAACTCCTTGACACTCAGTGCTAAAGTTTACAGATTGCTGAAGCCTCTATTTAGGTTTTCTGTGTCTCATTAATCCAGACTAAACAAAAGCAGTGTAAATAGATATAAATGTAAATATGTGTAATACATATACATATACATATACATATACATATACATATACATATACATATACATATACATATACATATACATATACATATGTAAGCATTTGTAGCCCCTGGAAGTACAGGCTTGTTTCAAGACAGGATAGCTTAATTATAACGTTAACACAGGCATGAGAGGAACTATTTCAAAATAATCTTCATCTGACCTTTTGGACCTAGGTAGATGTTACCAGAAAATCCATTTATAGTAGACATTGGGAAAGGGAGGGACTCTAAACTCTGTAATGTCTGTTAGTTCAAAATCCCAGAACACTCTCCAAAAGTAATGAAACAAGACTGGTGATGGCACCTGTGCATTTATTATTTTATCTGAATATGTACATTTCTTTTACTAGTCAAAGTAGTAATTTTGCTAAATTAATTTGTTTCTGCTATCACATTGCTCCACAAAGTTAGACTTGATAGTCATTGCTTCTGCAACTGGATCACTCCTGGGATCTCCATCCTCAGAAGGAAGAAAGAAGTTCTGCAATGCACCAGAAACCACAAAGTAGAGCCAGTGCCTGGTTGTGCTACTTGGAGAAGTTTAAAACGTAAGGACTGCAACCCTATACCAAATGCAGACTAAAAAATACCCAGGGCAAAGACAGGAGCAAAGGGGAGCTCAGACAGGGCTGTGACTAACTATAAGAACTTTGCACCTGGTTATCCACTGGTAGAATGAGGACTTGGTAATTACAAGACTGCTGTTATAGTGATTTCACATGGCTTTTTCTGTGACAAGGCTTGTAAGCTAAGACAGTTATGGAGAAAACAAGATGCATTCTAAGCTGTGTCAAGTGTTTCTGCATTTTGGTGAATAACTTTTTTTTTCCCAAATCCTGAAATTAATTGCTAAATAAATACACATTCTTAATGTCAGAGTCTTAGAAGTACAACAGTGATATCTGCTTGCCTGGAGACTTAAAACTCTCTGTTTGAAAAGCTGGACTTTATAGGCCAAAATTTGAAAATTTTATGTGCTCATGTTAATCTATTGTGTATCACACTGCAAATTTGAGCATGAAGCTGTCTCTGAAAGACTGAGTGAATTCTTGTAATATTTCTCCATATTATAATAGTTTTCCATATTTCTGCTTCTCCTTCTGCCAGAAGTATTGGCTAACAAACTGTGTATACAGAAAAACACAGTAGCTAGCTATAAACCTCCAGGTTTTTAACACCTAAACTTCTCTGTATCATTCAAATTTCAATATGAGTTTTATTCCAATTTCTTTCTCAGTTTGATTTTTGGTATCTGATCCTACTGAAGTGACCTTGAAAGATAGATATCACATTGACATCTCTGACTCATTGGCATAATAGAAGAAAGAGAAATGAAAGCCTATTGTCTCGTGTAGGAAGATGTAAAAATACTGAGGTTTTTTATATTGCAAAAAAATGGCTAGAGGGGGATAGAAACAATTCATCAGCACTTGATTTAAATTGCTGTATCTTCATTTTCTATGTGAACCAGTACATGCTTATTCCTGTAGTATGTAGACTGTGTGCTTATCACCAAAAACTTCAGAAAAACGTGGGTGTAGTCTACATCTGTGATTGCTTTCCTGAATGTTCTGGGCTGTTGCAATCTTCTCATAATAGAGGCAAAGGGAAACACCTTTCACTGTGCATGTAAGGCAAGAAATGCACATTTATAGTAAATTCAATTTGTGTCTGTCTCATATTTTCCATTTTAAAAATCCTAAATAAATATTTTAATCCTACCAGGCCTTCCTTGAAGAAAGAAAGTAGATAGCTTTACCTCCACTGCACCAATGGGAAGACTGAGGCTGAAATATAACTTATAGCAAAATATACCTCTAATTCAGAAGTCAGAAATCTGTATCACCTAATCTTGAATACTCAGCAGAGTGGTGAAAATGGACCAGTATACTTCAGGAATACCATAATGACTCTTCACAGAGGTGTATCTGCATTTTTCATACACAGAACACAGAAAAGAACAAAAGTATATCAGGGCTTCTTACCAACATATATTCGTATTTCTGAGCATTAAATATATTATATGCTGCTTCTGAATCCATATCAGCTCTGGCTTATACAGTCAGTACCCATTTGTAAATAAATCTTCCTGCAGTCCAATTTTTATATATTACTTGACATAGAAATATTTTTTGTTTCATTTGTAAGCTACCTGTGGATCACTCTTTCAGCTAGTTTGGCTTAGGTGACACATTTTCCACCAAAGAATAAAGCCTTAGTACAAGTTGTGCCCAGCCTTGGGCCACTCCTTACATCTCACTTTTTAGAAATTATTTGACATTGATACAGAAGCAAGGGGTGGATTATTTTGCCCTCTATACTCCTGTACAATACTGCTCACTATTATTTGATACGTGGACTTCTAAGAAAAAAAGGAATTGGCTGTGTAGGACAGATGAGTCTCTTCTGCCCTTCACTGCATGCCCAAGCTCTGCTGTGGTTTGAGCAGCTCTGGCTGGTACCTCTCACCAGGTCACCACTCTGAACTGGGTATGCTGGATAATTTATTGGTCAGGAGGGTGCTGCCTGTTCCAGCTGCTCTATGGCTAATTTTGAAGAGAAGACATGCACAGATGCTCATCTACTAGCAGTAGATGGTCTCTTAAGTACAGGGAAGGATTTGTGAACCCATAAATTCATAAAGGCCAGAAAGGAGCCTTTATCTCTGTCTAACCCAGTCTCCTTATGGTGCAAGGGAAAGTTAACCCTTTTCCCCCAGAAATCTTTTTGATTTGGCCAAGATCCATCACCCCCAGAGGACTCAACAAACATCAAACAGTGAGATGTGTCCCTGGGCCTCCATGAATCTTTCTGCTCTACTCAGGAATGAGCCAGAGCTGGGACTTTGCTTGGCTCTTAGGGCAAACTGGAAATACTGTCCCTGCAGTCCTTGTAGCCTGAGTCTGTTCTCAGCCAAATTCAGGAAACTGCAATGATTTCACACCCATGAACTGCACATGGCTAAAATGCTGCTGGCTGGCAACCCCTGGCTTTGAAAGAGGTGTCTCAGGTCTAGCCTTAAATATCACCTCTCCTATTGTCTCCTAGCCTCCTTTACCTCTCATCCATTCCCCTGCTGGCTTCACTGCAGAGGCAGAAACTGGACTGTGACTAATAATTGATAATTTACTTCTTGCCACACAAGTATTTTTCCTTAGAAATTGAACTAATATACAGTGTGGGAAGAGAGGCTGACCTCCTACTAAAATTCTTGGGTGAAGTTTGATAAGAGTCAAATATACTGAGACATTAGGTTTCACCCTGGAAAGAGAAAAAATACCCCCAAGACTTTGAAGTCTAGTGCTACAAATATGGTCAAAGCAGGGTTTTGAAATTCTTGTCACCTTCATTTCAAGCAGTTAGATCTACTGTGATTGCAATTTGAAGGTAAACTTCATGGTGAACATCCTTAAATTAGTTTGGATATCAATTTAGACATACAGTTGCACACACCTATTTTTAAGGACAAGGATATTGATCTTGGCAAGGCAATAAATTCCAGTAATATCTCTCTGTAGAATAAAGCCAAGACAATTCAAACACGATTATTTTTTGTCTTCACAACATTTTGCCAAAATTATGATATTGTTGGACAAATAATTCTGATTTATATTCAACAAGAGTAGTAAAAAGATTTTATAGAGGAGACAGCCAGAGTGACATTTTCCTATAAATCACAATGAATTTTACTGCCACAAGATCCCACAGCTCAACTTCAAATACAACTGAGCTGTAAACTGCATGGCTGAAGCTGCATTCCTTCTGAATGAGAACCATGTTTCCCTTTCTCAGTGAGTGACTCCACATTCCTATCAGTGTCTAGCAGATAATAACAATATCAAAACAAAAGCAGTTTTTAGAGCTGGTAGAACAGTGATGGGAAAACATGTTCAAAGTGGTGTCACTCTATAGCACATCATTCTTCTTCTAAAAAAAGAGGAGATAAGCAAGGTGCATACCAGACTGTAAGTAAGTTCTTTCTGTCATGTTTCTGTTTGTTCTCTTCTGGGATAAATTTGCCTGCTGATAGAATATGGAAGAATATAACTAGAACCAGAGCAATATTTAACTGTGACCTGGAACTTAGTGCTCCTGATCTTTTATATAACCCACAAGGCACTTGAAGCAGGTAAAGGGAAACTGGGAAATACCTATATTCACTTCTTAACCTAACAAAGGAAAATCCATCAAGGACTGTTGAAATTAAAATAACACTAACCTCTTATATACTATTAGGCATGTATTCCCCAAGAAATGCTAACATTTCTGTTCCACAGTTCTTTCATTTTCTCACTTGAGAACCATACTCACCAAAGCCAGGTGCATGAAGCAAGGTCAAGGGTGCAGTGTTCTGATCTGACTCTGGATTTGATTTAGGCAAAGGTCCATCTCCTAGGCTCAGGATATGCTCTTGCTGTTCCAATGCCTCATTGAGAGCTGAGATGAGCATGCACCCAAAACAGAACCTGAAAATTATTTTACTGCAGACCATCACATACCCTTTATTTCCTATCTGTAGGCATCATTTCAGCTCAGGTGGCAAGGTTTCCTGCTCTCAGATTCTCAGGAATGAAAGTTTGGGCTATTGAAGGCATCTCCTCCTTTCCCATGGCTGTGGAATGCAACTCCAGGCAGTGTGTGCCCAGCAACTTCAGCAGGTCAGGGTCAGGTTTGGCCTGGACAGCTACAGAAACTCAGTGTGCTCGTCATTGAATAGAGCAGCCAAGGCAATGAGCAGCTTTACACTTGTTTGGGAGATTTTTTCTGACTTTGAAACACCAAGAAGTAAAGAATGTGCTCTGAAATAAGCACATTTTGGAAGTGCTGCACCTGAGAAGTGAAAAGACTTGGATTGCTCTTATGTTGAAACTGTCATGATCGTGTTACTTCTACTGATTTTTTCTTAACATCCTCAAGTGGTTTTGATTAAATAAATTTTGACCAAATTAATTTTCTTTCCTTCTACCCTCCACCACCTATAAAGGCAGCAAAAGTCAGGCCAGCACTAGGATACTGAACAGTGAGTTCTGGCAGCAGGATAAAGGTCCTATTAGCCTTCAGATGATCTGGAAACAAAGCAGTGTGGTTTGGCCATTGCTGTATTTGCCATTCTCAAGGTTAGTTCATGCAGAGCATGACTTCTATTTGGATCAACAAACAGAGGTGCAGGTTAAAGAAAAGAAAAATGAAAATGCATATTTGCACTTCTGGTAGACAGCAATCTGAGCTGATTTGTCATACAAGTCTGAGGAATGGGAAACAGTGTGAATCTAAGAACTGGAAAAGAAATATCACTATGGGAATAAGAGAAAATCATTAGACCAAGAATCAAGACCTGTGGTATTCCACCTGGGACCTGGTTTGCCTTTTGAAAGTTTCAGATTGTCACCTCATGAGCTGCTCTTCTACACTGGGAAAGATGGAAACAGAAATAATTTTACGAGTTTGAGAGGTATTGTATATTTTGGCAGCCCCAATACCAGAGATTGGCACACTGGAGTGAGTGCAGTTGGGAGACAGAGTTGGTAAATGCAGGAGCACGTCCTTGCAGAGGGGCTGAGGGAGCTGGGCTGGTTCAGCCTGGAGAAGGGAAGGTTTTGGGGGGAGGTAACAGCAGCCCCCAGCCAGAGCCCATGAGGAGGCTGTCAAACATAGGGAGCCAGGCTCTTCACTGCTGTGCCTGGTGGGTAGATGAGAGACTGGGCAGAAGCTGAAGGAGGAGAGGTTCAGACCTCTGGAATTTCCCCCCTGAGGGCAGTCAGGCACTGGAGCAGATGACCCAGAGGCTGTGTGACTCCATCCTGGGCGTGGGGGAGTCAACCCCAACTGGGCTTGCTCAAAGCCTTCAGCAATCTGGTCTGACCCTCCTGCTTTGAGCAGGAGGTTGCATAGAGACATCCTAAATTCCTTTCAAACATGAGGGGTTTTTGTGATCCAATGATTTATTATATTTTTCCCAAACTGTACCTATAAGAAAGCATATAACAATTTTGCCTAATCTTTTAAAATTCTATTTCATCTAATGTGTCCAGAAAATTCCTTCTGACTGCTGAAGTTTGCTGATAAGCATGTCATCTATTATGGTGATTTTTATGATTTGGCACCACTTTCCCAAAAACCATTCAGAAGTTATTTTACATCAAAGCAGGCAATCATAAACAGTCATTTCAAATGGAAACCACAGGTCAGGATGAACTGGACAATTCTCTGATTTTTGTGAATGAGAAATGAAGATTTAAATAGTCACCACCAAGAATTTAGTCTCCACATTCAATTAATCAGCACTTCTGTTTTTCTGTTTTATTGAGTATAGCTTACTTGTCTGTCTTTAAGAGTCTAACTTTTTTAAGACTAGCGGACAATTTATGACTAGAAATATGGGCAAGCACACTGATGCCAAGAAATGCTCTCAAAGTATTAAGCTGTTCTGAATAATATTTCAACATAAGTGAAGCTGCTGTTTTCATGTCCCTGAAACAGCAAAACCAGAAATATTTGGAAGCTGTTTTGACATTCTTGAACATACCATTAAGCAACAATAAAAGAGGTTGTCATAGCTGCTGTGTCATAACGGAATGAGTTTGTCTCTCTTCAAACTGGTAGTGGCATTTTGCTAGTCAGAACATCAGGAAAAAATGTTAAAATCAGAGCTGGAAAAAAAAATATTCACAGGACAGTATAAATCACTATTGTTTTATATTCATTCAAGACTTACTCCTTTTTTCTTTCAATCTTCTGATCCTTCTTTGAAATAAAAAGCAGGGATGTCAAGTCTAAACCAACCACGATTAGTCACATAGATAAAAGAAAATATCTGTAGTTATTATTTCTATGCTTTGTGCAGATTGTCAAGAGAAAGTTGGTAAAGCAAAGTTTAGTTTCAGTACTTTGCAACTGAATTTGCATCCTGCACATTATTGCTGTTTCCAGGCCCCAGCTGAAATACCTCACATGCATTGGCCTTAAATTGCATGCACCTTGTGTCTCACTCTCTTTACAGATTAAGCATACCTAGATATTAAACACCAGAACTAAAATATAAACATATAGTAGGAAGTAATTTTGATTAAATTATTGATGTAATGTTGTTTAGCACTGGATTTTTCATTAGAACTGGCTAAAATTGATAAATTGAATAAATTAAAAGCTAATCCCATAAACTGGTTTATGTCTGATATTTAATAAGTAATGATATAGAAGCAGCTACAAATATGCTTCCTTAGCATCTTTGATTACACTTATCTATGACACTAAGATTTTATTTCATTGCCACAATTTCTTTGTCATCGTTCTATAACCAAAGTGGAATGAAATCCTTTTGCAGAAGTTACTGTGCACTGAAGGCACCTTTCCAGAAATAGGTTTTTCAGGCAAACATCATCTGCTATTCATAATATTCATGCACACCTATAAATACAGCTGTTACTAGAGGGGTGTCTGACAGAGAAGGACAGAAATGGGTACAAGATTTATCTATTAATTATATCACAAGACAGATTTTAATACATTATATATAAAACAAGTGAGAAAATCCTAGCTTAGAGATCAAGATGAGGTATTAGGCTTTTCAAGTGCTTAGTAATGTATAATATATAATCTATGCACTCACAAGTTGTACAAACAGACAAAATAGTCCCTGTCCTGATCACTCCTGATAGTGGATGGATCATAGGAAGCAGTGAGCAGAAACATCCTTTGAATTCAATTAACCTGTTGATGTGGTGAGAATTCTCATAAATATGCCCTCAAATGGGCATTGGCTCTGTCATCTGCCACAATACAGAGTATAGACAAGCACGAAATTCTTCAAAAGAATTTCGGGTTTGATCTTTGCTTTCATCCAACACTAAGATCTACAGCATTTATAGCACTGAGGAGGAAGTAATGCAACAGGCAACAACAAAGTTACTCAAGTTTGGCCAAAACAGGGGAGAGAAGCAGAGACTGCAAAAGGTGAGAGCATGGATTTGAGTCTTGAGGGAGAGGCAGCCATGAGGTGACAGATGGAGGCTTAGTATTTGGAGGTAGTGTCATGTCCTCTTGAGAAAAAACAGAAAGTACAATATTTAATAATTTCACCTTGTTTTCAAGTCTCTCTGCCACAGAGCATATTTGCAGACAACTATCAGTTGCTTATACCTCAGTCCCAAGAAAAAAAATAGCTCTCTAAACTTCTTTCCTTTTCTTGGACTCTTATGGTAGTGATTTACAGATCCTCTCTACTTTAGCCTTTTGGCGTTAAAAGCATTCAAAAATATGCAACAATCTAATATTTAACCTCATTTAGTTTCCATGTATTTCCCCACCTTGCTTTCTGTTGTATTCCTGCACCTAAATGGCCATAACTCTTACAGAATTTATTGTAGATAATTTCTTTCTGTGGTTGCAACTTAAAAAATATGATCAACTTGTAAGGCAGGGTCTGTCTGGGCACAAGAATGAAAAGGCTGAGGAGAAAAATACCTGTTATGACTTGTTTCTAAACACCACCACTGATTGCAGTTTCACAGTTTACTCAGGCAATCTGCCCAAATACTTCACAATCATTCCTGTTAAGACGTTTATATCAATGTTAAGCCAGAACCTTTCATGCTGATTTAGGCTGATCACTTCTTACCCTATTCACTACAGATTCTACCTTACACTTTGGAACTAACTCTTACAATACTTGGAAGTCTGTTAACCAGCCTCCATGCTCAGCCTTGTCTATCTCCAGTTAATGAATCTCAAATAAGTTATCCTATCCCCATACATCTTTCTTTATAGCCCTCTGATACATCCTTGCTCCTGTAAACTTCTTCCAGTTACCGATACATTGCTTCAAAGGCAGACCCCAACACCAGACACTGTCTGCCCCTTGTGAACAGAGCACCTGGATTATTGTATATTGGAGGCCACACTTATTTGTACATCTCAGTTGAGGTTGCCTTCTCCCAACATTGTGACACTTTAAGGTCATGTTCATTTTGAATCTCTGTTCTTTTTTTCTTTTTTTAGTATCAGCCACCTATCCAGTTGTTCCTATCCTAGATTCAGGCAATTAGATGTTCCTGGTGCTAGTTTGTGCTGTTTCCAGTGAATTTTGAACAGTCATTTGGACAATTTCTCCAATTTTTCACAATTTCTTTGAATATTTACCTGAAGTCACTTTTTTTCCCTGAAGTCTTGTCCAGCTGCTTATCTATGGCAAGCTTAATACTACAGTTCTCTGCTTTATCACTGTAATTTATTCTGATATTGAAGATTTCACTCAATATACTGATACCTTCTCTTTGGCTTCCAGTGCTGTCCTATATGTGGGCATAACAGTTTCGGCAAGATTACATCTTCCCAGATTACTTGTCATTAATATAATTCAAATTGTCTCAGAGTTAACCTATGTTATCTTTTGCTTCACTCATCTAGAATGAGATTTTCATTGTACAAGGAAATTTGATGAGCTTGATATGAACCTTCCTTGAAAAAACATATTGCTCATACTCATGTTTTCTTCCAAAAGTCTACGGATGGTTTTTTTAATTATTTCTTTGGTCTAGAACACTTTAGCTTAACCAGAATTTCCCAGCTTTTACTTTCCAAGGTAAGTGCTGTCTTCATACATCCGGTATCAAACTTGATCTCTACAAATTCTCAGAGAGTACTTAATTTTTTCAGAGCTTTCTTCATCAAGTTTCTTAGGCACTTATGGATGACTTTTGTCACGTTCAAACCCAGCTCACCTAACGGTTCTCCAATTTATTTTACTTTTGTTCTAGACTGAGACCTTACCCTGTATTGGATTAGTTACCAACTAATTACTTTTAAATTACTATGGCTGCAGAAAACACTTTTATCTTCTGGGTAACATCTTTTGCTGGCTCTCCTCCCCAAGGAACAGCCAACTGGAAATGACATTGTGCTTCCTGTTAGTGTATATATATCTAAATTAATATTCATGAGTTAATAAAGGCATTAATAATTAATAAAATATTAATAAAACATCAGGATTATTAACTTAGAAGAAATAGAATATCAGCTAATTACTCTGCTGTCCCTAGCCAAGTGCTAGTGCCATTGATTTACAATTAATTTATAGCCAATCCAATTTCTATCTGATTTTCTATGTCCTTCCTTCGAGAGTTAAATGCCAGTGTAAAGCTGAACATGTGACCAGAACTCCTTTAAACTTCTTACCCTTTCACCATTCTTGGACTGATTATGCTTGTTCCTTTGCAGTATTTTCTTTCAAGACTTCCTTTATGTCCTTAAGTCCCTTTACTTTGGATTACATAATTATGAAATCTTACCTACAAATCCTGTGTTTATGAATTCCTGTTCTCAGGAAGCCTCTCCTTTTCCTAAGCACAGGGAAGCCACCAGCTCCTTGCCATACTTCTGACCTTTCTCCTTCACATTCATAACCAGATCCTCCCCTTTTGATTAAAATCAAAACCAGAGCAGCGTGTCTTATTAATTTAATTTATTTTTTAAATTTAATTAAGTATTTAAGAAAATACTTAAATCCCTTCTGTCATGAGAGCCTATTTTTTGAAACAGTTGTTAAGTCTGGATATGACAATGTTAAAGTTCCTTTTAACTCGTTTTTATAGCACTGTTAGAGGGAATGTCTAGTCTGGTTGCTATCTATGCACTTCACACTATATACTAAAATGTCAGATCTTTGTTATGTTCCTATTTTAAAGATTTCCATAAAATTTGTATAATCTAGTTCTTCAGGCATGAGAAAGAGTTTTATTTCTGCAATGTTTGACTTTCAGAGGCCTTTTAAACATTTTGGCGATTGGAACCATCATTACAGATTGGAAGTCTGTTGAAAAGATACCTTAGAGACTTTTGGCTTTACTTTGCATTCTTACAGAAAGAAATCATTCAGAAAGAAAAAAAAAGGAAAAAGGAACTTTACTGCCCTGCTGAAAGTCACTTTACCTATTTTTTCCTTGACCAGTCCTCCTATTGGACACCTGGACTTCAATGTCATCTCAAGCAGAAAGTGGATTTTGACTTTTCTTGTCAGTCTTGCTTTTTTTTCTTTTGCCACCTTCTGATAATATCATAATAGAAAGATCCCTTGCTTAGAACAGCTAGACACACAAAGGTCTGTGAAGGGCTTTCTCATTTAATTCTGCTAGGGAAAACATGGAACTGGTGCTAGGTTAATATGGAACTCCCAGCAGATTGAAATGTAGAATGATCCAGAGCTAAAATCCTTGAAGCTCCGGAGCTCCCTTGGAGAGGCACAGGTCTGTGCAGCCCTGTAAACTATGGTGTCACACACCTCTGTACCACCATCCCCGCCCTCCACAGTGAAAGGAGTAACTCCTTGATTTCTTACCTGAGGTCACTGAGTAACTTCCCTCTAAACTGTGAGCAACCACTGTCTTCATGAATTGTTTAATTTGCTATTTCATTTTACCCTGCCAGCATTACCCTGCTGACATCTGCCAGCATTACCCCTCACTCTCTCCCTCTGACACCAGACACCTTTGGAAGGGCAGCAACATGGACTAAGAATTAGTATTATGCAGTATAATTAGTATAATGACTAATCTGAAAAGCAATAGGGAGCAGCAAACTTCCAGTTTTCTGTGCTATGTTATGGGACTGTCTTCAGGAGGAATAATATTGTCCACAAGTTTTATACCTTTTTATCTGTAAGATCTTAATTGCCTTATTTTGATGAGTATCATCATTAGCATGAGAACTGTAGGACCTCAGGATGCCAAGTTCTTAAGGGATTTTTTTAAAAAGAAGTCTGGAAAAGTCAGGATTTTCCCCTTGGTCTAACAGTTGTGCTTCATACACATGCCCCCTACCTGCTGTTATTCAATTCCCTAGTGAACAAGCCTGCCACAAATCTGCTGATTTTGATGGAATTTTTCTCTATTAACATCACTGGGTATTGGATAAGACTCAGAGTGGGTGTGGAGACAGGTCTGCTATGAAGCAGAAAAAGCTGAAAGTTAAAGAATATGAGAATGCATTATTTTTGAATGAAATATGAAATGGATGAAATGTCAGTTAAGAAAGAGAGAGGAAAAGAAAGAAGAAAAGTGAGAAGAAAACACAAAATGTCCTGAAGTTAATTAATCAAAGAATTACAAAATTACTGAATTCTGAGAAGTAAAAAACTAATGAAGACATTTATAGTCCTAACTGCCTTAAATTATTTAATTAAGAAATATGGCTGCAGACTATGAACTATACTCTCCATAATTGCTGGGAGGAGAGGCTGATTTTCCCCAGATGAATAGATGAGCTGGGCTTGCCATCTGTCAGGTAAGAATGAGCATCAAAGCCCAATGCAGTCATTATTTATAAATGTTTTGGGATGTTTTTGTTTTAATTCTATGACCTTCCTTCGGAAAATGGATTGAGTTTTGCAAAATATGTAGATCTCTATTTTGCTGACTTTTATATGGAAAACTCAGACAGCTGCATCCCAGTATTTGGCATGTCCATCTCTTTCCCTCATCTACACTTCAGTGGTTTGGCTCACATCGAAGCAAGTCAGCCAAGGATATGCTGAGCTGGAGTTAGTTTTCATGCTGACTCTAAGAAAGGATTTCCCAACTGCACCCACAAATAAAACAACTGATGAACTAGGTTAGTTCCCCTCACTGCCCTTCTTTTTGTCCTCCCTTATTTTTAACCTCCTCACTTTCCTCCTTTGCCTTCCTCTAGGCTCAAGTAATTAATTCTTTTGTTTTCAAAAAGGTTTTTCTCTCCCCCGAGTCCAGGGATCTCCTTGTTAATGTGGGTGCCCAAGATGTTAAGTTCCACAGGTCAGGGTAAATCTGGATGTATCAGCTGGAGCACTCACACTGAAGCTGGGAACAGGACCAGTACTGACTTCATTGGGAGAAGCATTAAATCCTGGGGACAGCTATAGAGGATTTCCATATCTAAAATTTTCCGGTGACTTTGAAACTTACAATGAGGTTTGGATAACCAAAAACATTCACAGTAAGATATAATAATACTTTATCCATTCCATCCTTCCCCCCACCCCCAAATTACTTGAGTAGAAGTACTCTGAGAAAAATGTCAGCTTGGGTAAAGTTAAAATCTGAAAAACACAAAGAACAAAACAGGTTGTGAAAAATTTTGCTTGAGAACCTTGTAACCTGAGTACCATAAAACTACTGGACTCTAAAGCAGACTGTTCTGGGTTTTGGAAATCATGTGGGAAAAAATTAGAAATTAATATTATTAAAAATAAAATATTTTCCCCAATCACTCCATATTACTAAAAAAATGTTAATTGTAGTTATTTATATTTTTGCTACTGGAACTGTTAAAAACTAGCAGATGTTATAAAATGGGATATTTTAAAGCTAATTAAATTTTAAGTCATAGAATAATATTGTAGAATCACAGAATGGTTTGGGTTGGAAGGGATCTTAAAGATCATCTATTGCCAACCCTACTACAACAGCTTCATCAGGGTCATGCTACTTGAAATGTAGGTTCTTTAATTTCACAGAAAAAATTTCTCTTGTTCAAAATCAAGCATCAGCATTTTAAAAAGCTACCAAATATTCAAGCCCTCACATACTTTGTGTGAGAAAAAACATATCTTTCCTTGGAGAAAAAAAAAAACAAACCACAATGGGTTTGGGCTTTGCTCAAAGCAGAATCAAAACTGAGCTGAGAGAATAGAACCAAGACACTGATCATATAAGTGTACAACATTATAATTTAAAAATTCTTTCAATAAAAGAACATTTATGGGAAATCATTTCTCTTGTTCCTGGGATTCCTAGGCAACTGGGCAGCCTGGGCCCTATCCCCTCTGCAGCACTGAAAATTCTCAGGTGGATCTTGTTCTGGATCATTGTGTATGTTTAAACAAAGCCACACAACATTGGAGTCTTAACCCATTCTTCTAGATCTGGGGAGATGCAGACAGGTTACCAATGTTTCTGCCCTAAAACCTAGCCCAGATTTACCATTCTGGGTCTCATCTTTCAACATATTATAACAAATACAAGCAAAATAAGATGTGGGGGTTTTATATGGCATTTAAATGCAGAAAAATTATCTAAAGTACAAGAAATATGAGTACACTTTGAAGTACAATTTTGACACCTCAGTGTAGGGAGGGCTTTTATTCAATAAATTAAATGAACCTTACATACAAACCTTGTATTACATTGAGTGTATGTTCTAGGACTGGAAATGCATATCCTCCAGTGTCTTCTCTTTGTCTCCAAGGCCAAGTTTGTCTTGTTCCAGTGATGAAACATGGTGTGTTTACTAAACAAAAGGCATCTTTCCAATATAGTGAACTGTTGAAATCTAGACAGGTATTTCAAGCTTTGCCTGCTTTCTTCCCTTACAGTTTTGTCTCCTCTGTTTCTTTGACATATCCAAAACTTCCTTCCAAGGTACTACAGACCAAGATGAACCAAGAAGGGCTATAACTGGCAGAATCTGACAGTAAGAAAAATCTCTCCAAGTTGATCAAGAGGTGTTATAGCAGATTAACACTCCTGCTTAGTGGATTGTTCAATTAAGCTGTGCATCTTTGAAGCCTGTGAACCTTGTCAACTTTTCACCCAGATCACAGTATAGAAACATCTGGATGAAATGGCATTGAGCTTACTCACTATGAAAATACACAGTTGAACACTCACATACCTTCTTAACCTCTCAGGGAAGCTGTTTCTCACTCCTCCTGCTAGACAGACTCCTCACTGATTGATGGTATGTTTCTCCATCCATATTTAACATGCTCATAAATGTTTTGATAACTTGTTTCCAAAGATTTTAATAAAAAGAGTACACAGAAAACCCATGAGATGAGCTTCTCCACCTTAATTATAAGTCATAATTGGAATGTTCCTGAAAAATCAGTGCACCAAAAGAGCACAGAGCTTTCACTGCTGCTCAGCCTGTGTACTCAGCTCTGCCAGCTGCCTCCAACTCCTTTGATCCCTGTTCTGCCACTGCTGGTCATGACACCATTTATTGTAATGGTAGCTGGGATAGCGTGGCTTGTTCCATGGAAGATAAACTGAAGATTTTTCTATTTCATAAAATAATGTATTTCTTTGTAATTATTATTATCAACTAAGATAGCACACCAAATAACCAAAATTGAGTTTTGATTTACATCTGGTAATCATACATAAGAAAGCTAATGCCTATATTTTTGTCTCAAGCATTAAGAGCATAAAAATGACTACACATTTTCCTTACAAATTGTTGCTCCATTAAGCCTTTTTACAAGTTATCTGTTTAATTACCAATACAATCCTTATTTACTAAAGAAGACATTTTAGTTATTAATTTGCTTCTTAGTTTTTAAGTGTATAGTTTACATAATCTAGGCTACCAATTTTAATACAACCTAACACCTTTCCACTTATTTACTGGAATTAGTGCTATCTCTCCAGTAAATTTTTAGAGCTTAGTTGACCATTTTTGACCAATTTGGATGTTTTTAAGAAAAAGAATTGTCTTATAATGCTATCAGTTTCTTCTATTCACAAGAAAGTTTTGTAGGTTTAATTAGATTTTGCATTTAAAACTGTCACTCTTACATGTAAGTTAAATTTCCTGAATTATGCTAACAGGAGATGTAATTAAATTACTCAAATGAAAACGTTTTCATTCATAAAAACTGAATCACAGTAGAAAGCAGGAAAACGTTATCAGGGAAGAGGGGAAATTTTGTCAAAAAGACGAAAAGAAAATAGATCATCTACTCAACAAAGAACTCACATTTGTTTATAAGAAGGTGATATTGCTGAGACAATGTTTGGATGAACCGTATTTGGATCATGAACTAAACACATTTTTTAATCTTATGCTGTGAAACCCAGAGTGATGAACAGAACAGTTTAAGAATGCCTTGCCAAAAGTATTTAGCATGATCAACTTCTGGTTTCATCTTCCACGAATATGATGAAATAAGCTTCTTAATTTTATTTAGTTAAAAACTATCAGGATCAGAGATTGTATCTTTTTCTGTATTTGTATTGTGCCTACCACATAGTATTCTAGGAATCAATAATATTATCTATTACAAAAAAATATATATAATTATTAGTTAATTATTATAATATATACCATATCACTGAATTACTTCTGCCAAGGACTAAGGTTTAAAATCAGCTCTATTGAACTTATTAAGATCCCTGCATTAACCTCCAGTTTTATCATTGTTGAGATATTTTGGAGATAAGGTTAGAATTCCATAGCAACTGGTTGAAAAGTTGCATTATTAATATAATACATGTCTCTTTTTCTGCTTGTATTTCTCTAGCTATTCTTTTCCTTTTTTCTGGTTTGTTCCTGACCTCCTTTCATTTCTTTTTCCAGTTTATAAATTTTTCCTTTCTTCTTGGCAAGAGGAACAAACTTGTGGCCTGGAGACTTTAAAACATACTCCTGTAGCCATGGATTTCACATACCTAGCCTCTGCCTGCATCACATTTCAACTGAAAAACTACACTGAAGGAAATATTTCTGGAAGTTTTTATGAACTAAAAGAACTTTACAGCCATTTCTAATTGCCTGGCACTGGTTCTGAAGGATGAATGGGTGTCAGTAGGCAGGACACACCAACAAGCCTTTGCCAGCCCTGTTAACACCTGTATGAGCCACTGCAGAGATTCAAGAGCAGAGCAACCAGACAAAAAGAAACACATCAGAGCACAGCTCTGCTTTGCTTTACTATCCACCCTTTTTAAATAAGACTGTCAAACAGAGGGAAAGCAGACTGAAAGAAAGTCCTTTCCCTTTCATTAAACAAACCAGTGAATGGCCATTTTTGACCAAAAGTTTCAGTTTTCCTCACCAGGCACAGCTTCTTTAACTCCTGGTCTGCAGCCTTCACAGCATGCTGGTGCTACACTACAGAAGCATCCAGTAGTAATAGGAGCTGCAGTTGCTCCATATCATCCATTAGTGGATCTGAAGTTCCACACTCCTCTAAAAGAAATCTACGTTCAGATGGATGGCTACATCCCTATGGACCAAGTAATGAATTAGTATTTCATTGCAGCAGTACAGTGATAAGGAAAGCACTCCCTGACAATCTGATTTGATATACAGGGTATGATTTTCCATTGCTAGATTTTATGACCCCCATCTAAGCTTTGGAATTCCCAATTTCTTCCAACAAAACTGCCACAGAATGTCCAGTACAGTACTAGTGGTGGATCTAAGATCGTTAACCCAATCCTGCCTATTAGAGATGTATGAAGACATCAAATCACTGTCTTGCTAATATTTATTTGGAGATTTTCTCCTTTTTTGACTTTCATATTAGATTTCATGTCAATCCACACATGAAACAGCCAGTCACAGTGAGACCCGTTCTGCAGGTTTTGAAGGTGATTGTTTGCACATCACTGCAGAAGTTTTAGATTTTTGTCTTTTGCACGACTAGTCAAGACACCTCTACAATGTGGCAGAAAGATACAATTATATTGCAAATGGCCATAAGTACAGATGTATATGAATACTAATGCAGGGTGCTCCAGAAGCAGGAGGTAATGTTAATGTTAGTAATGAAGTCATTTACTACACAATCAGGAATGCTTTGCAATCTACTTCCTCAGCTGTGTGCACTCTCAGAAGATAATGGCTGATTACACTTCTAGCACATTACAAAGTTTACCTCTATATCCACTAATAATCTAGAAAACTTGACATTCATATTTGCTTAGTATTTGCTTTAATTTATAGCTTTGTGCTAACTCATTAAACAAATAGGATGATGCCTAAGTTCAGAAGAATATTAGTGCATGTTCCTCTGCAAAAATTTTGAGGTTGTATTATTCCAAATGAGATTGTTAGTCTGTTGGGATATTAGTTTCTTTCAAGGCTAGAAGAAAGAGTTTAATTTCACAGACTCAGCATTATGCACCAGATCAGGTGCAGATCACCACCTCTCCAGTCCTTTCACCCTGGTAAATTCCTTCCAGTGCTCTCTCCAGCTTTGTCAGAAGCAGCAATTTGAGGTCAGAAACATTGCCCTGGAGTTTCTTGTCATACCACTTCTACAACTGAACTAATAAAACAAGCAGCTGCGTTGAATTTTTTTCCCTGGTCGCCACACCATCCTCTGCATCTGGTCCCCAGCTGAACAAGCTGCAGTGGTGTATGGTACACACTGTCAGGTTGAGCCCTGCCCAGGAACAGTTTCCCTTCCCAATGGGGCAGGACCACTTTAATCCCAGGACACCATGCATCCCTCCTAAATCTCTTGTTTGAAAGAAGGCTAAAAACTCATCTCAAATTTTACCCACAGATTTCTCTACCTCATTTCCATTCCTGGTAACTTTCACAGAGCAAGCATTTGCCATGATAACTTCAATGAACAGTTGCACTGAGTTTATTTTCAACTTAGAAGTACATGTATCATATGTTATCAAGGAAAAATATGAGAGGGGGGAAAAAAAGTTAGTAGAATTCATATTCATCTTTCATTTCCACAAAAGAGAAAACAGAGGGAATCTGATCTGGAAGCCTTTTAGAAGGACCAAAACAAGAACATGAGAAGAGGGAGTGAGTTTTGTTAAACCATTCTCCATAACCAAGCCCCTGAATTTGATTTAGAAAAAAATGGTATGTTGATCTAAATGGGCTTTTTCTCCTATAGGGATATCAGTGGGAAAACTTGGATAGAATTTAGAGAAACACAGAAAAAGGCATGAAGATAATTTACAATGAATATTGAAAGTATTAACTTATTTGAGCTTGGCTAAACAACGACACAGTAATATTTTTGGTTCACAACTATTTTTAAACTTTATTTTTAAATGCTGTTTTCATGATGAAGTGAAGCTAATATGTGGACCACTCCTTTTAATACAGTATCTCCCTGGCAACCAGACCAGTAAAAACAGAAAAAAAGATTAAATGACCAATCATTCCTTCCATCTCTCATGTCTTCAATTTCTTTGCTGGATGGCTGATAAAGTGCTCGGACTCTGTGACTCCTGTGGGTGAAGCTCAATGCAGTGTTTCCTTTGGCAAGACACGGTGTGTGCAGTTAGATGTTATGCTGTGCTGGTATCACATGGCTGTCTGTAGGAGAAAAAACCTCTTTGGAGTGCCAGCAATAAAGGTTTGGCTATCACAGGGCCAAAATTGCAGTATTTCCCTACAAGTATTTTTAAGGCCTAACTTGCAGAAACATCAAGGAGATCTTGGGAAGATCAGACAACTGGTCCAGGAACTATGGAAGGGAGCAGTTCCCTGGAAGGGCATCTAGCTTGCCAGCCCAAAATGAGTTACTCACAGTAATGCAGGAACTCAGAAGAGATGATGAGAAAATGCAAGTGTGTTACTGACTGAGAAAAAGGATAGATCCTCAAAATCGTGTATCTGAACTCAAATGTATGGTCTTCAAAATTATTCCAGCTAACAGAAGGAACACCTTCTGCCAGGCATGTCCCTGATGCAACCCTCTTTGTGTGTACTCAGTGTCCCTGCTCTTCTCAGTCTGAGATGGGGACTGTCACGCACTCTCCAGATCCATCCCAGTGTGCAGCTGCCTCTGTAGGGAATGTATTGCTCTTACACATCTCTGTCTTTTCTGGCTACTCACTTGATCTGTGAGTAAAAGCTATTTTTAACCTTAAAAACTTAAATTATAGGAATTACTTCTGAGACTGTATCTATACATGCAGTGCAAAGGAACAACAGAGACTATAAAAACTGCTCCATCTAAGAAGGTCCAGTTTATTTGTATTTCACTTGTTTCCCTCACCTTGTGTTCTCAGAAGTTTAGAGTTTCTAATTCAGAGCTCTCCTAGTTCAAAAGCCTCTGGAGCTGCTCATTCCTAGGACAAGTTCTTTCTTAGTTATGACCAAAAAAAATACGACTAAAGCACATTGGAAAGTGAAATGAAAACGATAAAATATGTTCCCAGTGCTTACAGCCAGATTACTCAGCACTTGGCAGAGACCAATTAGGATATGGGAAATAGACACAAAAACCAGCCCTAGGTTTGGTAACAATACATACTTGAAAATGTCTGGAACTCTCAGTTAGCTGAATTAGGGTCTCATGAGCCATATTCCTTTATGTCACATATGCTCTGAAAAATGGCTATTCTTCAGTGAAGGAAAAAAAATATATACGGAAATCCCACTCAGCTGAACTAATTTTCTGATTGCAGAACACCCATTTTAGCACCATTATGTTCTTCAGTTTGTCAGCATTTTTTCCCTGCCTGTGCTCACACAGATAAGTCTTATTCTCAAAAGCAATCCGTGAGGGAACTCTTTAACAGCTGTTTCATCCAGGAAACCACACATGTTCCACAGGTATCTCTTACTGAAGCTCTTGAAGGAGAAATTATGTGACACATTCCTCAAGGACCTTGTTGGCCCTCTGAGGTTAGTTTCACTGGATGAATAAAGAAAGGAAAACTCTGCTGATTCTCTTTATCCATTATTATCTCATGCAATAAAATGGGCCCATCTTAGATTTTCAGTAATGTTGATCTGGTAAGTTCAGACAAAAACATGTTTAGGGTTAATAAATTTTAAAATCAAAATAAACAAATAAAGACTATTTCATTTATTTTATGAGCAAGTATTAATGACCTTTTTCTGGCACAAATGTCATCCCTTTGCTTCCCAACAGAGTAGAAATTGTCACTATGGAAAGTGAGAACCTGTTCCTGAATATAAACACCTGCTGCCATGCTGAACAGGAGCAGGCATTCATACCAAAGCAGCACCTACCCTCAGGTTTCTTGTATAAAAACACCATTTTGGAGGGCTGTAGCATAGCCCTTATGTGACTTCAAGCACTTTGTTCAGTCATCCCACTCTTACCCAAATAATAATGGTTTATGGCCATAAAGGGACAGAGAATTCCAGGGGCATAAAAATCACAAGCTAGTTAGTGTGTACAGGATATCTGCTCTAAACTATTGATGACATGAGCAATTCCTACCCTACTGTTTGCACTATTTGTACTACCTCTGACAGGACAGATACCATGTTTCTGCTTCTTGTCTTCTAAAAATCTCAGCCTGCATGACATCACAGCACCTGCCATCTTCTGACTAAAAAGGGGAAAGTTTCTTGCCATGCACCATAGCATTTTGACATTAGGACCAATTATAAATGAGCAAATAATAATAGCTTTTTAAAAAATCTACATCTCCTCATATATTCCCCAAAATAAAAAAGCCATAACAAAGTCATGTGTAATCACTTCACCTGTTGACTGTGCTATAAGTATTCCCAGCAGGTTTTATAACTGAAATAGGTGTGGAGGAAAGAAACTTTTTCAGTGGAACATGCATTTTAGAAGAAACTGGAACTTGTGAATTTCTTTTGAGCACATAGAATTGTCTGACTCAGTGATGCAACTCCCCATCCCCACATAAGTAACTCTGACATTTTCAAAATAATGTTTTGGTTTTAAATACAAGGTTACTTCATTCCAAAGTTTTCTTCATTTGTATGTAAAATATTTTTAAATAATTCTCTAAAGTATTTTACTTTCAACATTTTCCACAAATTTCTTATTTGCTAAAGCTGTTCTTTCTTTTATGGATGACACAGAAGTCATATCTCAAAAAAGTAAAATCCAAGTCACTGTCATTTGCACAACTCTTACTATTGCAAAACTCACAGTATCATAGCATAACTTCAGTGGAATGTAGAACCACCACACAGAATACCTTAGAAAATAAAAGCTAGTAGAATTCTTCCATTGGCAAAAGGATAATACATTTTTAATCTCATCCCAAAAGCACAAGCACGATTAAATCTGTGGGATTAATTCTGATAATGACATTAAAAATAATTAGAACTTAAATCCTACTTAAAATAATGGTAGAGTTAGCAGAGGTAATCACTGAATAAACCAGTGGTTTTGCTGGAATATCTGTCTCTCAGCTGAAGCAGGATGTCTTTTGAAGAGGGAAGAAACCGGGTTCGGTACATGCACTATGGGGAAAGTTCACCGGCCTGGTTTATTCAGCAAGAACCTCCATGCCCATATTGATCCCCAGTGCCAGCAGTAACTTTGCTGTCCCTGTCCCAGTACACACAACAGGATTATCAGTCACTGCTTTTCCCAGGGCCGTGTCGCGGGTCCATCTCTGCTGTCCTTCAGCACCAGGAACTGGAGCCGCAGCTCCAAGGAGTGGAAGGACAGGTGGTGGTGGTGGTGGGAGAGGGGCTGACCCCAACACCTTCCTGCTGGGGGGCAGGCCAGGTGGAGCACTTCCCGACCTTATCCTTGGCTTTTCCTGCCAAACCACCCCTCACAATGATGGGGATGGTGTGGAATAAACTTAGTCACAGCCACACATTGATAAAACTCAACTCCCTTTCTCTGTAACAAGGACAGTTCCACATATAGCTCATGCACAATATTACTAACGCCAGCAGATGTTAGGAATTTGGAGCTGTCATCTAGGCTGGAAAGGGATAACTAAAAATCAAAACCTGCAACATTTTCTAGAAAAATTTTTGAGGTAGACTACCAGAGAGGGCATTATTTATGAGACAGTGCAGGACAGGTGCTGGATTATTGACCTTATATTTGAATCAGTAAAACATGGTAGGACAAAAGAGCAAAAGGAGAAAGATAAGGATATGATGTTTTTGACAATTTTACTCTAAAATAGCATTGTTTGCCTTTCACAAAAAATGGAAGATAATTTTGTGGAGCTACATGTTATGAAGCACTGACTTTCACAGGCAGCTGGCTTTGAAAAGAGGGCTAGCACTATGATATGAACGTTTGAATTTTTGTAATGCTTGATATATATCCTGACATCTACAGATAGAGATAGGATTAACCACTAGAAACCCTAGAATAGTTGAGCAAGTTTTATTTGTAACTCTGTTTCCAGTCTTTTAGATATAGCTTTTTTCAGCATTTTGGTAGTGCAGAAAAAATTTTAAGTATGCTCTTAATCCTGAGATTTTGTTGCTGGGCTCTGTTCCTGAATTTACACCTCTCAACACTGTTCTCCAACCATGTTTCCCTGCAGAGCAAAGAACAGAGGTTAATTTCTCTACATCTTAGGAGGGATTACTCTTTGCAACAGCTACAGCCAAGGTGACAACCCAAATATTAACTCACTTAAGTACCGTTCTTTCAAAAAAAGCAAACACAGAGAAACTAAAATATTTATTTGTACTTACTAATTTTGTATCATGAATAAATGTTATTCATTGCCAGCTGAGCCAGCATGAAACCCCTCTACTGATCATTATTTTACGCTATGAGAAGTAACAAAGGCTTCTTTCATATGATAACTGTATGGCACGCTTTAAAAAGTTGTAAGACAAGTACAAGCAAAAAGATTCACAGTTATAAAAATGAACCAGCATCTGAGAACCGGTAGTTCAATGGACTCCAAATTATGCATGGATGAACTGAAATATCCAAGAAAGGATATTTGGTCCTATTGTACTAAAAAGTAGCATAATCTTATTTTCCTAACTGGTATTTCATAAACAAATGGAGTGCTCATACACAAATAGAGCTTTAATAAATTTATTAAACATGTGTAAAAGAGGGGTTTTTTTCCAAATTAAGTATGCTGGCAAATATTTTTTTGTTTCTTTGACTTTTCCTGCAGTTTTATGTGGTGAAACCTTTTTTTAGACACCAGAAGATATGTAAGAGTGGTGTGAAGTAATCTTATTGAAAGGTAAGGAAACTTTCAGTGACTGTGAACGATTATCAGCACTGAAAACCTCTGCAGATTCACAGACAGAGAGATGGGCAAAAACAAGTCTTGTATGTGCCCTCTGGCTTACAGGCTTGTTTCTGGGAAAACTACAGAACCTTTCTTCTTTTCAGCAAATCTTCATGCCTGGACAAGAGCACTGGTTATTCTATTCAGAAGCAAGGTGCTGTAAAAAGTGGCTGTACTGACATCTTTAGAGATGAAGAAAAGAAGCAAGGGGGGGAAAAAAAGAAAGGAGATAAGGAAGGCTAAATGACCTGTTAGGCAGTGGATGACTCAAATAACCTCAAACTCATAGCCAAGCTGCTAATAATGTTTGAACAATCCAATGTTCCCCTTGGCTAGTCATGCTGTTTGTGACTGAGAAAATGAAGGGCCAATACATGTCCAGAGATTACATGTTTCTGCATGAGTGAAGTCTGCTTTCCCCACAATGCCAGGCTTTTCCAGAAACCCTGCTGTTGCCACTCAGCATCAAGAAAGGAACAGTCACTTTCCTCCAACCCAAAACTTCTGTCTTGCCATTTCTGGCATTGTGTTGACTTTTGTTTTGGTATAAAGCTACAGTAGCCTTGTAAATTCACAAATACCACTTGTCATGTCTTAAACTTAAAAGACATCTTGTTTTCACTAGTCTGTCGACAAGTTTTGTTTATTTTTCAAATATTTTCTCTTTAACAAGCTGTAACAGAATCCAGTGTGTATATCTGCCTCAGACAACTAAGGATATAAAATAGCTGTATCCTAGCAAGACCCAAGAAGGCCTGCCTTAGGCAGAAGGCAATTCCTGATGAGTAAAACCCGTTAACAGATTTAGTCTCCCTTACACTTGGCCTTAAATCTGCCCTGCACATGCTAAAATAACAGAACAGAGTAGTGGAGCTACTTCTACAAAGCATTCCTGAGGCCAGGCCTGTTGGCTCTGTATCCCCTGCGGCTGCACACACTGTGTAGGCACTGAATAGTCTGTGACCACTCCAACGCACCGTGCTGCACGGAGCAGGGAGGACTCACTAATCAACATCTGTTTCCCATCAGCTGATACACCTGCACCTCTCTAGTAAAGAACAGTGTCCGCGACTTGAAACTGAAGAGTTCAGCGCCCACCAAGCCCAAAGCGCTTCACCGCCGGGGCCAGGAGCAGTATAGCCCCGGGAGGCGTTTGGCTTTGGGGCGGCTGGTCTCCATGGCCAAGCACTGCCCAGCCATGCTGGCGGTGCCAGAGACCGCGGAGTCGCGGCGCAGAGCTGCGAGGCAGCACCGTGCCCCCTCCGGCGTGCGGCCCCTGTGGGGATGGACGCTGCGGGCACACGGGGCGGGAAGGGAGCCTTAGGGACCGGCTGAGGACAGCAGCCCCCTCGGGGGTAGCACTGGACCAGCCCGACCCCCGGGCAGGGGCCGGCTCTGCCCCCGGGGCTCCGGTCCTCTCTCCATGTCCGCCCCCGGCAGAGGGGTCGCGCTCGGCGCCGGGCAGTTCAGCGCAGGGCAGGGCAGNTGTGCGCCCGGCAGCGCGGCGAGGGCTGCTCCGCGCTGCTGCCCTGCGACGAGAGCAGCGGCCTCTACTGCGACCGCGGCCCCGAGGACGGCGCGGCCGCCGGCATCTGCATGGGTAGGTGGCAGTATCTGCATGGGTAGATGGCGGCGGCAGGACGGCCCCCCCGTGCGGCGGCCCTCGGGGGGCGGCGGGGGGGGCCCCCCCGGGCGCC
>VYXD01015987.1:442778-459961 GCA_013397195.1 Hylia prasina
CCTTCATTGACTGCAAGGAGACGAGTTGACAGCCTGCTCACTGATGCCTGACATTGGAGTGAAAACCTCAAAATGAGTAGAATTCTACAACTGATTGCACTAAGATCATGGTCTCACCCTTTATGATTTCCAGTATAACTCCAGGAGTAGGATAACGTATAATAAAATCTTTGGCAAAATAGATTATTGCTATTTTTTTTTCTTTCTAGTCCAAGCTATACTTTTTCTTCCCCCTGTTTTCAATAATTTCTCAGTGTATGTGAAGATGGATGGAAAAATATTTATTTTCTTTTTCTAGTCCTGGTATTTACGTTATTATGACAAATGTGAACTTCATGAAATAATATTTTATTTCTCTCCTCTGAGAACTACTACACTGGAATTTTATTTATTTATTTGTTTGTTTGTTTGTTTCTTTTTAATAATAAGAAAACTCTTTTGTACCAAAGCTTTCTGTAATGACTCTTGTTTCAAAAAAATCATTCTAGTTATGTCCACCATGCTAGATTTTATAATATGAGCTGTCTATTGAGGGCACAAAATTTACTGTGTAATGAGGGAAAATTGTGCTCTTATTTTCCCTTTATCAGTCGCACTTCATGCATTAAACCTGTCAGGTCATTAAACCTGACCAGAGATACTATGCTGATATCAGTCAAGAGACTTAGCCTGCAACTGCAACAGGAAGATTTAGTTGCAAATATCTAGTAAATATTTTTAATGTTAGTTTAACACCCTGATGTTAAAAACTTTATTTCTATAAATGTGTAAAGTTAGAGCTAAGTCTGTTTCTTTATCATTAAATGTGTTTAAAATCTCTCTTTCCATGGACTGTAGAGGGAGCCCAGCAGATTGCCTGCCAGTGAGCTTGCTGGAGAACACAAAATTAATCTCATACTAAGCCTCTCCACTCAGAGAAACAGAACTGAGTAGCCACTGCTGGTCAATTGACTTAATTGAATGATTTGTATGTTAGCAAAAAGGCAAAAAACCTCCCTATTTATATTGCCAAAACATAGATTTATTCTGCCTTGGACATGCAAATGGTCACACTAAAATAATGAAGAAAAGTACCCCACTGACCTAAAACTCCTCAGTGTTCATGGAAGTTAATTTGGTTGTTGTTATTCTCAATGTCAGAATAAAGTACTTCCCCCAAAGTACATTTCAGTGCAGGGCCACCTGGATGTGTGGCCTCATGTTGTCTCTCCTCTTCTGTAGCCTCTCATGCCATTACCCTGTGCTAAGACTGTTTTCCACACTCTTCAATGCTTTTTTCCTATGCTTTCCTTACCCCCCTCCTTATTATTCTCTTCCACTGTGCCCTCAAGTGGTAAATTAAGCATGTACATGCATATCCCATTGCCAGAGGCCTTCCCTATGCCTCCCATGACCCCATGCACACATGCATCCTGACTTCTCCCTTTCTCCATGAGACCTGCAGCCTTCAGGATACATGCTGTGTCCATTCCAGTCTATTTGCTTGGAGCTAATTAGAACCTTTATTTTAAGCTGGTAAAATTTTTTTCTGCTGGTAAAAGATAAAGAATATTTAGAAGTATATAATAAATTATTTTCTAAAGAATAAAGTGTGTTAACTGAGGGAGATTTGCTGTCCTATGCCTCTGGGTCTGGCTTAGTTAAGACCCAAGCTCAGCACTTCATGTTGCTTGATTCATAGAAATTCAGGAAGAATCCATCCATTAGGCCAAACAGAGGCTTGAGGTTACACATACCCAGGATTGTGCTCTGATCATCAGGACAGAAGAGTAAGTATGTTAGACCATGTGGGAGGATTGCTAGTTTGGGTTGTTTTGGCTTCCCTCTTTGTTTTTAATTAAAGAATTGCATTTTAGTATAAATTTATGTGAAGAGGCAAAACCCAGAAATCCTTACATAGATTGAGGCAGAATTAAATTATTTGAACTACATTTGTATACAACTATGATCATTGAAATGCTTGAAAAGTTGGACCCTTCACCACCTTCCAAAAAGTGTATTTTCAGACTGTAGCATGCTAGACTACCTACCTCAGAAATAAAATGCACCTCTTTGGGGAAGAGAATCGGAATTTTAATATAATGAAAATATTCTGCATTAAGTATTTCACATTCTGCAGTTTATGTTCTCACTCTGTGGGCTGTGAGTTTGCAATTGTACTTGAAACTCTGTCATTCTCTTAACAGGACCATGCTAAGGGCTGCCTTTGCCACCGCTGCATTGCTTAGAGGAAAGATAGACGAGCCCATCGCTTGGGGGCCAGAAATACGAGCAGTATTTCACTTCCGATTCCCAGTGCAGGATGTGTTCCAGCGCCCGGGCTCCGTTCTCCTGCAGCCCGTGGAGAAGGGGGACACCTGGTGGCTGCGGGCCTTTGGGACCTGTAAAGGAAACCTTCGGATTGCTGCTGAAAGCAGGGATGCATCCCGACAGGATGAGGCCAACTGATGTTGCTACTGAAAACTGCCGCTGGTTAGGGAGACAACAGCAGCGAGGTAGGCCAGAAGCCCAACTTTTAAATGTATCTAAATTTTTATTTTCATTATGGCAGGGCCCAGCCTCCTCCTTGTTTGTTTTGTGTAGATATACAATGCAGGAGAAAGTTTCTCATCCCAGGCTTTCCAGTTAAGTGGGAAGGACACAATGGATGAAGGGGAGGCCCTTTTCTCTAGTTAGCACACAAAGCACTAAAAGCTCAGAATATATGAGGAGCTTCCTCCGCACCACACACATTTGTGGTAAACCCAGGAAATGAGCCATTTCTCTTAAGTCACTATCTACAACCCTAACCACAAAGGCTCTCCTCCTGCTCCTCCTCCTGCTCCTCTTAGCTTTACCCTTTCAAGGCTGCTCTGCACTTCAGAGGATCACGCTGCAGAAGAAATGACTTTCTTGTCAGAGAACGGGAGGGATCTCAGATTCCACAACAGAGAGGCCTTTAGGGAATAGCCCAGGGAAAATGATGGTCCCAGGAATGGTGATTATTTGCTCCACAGAGAAGAAGTTGCTCTCTTTGTATGATGCAGATGTACTTAAAACAGTCGTGCTTCATCGGATTACAACCCCCCGTGTTTTGGATTACAGAGTGCCTGGTGGAATATGGCTTTGCTTCCTTGGGATGCTTGTGAAGGAAATAGCCATCCCTGACCTGCACTAACCATTATTCAGTGTGGCTGCCAAATCTTTCCTCTTCCAAGCTGTAATGAACATTTTAGTTTCCATATCATAGTGAAAAAACCCAAAAGGGATCGGTATCTGCAGCCCATCCAAAGTGACAGAACTCCATCTCGATTAAGAGGCAAGGAAGATCAGGAGCCCCAGGGCTTGCCAGTGAGTCAACACCCTGCCTCCCAGGCACTTGGCACACACAAACACACACACACACACACACACACACACAAACAAAAAAAACCAAACCAAACCAAAAAAACCCAAACCAAACCAACCAACCAAACAAACAAACAGGGCAGGGGGGAAGAGCGAGAAGTTTTTGGTGCAACCTTCGGGCCTGTCAGAAGTGGGAGGGGAGAGGAAAGGATAAAGGAATTGTTTTGAGGAATAGGAAAAGCCTCAAGGCAGCTGCAGCTGTTACCTGAATTTCTTTGAGGCTATCTGTGTTCTTCTATTTAAGCTTGTTTGGGCTTTTGGTTCCTGGAAAGAACTGATATGTTCTTGCTTTAATTCACATTTTTTTCCAGCATTTTAAAGCCTGTCCCCAGTTAAAAAAAAAAAAGAAAAAAAAATCTCTTGAAACGCAGGTGCTGAACTTTACCCAGCTTTTCACCTTTTCCATGAAAAGAGGTTTTCCAGAAGTTTTCCAGATTTGCCACGAGGGGGAGGCAGCTGAAAAATTATGAGACATCCGTTCTTCGACCTCGTTTTTTTATGGAAAAAACACTGAGATATCCACAAAAAGAGTTCAAGCAAATCTGTTTTCAGCCTTAAGGAAAATATTAATCTTTTTATGTCTATTATCAATTAATATACTTTCAAGTAAAGTTTGGTGGGGTTTTTTTAAATCTTATTAACTGCAGTTAGGATAAAATTCAACATTTCCCAGAGGAAGGATATGTACTAATGGAAATGATGCTTTTGCTTTTATATAGAAAGGGA
The DNA here is from genome assembly GCA_013397195.1 of Hylia prasina. NCBI lineage: Eukaryota > Metazoa > Chordata > Aves > Passeriformes > Sylviidae > Hylia > Hylia prasina. The sequence goes on from VYXD01015987.1 coordinate 446,892, forward strand.
AATAATAGAAATTGCTTCTCCAGAACTTAAATGAACCCACAAACACATACTGCATGATTCATATGAAGTAGATAAAAAAACTTTCTAAATTTCAGACTTTACACTTCATATTGAATTACACAATTCATACTTGTGCTGAAAAAGCAGCTGCTTTCTCTTTCTAATAGAATATTCTACACAGTCCAAATCCTTTCCACAAACAAATTAATTTTCTGTGTGTCTTCAACAGGATTTTTAAGGACATATCTGTCAAAACCGAAGAACATGAAAAGCCTTAAAGTGATAACTAAGGTCGTCAAAAGCCTTCCACCACCCACAACATGACCAGACAAGGCAGAGAAGAAAGCCAGATGAGGCAGAGACAGGTCAGGTCTCCAGCAGATCAGTGGCAGATCCAAAATACAAGGGACAAGTAACGTGTCTGTTGGATGACTTCTCTTGTTGAAGTGATGAAAATAAAGGGAGGTTTCTCTCAGTTTCTCTGATGACTGTACTTCAACAGTCATGAAGCATTTGAAGTCCAAGGTCAAAGTGAGCAAAGAGCTATGAAAAGCAGCTGGGGAACCCTTTGGGAACACTAATTATGAGCCTTTGAGAAATGGGTCTTTTCCCCTGTGTGAGACATGAATCTATCAAAGATTGGTATTCAATACCAAGCCTTCAGAATAGGCCACCTTTGAAAGCTATAATGAATAACCTCGAAAGAAGCCCTTATAAAATCTTAAACATGCACAAGATACTAGCCAAGGGCTTAATAAAATACACAAGCCCCACATGCAAAAAAACAGGCAAAACAAACAGAAAGCTATGGCAACTCCAAACATAACAAGTTGGACCTCATAAGGAGGAATTAACAGCAAATCTCTCAATAACTTGCCTTTTGTGGCCAGAGGTCTGCTATCTCCCCAGGGTACAGAGCACAGAGAAACCAAATTAAACTGTGGTTATCTGATGTCTCTAGTGAGATTCACTTTGTCGCACGTCAGAGCTCAGTGGGCAGCTGAAGTCCAGGGCCGGGAGTCAGAAAGTCTGCGTTTGGTTCCCAGCTCTGCCACAGGCTTGCTGTGTAGCACTGCTCTACTTACTCAGCCTTTGTTTGCCTCAGTTTCCATGGCATAAAGAGCCAGGGATTGCAACAGTGCTGCTGCACAGGGCAATGCTGCAAAGCCCAGAGCAGGGCTGCTCGCATACCACCCCAGCAAGGGGGGTAACCACTGTCAAAGTGATAGTTTCTAGATGTTCAGCATTACATATTTTTGAGTTGCTAGGATTCCTGGCAAGGAAGGATGGCTTTCAGACCGGCCTCACTCTATGGACAGTGGATTAAGTGATTGCTGGAAGATGTGGCATTTCTTAATTGCAGTAGGTTAGTATGCCCAGGTGTCGAGCAGTGTGGTGAGGGGAGACCACGCAGCAGTGCCGTGTCCCAGGAGCCCAAGGCCACATGGCACAGGACTAACAAGGCTGGAGAGGGGCTGAAGTCCTTCAGAACCCCACTGAGCTGCTGGACTCTGTTTTCTAGATATTAGTGACCATGAGTTGCTCAAGCTGTAGCTGTAGGAACAGTCTGCTGAGCCACAGAGAACTGGGACCATATAATATAGCAGTGATGACAGGGAGCAACTGTGCAACCTTTGTAAAATGTCATCACTGAAAAGGTGTCCTCATCCCCATGGTTACACAGCACCATCTGCAGCAGGGCCAACCCCAGACAATGCACATTTTTGGCCTCCTGCGATCCCTGCAGTTTATAGATGGTGTCTCATGGCCTGGGGCAAACTCAGCTTCATAGAAAAGAAACCTCAGAATAAATTCTGAGACCTTAGTGGAGATCTAGAGTGCCACTTGGCAGGGTCTCATCCCATCATGCTCAGTCATTTCCCATATTACCATGTAACAGGAATCCTGCATCCACCCTGGTTTCTGATGGAGGTGTACCTAACCACAAAGAGAGGAATTTGCAGGAAGCCTGTGGGAAAAGACGGCTGCGGCCAAAGGCAATGGGAATGCACTTTGGCATGTGGGAACATGGGATAACAGTGAGCTAGATCCTGGCACTGGGATTTAGCCCAATGCATATTTGCTACACATGGAAGAAAGCCAACAGACCCTCTCCAATGCCAGGAGATCAGGCAAACCAGTCTGCAAAAATGGCAGCCACAAAAGGAAATATCTGAATTAAATCCATTTAAAAGAGAATAATTAACATTATTGCAAGTTCAATCCTTTCCAGCCTAGAAATGTCACTAATAAAGATGCCTGTGTGAGGTGTGATTCAAACAGGTTCCCTTGTCAGACTCAGTCTTTATCTGCTTTAAGAGTTGAATCATTATCATCATAAAAAGGTTTGTTTTAGAAGATGCCTTGAAGATCACCTAGTTCCATTAGAAGATGTCTTGATGTCATGAATTATGAAATATATTATTAATCCCCACAGAAGAAAGTAACCAGGACATCACATCTTACCTGGGATTTGTGGTCAAAACAAACACTGTGTAACCCAAGAGCTCACCTCTGAAGAGGCTGGGTGTACTGGTTATAGCAGCTGGAGGAGGCTCCATGGTGGCAAAACAAAATGACAGGGGCCAAAGCAGTAGGAGCTGATTTCCCCTTGCAGACAGACAGGAAACTGAAATGTATGAGCCAAACCGTCTATGCTTATTCTGAAATAAGATGAAATCAGCTAGGTAGGAGTGGAATGGCTGTAGTGGAGATGTGCTTCTTAACTTCAGACCAAGCATGGAAAGGTCAGTGGATGCTACAGCCACCCTGCAGCATCATAGGAACACTAACCTCTAGGCATTTCTCTCTGAGAGAGATCCACAGTTTGTACCTCCAACTTCTTGACTTCCTACTAACCTTTAGAGGAAGGGTTAAAGGAAACCAGTGAGTAACTAACTAATTGACTAAGTTTTCCTAATCATCCTCCATAGAACATCCTTGTACACAGATCTTACCTGGTTCAAAGAGTTTCTACAACTCTTGTGGGAGTATAAATTAAGGCTTGAATTTGTCCCTTTGGAAAGAAAAATGAATGAGTGAAGTAACTTCAGGCAGTTTTCTTGCATTTAAATAGCCAAAATTACTTGCAATTATTAATAATCATTAAATTAGGCAGTAGTTATATGGACTTTAATCCACCAACTTGTGTCACAGGAACTGCTTTCTTTTTACTTATAACATCAGCCACATCTTAGTTTCTATGATCCTCCAGACCCTCTTTTTACACTCTTGTTTTTGACATGAGCTGTCATAGAAGCTGTTGGGGGCCTTTGCTTTCACAAAGTCATTTTTAGCTGTTTCTTTATTTCAGATGAAAACGTCATTTACATTTCACTTCTAGGAACACAAGTATCAGAGTATAATGACATAAGACAATACAATAAGAAAATAGGAATACAATAATACAAGATAAGGAGACTGGGAAGCCAGAAGCGAAAGAAATTTATTAATAAGTTATCTGGGTCATGACCCAGCAGAAAAGGTCCCAAAGACCATGGGACTCTTCATAAATTGTTCTGTATGCATAATGGAGTTCTGCACAGGGAACAATTCTCATAAATTACATTGGCAGCTGAGATACAGGCAATGAGGGAGGGCCTGACCTCCAGCCTCTTGGGCTTTCTCTGTTGTGTGGCATTTGCAGGTCCCTTTTCCACTGTTTGATGTTTTTGAAGTTGTTTGAAATTTGCATCCAGAAAATCATTACAGAGAATTGTATCAAGATGTGTTTTAATATAGTTTATATTTCCAGTCAGTCCTTCCTATCCACCTCCCAAGTCCCAGAATTGTACTGAATAGAAAAATAAGAAACAGGGTTGTGAAATCACCTCCAGTGTGATGCAGCCCAGGCCAAGGCTCAAAAGACTGTGTTGTTCAGCCTGACCTACATCAGAAGGAAATGTAAAACCTGATTCCTGATGCCCTCGCTGTGCTGTGGCAGTGAGCCAGTCTGAGCACCACCCTGTCACTGCACCTTACAATCTCTCTGCAGAGTGGTACTACTTTTGATCGGCTTCCTGTAGGTCTTGAGAGCTCTGAATAAAAGCCAATTTTACCAAAATTAATTTTTTTCATGTAAAAAGCTCAGTATTTTAATTTTGGTAAAGATAAAGACAAGAGCATAGGAAAAAAAAAATCCGTGTTCTCTTAAATTATACCTGTAATACATAGCCAAAAATGTTCCACAGCATCTCTCAGTCTGCAATGACATTTTCACCAGAAGAAAATTGCCTCTAATATGACCATGTTGCAGATGCTTCTGAAGTTTGAACAATTTTGGCTCTGAGGTCTTCTCTTTCAGTTCTGAATTTTACTGTTTCAGATAGAGAGCAAAGAAGTGTCAGATGTTACAGACAAAGCAGGTGCTTATCTAAAACAGAGATTGTAAGACAGAGCAAATGGTTTCTGACCAAGAGAAAGGTTAACATCTCAGCACAAACTTTCTCCAGGTGTTTATACAATACTTATATCACCACTTCGAAAGGAACCTAATTACATGTGCCTAGCATGATGGTGCTTGTACTTATAGCTCTGGTGCAATATAGATCATGATGAAATATAATAACAATAGATCCAATGTGGAATTAGCCTCCAACAAACACCTAGCTCTCTTGTAACTGGGATAGCACTTGTGCCTAACAAACAGCAGCTGAGACTGTCCAGCATCTGGGAGTTTGGAAGCTGCAAAGCCATTCAGATCCAGCAAGAAAACCACTGTGTTTGTGCCAACAAAAGAGCATTCTGTTTTGGGACAAATTTAAAGAAGATATAGGTCTACATGGGAGTCCATACAAAGTGGTTTTCATACAGCCTTGCTTTGCTGTCCCTAAATGCTTGGACATGCCACTGTTTTTCTTGCAGGAAGGTGCAGATGCTCAGTGAGCCTGGCCCTGGCTTACATAGCACAGGGAGAGCCTCAGACATACCAGTCCTGATCAGCCTACAGAGAGAGCAAAGCAGTACCAAGGGAGACTTAGATTGCCTGGGGACTGGAGGAGCAGAGACAGGCTGAAACTTTATGGTATATGATGCAAAGCTGTACATCTTGGAGATTAAGAATATTTGACAGAAACATGAAATTGTGATTTGAGAACAGAAGACTGAAGAAGAACAACAATGAATGGCTGATGCATTACAGCTGCTATGGTGAGCCAGCCAGGCATACACATGGCATAGAGAGGATAAATATTTCTGTGGGCACAAAATAAAACTGATATTCCAGGATTTAATCAGTACGGGCAAGGGATTTTTGTTTGGAGGAACGTGATTTTATATGCATTTTTGCTTACATATCCATTTTCATTAAGGTTGATTTTACCACTAGAAGAGCTATGAAGGAAACAGGCAACAGGAATGCCTGCCTTACAATATTAGAAGCATCTGTCTTAGCCTGGAGCAAACACTCATGGAGAAAAATCATGATTACTCTCTATAAACACAAAGTAGAAAAGCTCATTCAAGAGCACATGGGCACAGGCTAGCAATGAAGTTTAAGCTGGAAGTTTACAAAAGGGTTCCTAATGGAGAAAACAGTATATTCCAGTAGGAAGGGAAAAGCGCCAAACTAAACTTATTTCTAGGACAGCGCTTGTTAAAGGCCTCTGAACCTTCTGTTTTACTGCAGTGTCAAAGTACTTGAATTTAGAGCTGGGTTACTTTACAGACCTAGGTATTGGAGAGTCCTGACTCTGCACAGTCTTATCAAAGGATAAGACTGTGTCAGTGTTTCACTGACACCTAAAATTAACTGGGATGCCAGAATTGAGATTTGTACCTCCTAAACTATTTCAGAGGTGTCAATTTTGGTGTAGGACCCCCAGACAGCAGATTCTGCCACCTCTACTACATACAATTCTGCTTCCCTTCAGGTGACAAGGGCAGGGGTGATGCTTTCTCATGTGTTTTATCTTAGCAACAAAAGCATTTGTCTGGGGAGCACAATATCAGCACTTGTTGGGAACTCACCCTGTTCCATGTTCAGTGGGGAATAAGTAAAGCAAGAGGAGGTCAGAAGTCTGTGGACAGACGGAACTGTCCCTGCTGTTCCTGCTCCTGTCCCTGCTCTGTAATGTTACCAGGCGTTGGATACAATATGAGAACAGCTCTGGAGGAGGTAGAGGGGGGAGTCCAGGCCGCTTCCTTCCCAGCTAGATGCCCTCTGCCCTGAACTAAAAGGTCATGCTTTTGTTCTTCCTCTCCTGCAGGAAAGCTGAATTTTTTCCTGCAGTTTTCCCAAGAACAATGCAGTTTGCACAGTCCAGAATAGTCTAGAGCTGGTCCCTAAAAAAGCTGCTGTTTGAGGGGAGCTATGGTTTTGAATGACGGATGCTCTTGTAAGCACCAGAATATGGAGAATGGGCCCTATACCCTGCATCTGCTCAACTCCCACTTAACTGAACAAAATGTGAAAAACATCCCTCTTCTTTTCATCCCAAAATATGACAGGTTTTTGGACAAATACTTTTGATATGTGAATACAGTAGTGCATATGAAATGATGAGCTAAATAAATCATAAACTGGGAACAAACACAAGACAATGAAGAAACATTTGTAATACTTCATAATACTCTTATTTTTAAAACTGACAAGCAGAGCAAGCAACACAGTTCCCAACACATGACAGGAGGGGACATGCTGTAACATTTAACTTCAATCAACAAAACTCAAATAGACTGTTGATCTGCATAATTGTTTAAGCCAGTGTTTTCAAACTTTTAGAGTGATGGGACCACCATTAATGCTAAGATCCTCTTGTGGACCACCATGTACCCTGTATCACCAAACTTTTAATTGAAAACACAACTGAAAGCTGTTCAGCTTGGTTCTGCAGCCCATCTGTGGACTACTTACCAGAAGATTGTGGACCACCAAAGGTCTGCAAACCACAATTTTATAATTATCAGTCCAACTGACTCAAGACCAGGCATGTGCCAGAAAAAGCAATGGAGGGATACTAATGTCACTACAAAGATATTACACATGAATAACCATATGGATACAGAGCTCTTTATACCACCCGCAGCTTTCCATGTGGGAACACTATTCCAGTTCCTGATTGTCCTCTTGCTAATGTCTCCCATACAGTGTATTTTTTGCAGAATATCCTGGGACTTGTTTATATGTATGAGCTTTGTGCCACAGCCAGTAGCTACAATTAAAGCAAAATTATAAGTGGTAGGGAAGGGAGGAGAACTTGGCTACCAGTAAATTTCACAATCAATGGTTCTCCTGCTACTCATAAAAAAGTTTAATTGCTCCCCTTCTTGTTTGCTTCATTGTTTAACTAGTTATGGGCCAGACCAGTTTTTAAAAGTCTCTGAGTCTTGTGAGTCTGTATTTACAGTCCTGGTTCTCCCCCTCACTTATAGGAGGTGGAGCAGTGCAAACCAGAAATCTCTAGCCACAAATGACTACTCCTAGTCTTGCCCAAATACAGTTTTCTTATATGTTTTGGGCATCCTTGAATTCTTGGTTTATGTTTTTAGGTTCATCCAAACTCTAATTACACACTGAATAGCAGATACTTATTTAACCTGCTGTAATACATGTACACACACGTACTCACATACACAGAGGGTTTATCTACAGGACACAGTGAAGTGCTGTGCAGAAATGCCTTAACTATCTATAGATGACCTTGCTGAGGACCACACAGCACTGCACAGAGCCATGCTCAGAAGCCCAGTGCACCTTGAAAGCCAACATTTTCTTTCAGGGTAAGGGTGGATACCACAAGGTAGAGAAGCCCAAGTTGTCTCTAAACAAGTTTACTCAGTTAGTACAAATAGTGTAGCCATGACCCCATGAAGCAGTGTAGGCATATTGTAAGGGAAATATTCTTTAATACTAACATTCTTGAGGCTTCCATGGTGCTTTTGCAAAGGAAAACTCTCATTCTCTCCTTACTCTCCCATGGACAGGTAAATAAATGCCAGGAAAGTCCCTCCCCAAGGCAGCAACAGGCTTAGATCATGCAAAGACCAAAGAGGCAAGAAAGCAGGATTCTAGCTGCCAGAAGGAGTAAGGGGGCCACTTTCGGGTTTCTTGACCATCCCTAAGGTGAACCCTTGCAAATGCATTTAAAAGCTCAGAAGAAATTTTATGTGAAATTCATGTTTAGCACTTTGCAGTTTGGACTAGGTAAGGCTCTTTGGACAGCATTTGTAGTTGCTCGGGAAGCATACGGCACGTTATCGTTTGGATACAGAAAGGTTGGGTGAGTTACTCTAAATTGCACAGAAAATCAGTGGCAGGGCCAAAAACTGATGCAAGGAATGATGATTACATGTTCTGTTTTCTTGACCCTATGCCTCCATCCTAGTACTCCAAAAGGCAGCTCACTTAGGCAAACGCAGAGAGGGAGGGAACAAGGAAGAGCAAGATTAAAAACTCTGGAAAAGAGATTGCATAGAGGAAGATGTTGCATACCACCCCTAAAAAACTGACAAATGGAAACAGCAGCAGTACTCCCAGGCCAAGCCTGTGGAGACAAATTTATCTCTTGTGCAACATTAGTGATGGAAAAAGACTGTTATTCCAAGAATGGATTCAAGCCAACAAAGTAACGCAAATTTGCTGTGTTGTAGCAGGAATTTTTCTTATTCTTCTTATCTTTGACCTTTTACTGGGAAAAAAATAGAGCTGAGCAAAGCTGTACTCTGGTAAGGAAAATATATCAGTAGCACGTGGCTTCATGAAATAGAAGAGCCATGGATGTGTTTTATTCAAGGAAGATCATGTAGATATACTTGGTTTACACAAACACTAAGCTGATGCTAATGCTTGCCCATGGCACTGCACACGATGTGCTGTTCCAACACTGCTCAGTCTCCATGTCTGAGAAATTAGTGTGACATCTAATGAAACAATCCCTCCAGGGGAAAAAAAAAGTTATTCTCTGCTGTTTCCAGTGCTTCAAAGCATGTGTGAACCCCGTGATGCTCAGAGGCATCCACAGCCCCGCTCCCATGCTTGGGGCCAGCCTGCAAGGAGCTGCTGGTGCAGACCCTGAGCTTCCTTACACACGTGGCATGGCACAGGAACGTGCTCCTCCCCACACACCAGCTCCCACTGCTGGGCTGGCACACCTCACTGGGGTGCTGAAGGCAAGGCAGCTCAGCCTCCAGGGAAGCAATGGCTCTGTGTCCTTCTGCAGCCTTGCAGCTCTCTGAGAGAGCCAGCACCTACGTTCGTGACGGGACCGCGTGTGTGAACAAGCATTTCTACTTTTTTTAAAATCTTTTTCACAGATTGTTTTTGGAATCTGCGAGCTTATGGGTCTGAAATAACACAGTCTGTTTTATTCATGATACCTCAGGTCCTGCTTGGAGGAAGCACAGAAAGAAGACCAGATCTAATCTCATTTTATTTCATCTTGGAAGCTCCTTGAGGAATTCAGAAAGCCTGTGAAAACGCAAAAACACACAGAGAAAGAAAAGAGAAAGACCTGCAAACAAAGAAATTCAGCTTTATTTGTGTTCCCCTAAACACATTTGTCAACTGCGCAGCACTGTTACCACTGATGATATTTCCTCAGGTATCTTAGACTCACTGAGCTACATAAACTGTTCACCAGTCTCTAGGACCCTAAGTGGCTCATATTTATTTCACCTGTATCCCCTCACATTCTTCTCCTTATTCACTTTTCCCAACTTCCTTCCATCTCTCACTATGCCCATTGTGACCCCTCAGATAGGCAGACCTACAGACTAGTTTTTGTGCTGTGTCAGGGCAAATTCTGGGTGCATGCCTCTTTCTTCCAACTTGTCCCAGCAACAGATTTGGTGTATGGTGGGATCTCCCCACACTTTCTCCTCCACAAACAGTTCCTCTGAAGCCTGCCACACATTTTCACAGTAGAGGCAATGGAACGAACTCCCAAGCCCCGTTTAGTTTTCACTCCACCAGAGACCTTAAAAAGAACTCTTATTTTAAAGCTGCTCTGTAGGACTTACTGTCCACATCAATGTACACAGGATCTTCAGACACATCTCCTGTCCCTAACACTAGCAGGCTAAACACTTTGCTGATGTATTGCCATACTTACACTGAGCTCCTCCTGTGTCTTAAATTGCATAAATATCCTTGAACCCATGTGTCTAAGACGTGCTGCAGCAGAAGGACCCACCTCAGGGAGCCAACATCTCTTGGACTGAGCCCACCAAACAAAGCTGTGGGCAGCAGCCCCAGGGCACTGGACCCCAGGCTGCCCCCATCTCCTCATGCTTGTCCTCACCTCGAGTCTGTGGCAGTCCAAGGCAGCAGGGAAGACCTTGACCCATCACTCCATGTCTTTCCCAGAAACAGTAGTGGTGGCCTGCCTCTCCATGCCAGGCAGAAAAGTTCAGCAGCTCCTGTTACTGCCAAGGTGGCTTGATGAGCAGTCAGGGACTCAAGAGCCACAATTCAACCCCTGCAGCTGCTGTGGTTAAACCGTCTTCTTAATTACACAGGAAAATGTGCTTGAAATCATGAGTTTCATTGGTTCAGTTCACCCTGCCTGAAACCAGAGTAAAATGGGCAAAAGAAATCATAGTTCAGAGCCAATTTTGCCTTTCTGCACCAGCCTTATCAGGATGTGGGGACATTTGGAGACTGGGAACCAAAGGTTTTTCGTGAAACAGAGAGAGTCATAACCAAGATATTTCTTAAACCACACAGATTTTTTTGAAGTTTGTTGTGGTTCATATTAGTTGTTGCTTTTTTACCCCACTCTCTAAGAAGCTATTGCCACTGATACCGGTGTTTAGCAAGCACTGAAGGTTTCTCTATTATATGCACAGATGATTTTTTTTTAATTTGTCATAGGTAGCTACATCCAGAAATTTAGAACTAAGAATAAACTCCAAGACAGATCAACTTGCAACTATAACAATAACTGCCCTTGGTGTGCAATGATGTTTGAACCATACAAAATAATCTTTGCAAATGTAGGATACATTGCTTCAGCAGCTGTGCTTTTGAAGATGTTGTAGACTTCTTACTGCAAGAAGACTGCAAGTTACTTTCATCATACTGTTTGGAAAAAATAGGCAAACCTCAGGGATTACTAATGATGTGTAAATAAACCAAAATGAGCGTTCTAGGGAAGGAATAAACAGCAGCAATGCTTGAGACCTGACATGGTGACCCAGGTAACTATAATGATCAGTGCCTTCCCCAGAGGAGCAAAACTTAGAGAGTGTAGAACTGGAGACACCATACAGTTTAAAATTAATAGAGCCTTAGGCTAAACAGAAGGAAACAACCTCATAAGGTTGTCAGGGGGCTTTTTGTTCACCCTGTGCCATGCCTCCTTTCATTGTGCAAGGCTGTTATCAACTTTCATTAGTGACTCTTTTGGCATAAAATTTTTCTCCCATGAAACATGCAGATTTATATGGACAAAATTAAGATTATTAAATTAAAATCCTGGATGCTTGGCAATGAAATATGGCTGAGGAAAAAAGTCTGAAAGCACACAAGAAACAATCAAGTCCCTTGGCAAAAAAATAAGCAAATAAATACTTTGTAGCTGGATAAATGTTATGTTGTGCTAGATTTCAGGAACATCAGGGGCATAAACTCACAACAGACATAGGAGAGCAAATAATATTCTCTTCCAACCACATGGAGCTCTAGACTGGGGTCTCATCTTTTCTTTAAAAACATTTAATTTTACAAAATTTATTTTACAAAATTTATTTTACTGAAACATGCACTACATCTGGAACCCAAGACACGTAGCCACAGCTACTAAATGGTGGAATGCTTATTGCTTCCTCTCACTGCTGGAATCCTGTAGGATTCCTGCAGAGGGTACCAGCACCATCAGGAGCACAGGAGACATCCCAGACTGGTCTGCCCATACCATGAGAGCTGTTGTATGTGATTGGAGAGAGGCACAAGGAGTAACAGACCTCCTCAAATGGAAGAGTGAACTGAAAGTGAGTCTTGGCATCTACAGCTGTCTCCACCAGCAATTCACAGGCACAGGCTCCCATACTGACCCCTCTCCTGCCTCCTGTCAGGTCTGTCCTTCCAGACCACACTTCCTGTCTTTCTTCTTTGTGACAGATGATCAAAATGGGGTAGGAAGAAAATCAAAATCAAACCAGGTTAATGCATTAAAGCATAATGATAATAATCACTTTGGTGAGTCTCATGGCAGGCCCCACTCTCCTGCAGCAAAAGGCTGTGTAAAGCTGGAGCTCTCTTATGGAAAGCAGCAAGTCACAGTTTCACAATATTTCTTCTGCTTTGTCCACAATTAGGCAAGGAGAAACATTAATTTGGCTTTTAACACAGAGGTTCCACTCTTCTCTCAGTACTCAGTAATGGAAAACAGACAACTCTTAGACTCCTAAGAGTTGTAATTATTCACTAGATTATGGTAAAGAGCATCAGCAAACACCTTCACCTTGAGAAACAAGAAAGGGGATAACCAGAGACAAGAAGGAAAATACAACATGGAGGACTAGAGAGCACACAGTTCTTACAAGAACAGACATGTAACAACACCTGCAGGAACTCTCACATAAGAAATACAGACACAACTGGAGGCAGTACCAGCACCGGGGTTGTCTTGACAGTTACAAAGGAAGGAATTGCAGAAGCTGGTTTGCTTTAATTGCATGCAGCCAGAATGAAATCCACACCAGAAATTCTATGTACTTAGTGCTTTCAAGAAGTCAAATTACACAAAGCTGAAAACAATTATGAGCCAAATTATGCAGAGAAAGAATTTAAACAGGAAAAATCTGAGTGATAATTGGGAACTATTTAAACACAATTTACTAAGTGCCCCAAAAGGCACATTCTCACATTGCACAAAAGATGACAAGTGGAGTTAAAAACAAAAGCAAAGCAAAACAAAACAAAAACGCAAGCTGGCTTAGAGAGGAAATTAAATCAGCTTTTGCAAAAAACTCCACAAACAATCCCACTTCATAATTCACCCAGCAACAAAATATTAAACAAACAAGCCCCACATCTATCATCATTAATAAGGAAGGAACTGCTGATAACAACTGTGTATCAGATACCAGCAAGGGCAGATGAAGGGAAACAATGGAATACAAAAGCGGGG
>VYXD01015987.1:459999-493590 GCA_013397195.1 Hylia prasina
GGTGTGGCTATTGAAATGATAGCAGGGAGGATCTTTTTTTTCCCTAAGCATATCAGAGGAAAAAGGACTCCTAAGACTTGTAATTATTCACTGTTAGATGGTAAAAGTGAAAGAATCATAGAACCATAGTTCTAGGAATTTTAGGTTTTGATAAAGGTCATAGTATTTTCAGTGTGTTCTTAAATCTCCATAAGGAGATTTTGATTTAGAACCAAAGAATGGGGGAAAGTAATGCAACAGTAGAAATACAATTTGTTGCATGCTAAACATGTTTAGAAACGCTGACCCAAAGGAACACTGCAGTGCCCCTGAGGCAGGCAGCAGGGTCCAGGGGACAGTGCAAGTCAGGCAAGGCGTTGAACTGGAGCTTTCCTGGCTGCCTGCACAGCCCTGTCCAAACCACAGACCCCAAGTCAGGCATACAGTGCTCCCAGGTCTCAGGAGATCCATGTGAGGAGGAAAAGGCCATATTGTCAGCTGTGCAAGGTGATGGAGATGATCTGTAGGAGATCCCTCTCCTATGTCACAGATGTGCTAATCTGTGCACCATATTTGCACTCTATGCACCATACCCACAGCAGCACAGACTTTATTATAAAGTACCTCAGGAGCCCAAAAATCAACACAAGTGTGACCTAACCAAGGCCATACATGTTGAACACTGAACCCAGGCTTCTGTGCTGCATGCCAGTGCCTGGGTAGCAGTGGATCAGGCAGATAGGGATAGCATACATGGGGCCAGCACAAAGTGGCTTTCACCCTTCATGTCTGTCTCCCCAGCTTGGGAGGACCTGGGACCTTACACAGACACCCTTGGCTTTTGTAGACCTTCTGCCAGCTCATTTAGCCTCTAATACAGCCTGATACCCACCCTTGACAGACTATTGCCATCAGTGCTGGTGCCCTACAAGAGGCATCTTTAAAGCGACTCTGAAGTCCAGACTCCTATGGTAACTTGATCCATGGCATTTATGATGATTTCCAACAAGTAAGGCCATGAGAACATTGCTGTGACAGATGCTATGCTCTTGGCTCCCAGCTGGTTGAAGATGAATATGTTACATCCTTTTGAAAGGATTTGGCTGAAAAACAGGGAGAAATGCTACCAGTTTGCCTCATCCTGGCAGACATCCCTGCTGTGCCGTGGGTCAGGCGGAATCATTTATGGGGCAGGCAGATGGCAGGTGACATTTTCTCTGAAAGTCCTGGGAAGGGGAGAACACTGTAGGCAGGAGTATGTGGTGAGCAAAAGGAACATCCTCCTTTGGCAAAGCAGGAGCCCTTCAACAGAGCAGAAGGTGGAAGATGCAGTAAGGTGCTTCTCCCAGGTGCCAAGAGGGGACTGGCAAGGCTAGATGCACCTGAAGAAGCTGGTACAACATGGCAGAACTAAGCCTAGGCTTGAAGGAAAGGACCTATCCTTAAGGACACAATGAGTGGGAGTGACATTCGTTTATAGACTTTTTAAATTTAATCCCATATTTCCTTGAAGATTTCTAGTCATGATTTATCTTCCAGTAAAGCCTGGCCACGCAGTTCACTAGCTCCTCTGGCATATGGATGCACTAATTTTCATAAAAAAGCACAGATCTTCCACGAGCACTGCATATCACCCATTCTTCTGACAGCCAACATCACCTCAAGACAAGGCTCAAAACCAGACCAAGGCCTTTTCACCCATTGCTGCAATTCCACCCTCCCCAGACAAGTTGTTTGCATTGAATATTACTCACAGATAAAGAAAAAAGAAATTCCACCTATGAGAATCCCTCAAATAATATTTTCATGGCACATCCTCCTCAGGATATATATATATATGTATATATAAAATTAACAACCAAAAGATACTAAGATAGTTGCTGGCTAGAAAAGGAAGAAATGCAACCATAGAAGCATTTCTGCAAAACAGTTTTGCTGCCTATTTCTGCCACACTTAAATGACAGCTCAGAGGGGAAATAGCAGGAAATTACCATTATGTTGGACACAATGATCTTAAAGGTCTTTTCCAACCTAAATAATTCTATGATTCTATGACCCCACAATGCAAAGCAGAGGCTGTGGTTGAGGCTGTATCTGGCTGAAGGCCTTGCCCTGGTTCTTCACTGCCCTTGGCCAATAGTGGCCTGGAACTGTGAATTTCATTCGGGCTGGGTTCGAGGTTCTTTTTAACTTTTGTGTACAAGATGGGATCTCCAAATCTTGGTAAAGCATTTGTAGAGATAATTGACAAACATGTACCCAAGCTTGGGTTGATCCAACTTGTCCCTGCCTTACTGCCCCTCTGGTCCAGGAGCTGCTCTTGCTGCTGCCACCCCACTCCCAGGGGGACCCTTGGAAGGCAGTCAGGCAAACTACTCAGAGGGGCATGCAAGCCCTGCAAACAAGAGGATTTGGGTATACAGCCCTATTTTTGTAAATTTCTACACAGAAATAGAGACTGGAGAACAAGTTCACTGATCTTTTATTTTCAACCACTGTGTTGCTCAAGGAGTGACAGTTCTGGTGGGGTCCCCAGCAGGGCCTTCCGTGGCCTCTTGGGATTTTCTTCCCTTCTTATGACTGGTCTCCTCTGTGAGCTCTCTCATCTCAGCCTTGTAATCTGCCAAGGTGGCTGAAACATTTCCCAGAGAAAGACAAAAATGTGTGGGAGGAAAGTAGTTGGGCATCTCTTTGGAAACTGTTCAGACACACTTCCAGGTTTAAGTTCCATCCAGACATAGTTATTTCTCACTCTAAGAATTATTTCGAGGAACACTACTAATGAAAACTTATTACTTTAAAATATACCATGCATTGCTTAATAAAATTTAGCTGTGAGACTTTCTCTACTAAAAAGTTTAGAAAAAATAAGAATTTTAATGTCCTCAATTAATCTTCTAAGGTAAGAAACAAAAAAGAGTTGATTTGAGCCTCTTCACTAAGAGAAAAACCCCATGAGCTGCTGCCTGATTTTTCATATTCTGAGGTCATCTTGTTTTCTCAACACATTACATTTACTGGTACATTTGAACACAACAGGTCAAAAATAGACTGAGCTGTATATGTGAAACAAATTAACAGGTATATGAAAAGATGGCAGCTTAATATTTAAGGCCTAGATTAACATTTTACATTTTAAAATTTTACTTTACATTTTACAACTTTATTACCTCTTACACGTGTATTTTCACTTTTACCTCATTGAAAAGAGAGGTTTTCGTTCAACATTTAAAGATTATTTAAGAACTGTTTTAAGTGTTAAGTGCTTAAACATCTTCCAAGGTTCAACATGTAAATTTTCATTTATACTAGAAATCAGTTGAGATGAAGGTACCACTTAAAATACAGGGTAAAACCATATTTTATAAAGTACTTGCCAGTTAAATGTGTGGGTTTAGAAGAGATAAAGAGGTTCTTTAACAAGCTTTGAAACTTGTGAGTTAAACCAGCACCAGCAAAAACTACAGGACAGTCAATGGCCCATATGAAGATAGGAATTAAAACACCCAAATCTATTTTGCCCTTTTCCCCCTCCCTCCTTACTTTGTAGAAACATTTTTCTCAACCTCTGGGACCTCAGGCCAAGTCTATCTAACCAAAATAAAAGACTATTTTTATATTGTTCAATAATTTGTAATACCAAACATCCTATCAAGAGTAAAAGATTGCTTGCTTTGTTTCTTACTGAATGCTCACTATCTGGTAGATCATGAACTACTAAGCTCACCGAACATTAATCATTACTACTTTGCAGGCACTCTTAAAGATCTGTCTTTGTTTTGTCATTTCCTTTTATATGCTACATTGGATAATGAGTGAATATAAGAATTTATTGCAGGTGAGCATACTTAAAGAACAAAACAAACAAACAAGAAATCCCCTACACTCAAGCATTTTGAAATAAACTTAAGCTAATGGAGCAAAGAATTACTATTCCAGCAAGCAGAAGTTACACAGAAATGCAATGAGTAAGTACCTTTATACATACAATTCATAGATGACAGACATAATATGTACAAAGATCAAGGTTGTTTTCAGGTATGCATTACTATTCCTGGAAAATCAATCTACATTGTTTTTAGCACAGGTTAGGGACTGGAGTAATGATTAAGTGATTTGCCAAGGACATGGTTAGACAGACTTGGAAAATGGGAAACAGTGATTTCTTTCCAAAGGGAACACATAGTTTATAGTCACAGCTGGTATTGCTATGTAGAAGAGCTCAGTCTGATAATCCATGGTGTAAGAGATCAAACAGATTTTAATACAAAGCCTCCTATTAACCAGAATAACAGGAATTATCTTAGACTTAGGTCTGGGACCTACTCTGAGGCAGGCAACCCAAAAGACATGAAAGGATTCACAATTGTAAATAATTTTTCCTAAACACCAATGTACTTCTCCCCCCCAAAGGAAAACCCAATTTTGAAAAATACTTTGCAGCTTTAAACACATGATTGCATGCTCTCAAAAGTCAAAGGGATTTAAGTATAGAGATGTCAGCTAAACACATATTTAAGTATCCTCTTGGATCACACTCACACACAAATTTGATATGACTGATTGAACCCACATTCCAATTACTGGAATATGTTTAAAGCCAAGTCTGTTGGTACAACATATCCATTGTGCAATGCCCCAGTATTTTGCCAAGGAGTAGTTCTGTGAAGGGTTACGTGTCTATAAAAAAGATTTAGGAAAGAATAGAAATGATGAGAAGGGTTTTCTCCTTTTCTAGTGTCCAGCTTTACTAGAAAAACACTTTTTGATTTCACTATAATTAGAGCTACTTAAATTCATGTTTCCTCCTCTATTTTCAGCTGAGAAATTTGTCCAGGCAGCTTTTATACTACAGACTTGTTCCGTGCTGCCCCTCAGTTCTGGCTTTCAGAGGCTCTGGGGGCAGCTCAGGTCCCAGCAGATGGTAGATGTGCCGTGCTCATCCTATGACCTGGGACGTGCTGGGGTGCTGCATTGATGGCTTTGGCATGTTCAGAGCATCCAAGAGTCACTGGGTGTGCCACAGCCAGGCTGTCTCTCACTGCACCCACCTTCTCAAATGCCAGGCTAATTCCAGGAGACTTCCCTGGAAATTATCAGTATAACATTACTGGTTCTTCTTGTTGATTCAACCAGCCTTTGAGACTCCAGAGTTATGAATAACTGGCCAGGCCAGAAATAACAAACTAATTTAGTATTATTCAGTCTGTTTTGCTGTCCCAGTCAGAAACCATCTATCCTTGCAAAAAAATTATACTGTGTGACATTAAATCCTAGAAAGGACTGGAGCACTGAACTTTTGGTTTGAAAGGAACTTCTTGGGACTGTTTTACACTTATAAATGTACTAATTTGTACTAATTTGGGTAACCAGGACAATGCCAAGTTTAAACCACAAGCACGACCCAGTGTAAAACTAATATTTTCCCCTCAATTAATTTATTTGTAAATGGCTTGACAACGTTCGAACTAGATAGGAAGAAAAAAAATAATTCACAGTGGAAAGTCATGATCTACAGATGATCCAGCATAAAACCAGGATGAAAGGCAGGAAGAGATTAAGCACCTTTCAAAGGGAAATACTGCATTTTACATTGCAAATAGAGGGCATCAAAGAAAAAACGCAAATGAATCAAATAATAGCAGGAGCTTTTTCATTCAAATGTTAACATTTTGAAGAAGAGATCCTGCATACACTGACACTTGTAGTGAATTGCTTCAAAAATGGCTTCTTCTGTTTTCAGGCCTGAAAATATAGCCACTGAAAAAGCAAAAAAAAAAGTGAACAGAAAAAAGGGCATTGCCTAAAATGGGCTTGTGAGGATTCAATGAGAGGCTTTCAGCTTGAAGTGAGGTGTGAAGCAGCAAAGAAAATGTTTGTTGAAGAAACAAAAGTTCCAAGAAAGAGGCTTTTGGGAAAGGGGAAGAAACTACCAGTGAAGTGGTTCTCAGTGCCACTGAGAGCAGGGGACATTTGCAAAGGCAAGAATAAGATCATCTAACAAGGATTTTCCATTAATAGGGTCAGGTGTGATGGAAGATGCAGAAACTGCATTTCTATCAGACCCTCATCTGAAGGCTGGTTGTTTCCTTTCATAAAAGTGGCATATGCAGGACTTACAAACTGTCACATGTCTAAATATACACCCACCATTTGCATCTTCTGCCTTCTCCTGACTAGCAAGTCTACTGATGCATCTGTGAAGGTCCCACCAAAGAGAACCATCACTTCTATTTATTGCACCTGTTGGGCCCAGATTTTTACCCAATGATTATATGACTTGAAATAAGTCATGGAGACAAAGGTTGTTGAAGGTAGGAGATCACACAAATGATGCAATCACATCATTGGGTCAGAAATACGTGTCACTCCTGAGAAGAGTGTGTTTTTCACACACAGACCACTCCCAGCAGTTGCATTAAACAAACACCTGGACTTTGGGAGCTGCTGAAATGCTTTGCTGAATAGAGCTGTGCAGTGCCAGGACATTATTTTCAGGCCTACAAGCAAGTAAGGAATCTTACTGGAGTCCAGAGAAACAGTCAGCACCATTAAAAATCAAGTCATGGCTCATTGAGCAATTAGGTATTCAGGCCACTGCCTTAAAATGATTATTTCAACACACGCAAAGTCCTCATGCTTTGGACTGAAGCTCTCTTAAGCAAAGAAGGTTAGAAACATAGAATCATAGAATGGTTTGGGTTGGAAGGGAATTTAAGAGATCATCCCCCTGCATTGAGCAGGGACAGAGCTTGCTAGAGGAAAGCACAGCAAAACAGAAAGTTTTTTAACTCTGGCCTACTGTAACTGCTAACACAAATCTGCAAAGAAATCCTCTACAGACACCCTCATTTCTACTTTTCATGAACACCAGTAGAGGTTCATTTTGTTAACACCTGACAGCCCCTCAGCTGAGCCCCCAGTCACTGCTTTTGGGAGCAGCCCCAGGATGAAGTGCCAGGGGATGGGCTGAGCTGAGAAGACACATGTGCCTAAGTGGTAAAGATGTACTTTTGGGTGGCAATGCATTGTTTAACACTCAGTTGCCTCACAGCACTACAGAGCAAACCTCCACCAGTATGGGTAACCAGATTAGTTTGAAGCATTAGTAAAGGTGATCTAAAACAATTAGGCTTCTTTGTGACTTAAGCAGATAAGGATTGTGAAGGATCATCTCACCTAATTCAATCTGTCTCAAAGGAAAATATCTTTAGTCCCCACTAATTACTAATTAGTCCCCACTAATCACTAATTACCACTCTTTTTTGTTTTTTTAACTGGGCATATTCTGTGTTGCTTCCTAATCCATTTCCAAGTAAAATGAGCCACATAAGCGGGACTCTAGTTTTTAAACGCTAGTGAAATAAAAACTGTTCCTTCTCCTCCTGGAGCAGGTTAGAGGGAAGCAATTCTGTGGGCACTGAGGAAACAATAACCCTTGGGAGAGGAGACAATAACTTCTTCAGCCAGCTCAGTGCAGCGGAGAGTCTGTGTCCAAAACCCAGGAATATCACATGATCTGCCTCTGCCATACCAAGAAATTTAACATAGGTCTGGAGGTGGTGGCTTGTTAAACCACTCTAGGAAGTCCCACAATCCTTAGGCAAAAGTTAACACTAAATTATGTGGGGATGGACTGAGTGGCTGCTGAAGAATTATTATCTTTGTGCAAGAGGTATTTGCTAGTGTACATTTAATTATGACAGTAGAAAATAAAATCCTCTCTATGGCATCCATATTATGAAACTAGAATAAAGCAAGGATACCCAGGGCATAAATGTAGGCATGTGCTCACATAAATCTAAATCGGTAAGATAAATAAAAATATTAAATGAGCCTCTTTTTCAGGAATCCGTTGCAACAGCTTCTTTTCTTATTCAGAAGAGATGTGCTTACATATTAAACAAAAAACCCAAACAACACCCCCCCCAAAAAAAAAAAAAACAACAAAAACAAAAAAAACCCCCTACTAAAACATTTTGGAAAGGAGTGGGTAGATTATTTAAATTCCAGTGAGGAAAATGAGTTTGTTAGGATAAGAATGATGTTGACACAGAAGGGATAAGAAGAATAAGAAGATACAATGTGACCATAAACACATTAAGGCTCACCATTTTTTATCATTACAGCTCTGGATTTAGCTTTCATTTAGAGCAGAGAGGCCAACAGCTTAACCCAACCTATTGTTGCAGTTCTTACTAGAGGTTTCCTAGACCAGCTGCCTTCAGCATCCAGTTGGGATGCAATGATCTCAAAAACTCACTACTGAAAGTATTTGTACGCTCTTTTGAGTGAAATTCAGAAATGTAACCTTCAAGACTGTGGAGCTTGGGATACTTTTTTTCTATCAAATAATGCTTATGATAAAAACAAAGCTCAAAAAGCCCCACCCCTTGTGAGAATTACACAGTGCATACTTGATGCTGAAATTTTGGGTGGGATTTCCCATGAACTTCTGTATCTTCAAATGTTGTAACAGAAGTGCAGACCAGAAACTTCAAATCCTTTTCAAGCCATTGTGGTATGTGCTCTATTATCTTACAAATGAGAAGCCTTGAAGTATTTACCCTCATGAATACCCAACTGCCTTTACAAATTCCAGGGCAGCAAGCGAAGAGCTGAGGCTCTCAGACCTTCTCTGCCAGTCACTCTGTGTAGCAAATCCAGCATCTCCAATGGACCACGCTGGGATCTCCAATGCAGCCCACCATGGTGGCTGGGTGTGAGATAGCACAGCTGGGTGTGGTGGTTTCCCCTTTAGTTATACAGCAGGAAAGAGACATTCAGCATTAGCCCCACTACAGGCAAAAGCAAAGGGGCTATTTCTCCTCTTGCCCTTCCTCATTTTTACCTCTCCCCTCTCCTACTCCCTCACAAACCTGCTCAAGATTGCTGACACTTTTGCTTCTCTTGCACAATGAAACGCTGTTGAAAAGGAAGCAATTGCCAATGTGGAAACAGTTTTCCTGAGGGGCTCTACAAAGGCTACAAAATGAAGGAAATGTAAAACCTTCTCTACAACTTCAGCACAACAATAAAAACGAGCACACCAAGGCCCTCAGAATCACGTACTTTCCACCAAGGAAGACAGTTTACTTGGAATTTGTGTTGATGACATTATTTAATATATCACTGGAGGGTTCTGAGACAGACTGATGATGAGAGCCTGACTAGATCAGAGCAAAAAGGGAGAAGCCCACAAAGGACAGCAAACAGGGAGGAGGAGTATGGAGGGAAGAAAGATGAAGAAATGGGCAGATCGTCAGGCAATACCCCAACCTTGGAAAAGAGAGTGGATAGCATCAGATAATGGCCAAGGGAAGTAAGATGTAATGAGACTGACCCATGAAAAAGCTCAGGAAACCATCTTAACTTTTTTCTTCCTTAACTGATTGAACTTTTCTCAATGAATACTCCAAGGATAAAGTTTAAAATGGAATTGACTGCACCAGATTTCAGGTTACAACCGGAAGAACAGCTCATGATTTTGACCACAGGAGGGCTCCAAGGTTTCATGAATGCATATGGAAACCTTTGAGAAGGGTTAGAATTAGATAATGAGGCACAGAAGGTGAAAGCCACGGAGGTGCACTCTCAATGTGGACGTCTGTAAGCCCAGCTGAGCATGCCGCATATAATGACTTTTTTCTTAAACAAAGAAGAGAAACAAAAAGAACTATTTTTGTGCAAACTTTTTTCCTCTATTGCATTAAAAGGATCATCATAAAAATGTCAGCTGTTAGATCCTCAAACAGCAGTGTTTCTTCCAGTAAGGAGAATCTTAGGGGGTTTTTGTGTGTTTGTTTGAGGGTTTTTTTTTTGCTAACAAATAATGTTTGGGGATTCAATGTTCATCACATGGGAAAAGACTGTTCACATCTGCCCCAGCTGCAGCCCACGTAGGTTAGATACAGCCCAGGAGAAGATGACACATCTGCGACCTGCTTCCCACTGTCTTTTTCTTTAGACTCTGCAGAGTGTACAGTAATTGTGCCACAATCCTGAGTCCAGCAAAGAGCCTGTGGCCATGGGGAAGCAGGGACGACTTCATGTGGCACTGCAATGGAGGAGGAAGAGGAGGATGTAGTTACTGTCAACCCACACAATGTCCATGCACCCAAAACACATTTGAAAGCCAACTAGAAACATGGAAAAAACCTACAAGTACAAATAACAATGTGCATCCAGCAGAGAGTAGGTGAAACTACAGACATCAGCAATGTCCTAGATACGTTGTTAGGTGAAAATGAGTGAGCAGAGGTGATCTGTCACAGTCAATGCTGAGAGAGAACCTGAACTCTGGCTCATTTGGATTGGGTTGAACTTTGCAGCCTCAGAAAAGAAAATACTGACATTATGAATAGCTAATTTTCTCTGTTGTTAGTAACTGTCTGGTTGGTCATGGCCTGTGTGGAGAAGTTCTGTGTGGCTGATTCATCAGAGCTTTGGCAATCTACCCGCAGTGACATTAAAAATTCAGACAAAGTTCCTGGGTAAAGGCCACCAGATTAAATACTCTGAAGTGGGTTTTTTATCTGCAAAACTGGCCCTGGATTTTAACTGCACTGGAAAAGAAAATGGGGATATATCAGGATCATCCACATCCTCTTTTCTTCAGAAGAAGTGTGTAAGACCTGACAGAGCTAAGAGCTGGTAGGCTAACACTGAAGCTATTTGAAGATGATTAACAGATCAAAGCTGAAATAAAACAGAGAGGTCAGCAGAAAAAAAATTGCTGTGCAAGGAGATAAGAGAAGTTCCCCGCTTCAGGAGACAGAAGAGGTTGAACAGGTTGAAGGTCCAGGAGATGCTGCCAGAAGGGGACTGGGGCTGGAGATTTATTTGGTGAGTGTACAAAGTTCCCGTTCCCTCTTCATCCAGCCTCTTCAGTCCTCCACACAGAAAAGAAGAAATAATTCCCTACTTGCTGCGTACAACCAGGAAAAAGAAAACTAAGGAAAATATCCCCTGAAAAGGATTTAATCTTTTTCTGTTGACGGTTCATGATTTCAAATAATCCCACCTCTTTTCTAGTAAATTCCAGTTTTAAGGTCAATCAGTTACAGCTGTGTTAATCCACAGTTACTAACTCCTGCTGATGTCTCCATGGTGAACCCTGCAGATGAAACCTGGGTGACCTCCATCTGCCTTTCCCTACTGGGTTTAGAAAACAGCAGATAAGGTAACACAGGAAGGTAAGGCTCCACAACAACCGTGCACATACCATGAATGCTGTAAGGGCAGGGATTTTCCTTTGTGAAGGCAGGTCTGGATAAGTTATGTCTCAAACTTTTGACTTGTAAAGGGAAAGAAAACTGTGGGTTTTTTACCGCAGCTGACTGCAGAAATGCTGCGGTTTATGTCAACATACATTTAGTAAATGTTAGTTTGTACTCTGTAGTGACAGGCTGTTTGCAGTAACCTTGGGAATACTGCTCTTATCTTGTATTTACATAACAAGTGCAAAGAAACGAGATTAGATATTTTTCCACAATGTTTAAAAAACCTTTTTTTTCTCCTCTCTTGAACGAGGGCTGAACTTTAAACATTTCAAACATATTTCCTTCATTTGGAAGACGTACAGTTAATGTGGTATTAATCATTTACTGGCATCCTGGTCAGGTTATACTTACATTTTCATGATTATACCATGTCTCTTAGGTCAAGTGCAACAGTGGTCTGAGACTGCAGTAAGGGAAATTGAAACTAGTCAAAAACTGACCTGGACTAGGACCACAGATAGGATGGACAGACAAGTACTGTGGCATCCCCCTGGGATACAGAAGGAGTCTGTAAGGAACCAGGCCTATCAAAGGCATTTTGATGCATGGGATTGATAGAAAACAAATTATGTAATATTTATTGCCCCCCAAAGAAGGAGGTTTTGCTTCTCTTACCCTGTATTCAAATTTTATCTCAGGCACATGATTGTGAAGTTTTTGCTTTACAAAACTTACCTTGTGCTCTCCTGTCACTGATAGCACAACCAGAAATTATTTCAAAATGTCACATATTAAGCCCCACACAGGAATGCTGTGACCAGTTTTACAGGCCATACTATATGCATGCCCTTAAACAGACTATCCAACCTCTCCATGCCACAGTTTCATCCATGCCTGTGCTAACAGCAGCCTCCCAGATATGTTGTGAAATTTCATTTGTCTCTCTGTGCCAAACCAGCAGAATAAACCCAGCTGCCTTAAGTGCCAAACTCCTTGGAAGAGCACCATACTGGAGCAGGGAGGAAGTGGCAGCTCTGCAACACCCACACCCTCCCCTGCTCTGGGGAAGCCTGGTTGTATCCCTCTCTCACAAGGCAGAACAAGTGGATTTGCCTCTCTGTTGGTAGCAGCTTGCAGGCTTTTTAAAAAAAACTTATAAAGGGGGAATTTTCTCACTTGTACTGCAAATGGTATCTCCTCTGTCCCCTGCAGAAAGGAGCCAAGGTAATCTGCACAGAAGTGTAATACAAATTTAAAGGTAATTAAAGATGTTTGATGTGGATGTGAGAATGAAGGGAAGGATTGCTGGAACATCCATTCCTGCAGCTACAAATTTTTTTCTTTCAGGTCAGGTCCTGTACTCTGTCCCCACTGTCCAAGAAGGACACTGCCAAGTTCCTGTTCTCTCCTTCAACTACCAACACCTTCAGAGGGAACCTCCTTCAGCTTTCTTGAAAAGGTTTTTGCTTCCTGGCTGTGTGCAGGAATTAGAGAGCTATTTCACCTGTTGTGCCAGAATGATGTATAGGAAGAAACCAAATGCGAGGGAAACAGGTACTTCATAAACCTGCCATGCGTGTACATTTTCATTTGTAAAGTCTTAAGACATTCAGCTGACCAGCTGTTTGCAATAAAGCACTGAGAAGCAAGGGATCATGGCAGGACTGCCATGGAGCAACCTCCAGGGACACTGCGAGACTGGCCAAATTACTTATGGTTACTACTCACTAAATCCCTGTGAACTCTGGAAAAACCTTCACAAGATGACACGGACCTGACAATTAAATCTCTTCATTTTCTTGTTCATCTGGGGATGAAATTGCTTGATAACACAATGCAAACTGATCTACTGTTAGCAAAACAGAACCAATATTCAAAAAAGTGCAGAAACTGTTGAATATTGTACCTAACCCCAAAAAGAGGCTAAAGGTTGGACATGGAGAAGAGGGAAACAGCAAGTAGAAAGTCTCAATCTAATCAAGGTGTTAGCTGACCAGGACAGAACATCATCATAAGTCATTAAGTACTCTGGTATTGTCAGAACAGGATGGGGACTTTTGCTATAATTTCACCATCACGACCATTCTGTTGATCAGGTTACTTGACCTGCTTTCAGTGCTTATCTATTAAGGATATGTGACTGTGGAAAATGGGTTAAAAAAGTAACTGTTTCCTGTAGCAGGGTTATTCGAGTTGCATAACTACATCTGAAGGATTTTTCCCAGAGCAGAAGGACTTTGCTAGGTGTGCAGGACACCACGGCTTTTGTTGTTGTGGCAGTTGCTCAACTGAACTGCCTGTAACCCATTGAACATGCCTCAAATTTGTATCACTAAGTGCAAACAGTAATTACCCAAATCCTCAAAAATAGTATTTGATTACAGAAAAAATTCACAGCTTGTTCTCCTCCATGGACCACTTGCTGAAGCCAGAGAAATACCAAGAAAAGGCGATATGTGACAGAAACAAGTGGTATTTCATATTTTCAAAATGGTCTAACAGGATTGGAAAGCAGAAGGATTCCTTCCCTCTGCCCTAAGCTAACATTCACCTTGAAGATTACTGAAGGCAAATTACAAGTTTCCTTTAAAATACCCGTTGTTCCTGCAGAGTTCATGTTGCTCAGAGGGATTTACAAGCTTTGCATTAGAGCTTTTGTGTTGATAAGGCATCTTTCAATGGGAAAAGCACCCCATACCACATGCAGAAGTCACCGCAAATATTTCTCAGCACAGTTATTTCTGCTAATGCAGTAAAATAGAACAGCAATACCATGCAAAAGCATGGAACCAAAGGCCGAAGAGAAGCAGGTAGGACAGAGGTAAATTACTAGCATTTACTGTCACAGTAAGAAACTCCGTCAAAAAAATTTATGTTTCCCTACGCATTAATCACCACTCTTTAGTGAAACCAAGAGTTAAACTGTCTCTCCCAACCATTTTCAATCACTAATTACATTTCAGAAGTAAACTTCTCTGAACACAAGATTATTTTTTCAGAGCTTAAATGTTCCTTTGGTATAAATTTCATGTTACTTTGGGAGAAAATAAAAGAATTACATAATTTGTTCAATTTGATTAAAAACCCAAACAAACAGAGCAACAGATTAATGTCAAAACAAAACAGCAGTGGTGGTCTTTAGTTTAGTTTAGGAACAACCACATTAAATCATCACTAAAGTTCATGTTGAAGGAATTAGGTCTTAAGAGAAAGCTCTTTTAAATCCAAAGGAAATACCCTTTGTAGTACATGTAAGAACATAAAGTTTATCATGGCAAGAAGCCCTGCTGAAACCTTACAGGAAAGTATTTCTGTGCTACCAGACAACCACAAGAGACAATTTTTAAGTTGCAAGAATAGGATGTTTCCCGTAGCTTTGTGCAGTTATTAGAATTTTCATCCTAACATTTTGGATGTATTATGAAGTATTCAAGTTTTGGGCTTTTCTAAATAAAACAGGATTTGGCACCTAGAATGAGAAATTTTTGTCTGGGCACAATAACTTTATTATCCATGTTAACATGATTAATTCCAGTTTACTACTTTCTCTTAGATGGATGCTACAGGCATGCAAGACCCTGTTGAGCTAGATTAATTTTACTTAGGAGACCCTGGCTACTCATCTGTGTACGTAGCTGAGATGCTTTCCAGCCCCTCCCTCTTCCCTTCAGCAGTTGCAATCCTCAAGGAGAAAACAAACACAAAAAACTTCTGTAGAGCGAGAGAAATCTGTAAGCCCAAATGAAGGCTTTACAATAGTGCCATTAATGGGTTCAGCCTTAAAGACATTCTAAACAATAATTTCTCTTTTACATCATCTAGGTACACTAACAGTAATGCTCTATAACATATGTCTTCTATAAAAGCTGTCCAAGCCAAATCAGGCCAGATGCAACAGTATCTATTCACTGTCGCACGACTCTGCCCTCAGTGACACCTGAAGGGGCTAGCCAGGATTATGAGACTGCAGTGAAGTTACTGCAGTGAAGTAGCAAACAGAGACTGGACTCACTTGACCAAGTAGGTGATGGCTCTAAATCACGTGCACTGTATTAACTTCACTGTACCACAAGTTATATGTGTGCAATCAGACCTAGGGGTTTCCTTTGAGAACAGGGCTGGCAGTAAGCCTCAGACTCAAGACTAGGGGAACACATCTCAGGTTCTGTCCATTAGAACAAGATGATAAAAATCAGATTTTCTCCTACTAGCTAAAAACCCACTGTTGCATGTTTAGCAGTGTCACCTCCTTCAACATCTGTCTTATTTCAATTTCCCCCAAAGTCAAAGCAAAGGATCAGGGAGCAAATATTCCCAGGAACCAGCCCAGTGCAGCTGTGGTAGAGAAGGGGTGCAACACAGCCCTACCAGTGATAACAGATGTTATCACCTTGAATCCTTTCCACAGTTCTGGAGCAGGGCCAAGCGGCCCCTGCTAGCTCATGACAGCAAGTCTCCTCCCCTCCCAGGTCTCCCCCTAGAGCAAAACTTAACCAGTAATGACTGCTGTGGGTGTCTATTTTTGGGTCTCACTGCTGAGTACCAGGCCACGGCACCTGGGCCCCTTGCAGTCCTCTTACCAGCAAATCTAAACTCTTGAGAAGGGCTCTGCCCACAAGAGATCTGTCAGCACTCAGCTACCACAAGGCCCTCTGAACATCCCTGTGAAAGGAAATCAAAACACATTAAAAAAACTGAATGTGTGGTTTATTATATTTAAGATGCTATTTGTCTATAGTGTTTAAATATGTCTGTCACACAGTTATCAGTAAATGAATGTAATTTTACATGTTCAGTATTTTGATACACAGTACAGGACTACAAGTGTGGTAAAGGAGCATGAGAAATTAATATTTCCTTGATGTACTCATCAAACCTTGCAGCACCACTTAAAAGCTCAGAGTAAGGACTCAAAATGCAGTATTACAAGCACTACTAAATCAACCAAGAGACATACCTATATTAAACATTAGAGAAACAAAACAAATGACACAAAGGTTTAATGTTTAAGATTTGATACTGGATTAAAATACTAATATTTTTAATGTCCTGGCTTCAAATTAATAAATATAAAAACAATATAAAAATATACACCAGTTGATAAAAGGATGCACTGAGTACGGTTAGAAAGCTAAATTTCACTTTCAAACGTATGCAGGTATGTCTTTAGGGAGAGGATTTCTGTGTAGCTGCGACTGGTCTTTCGGAAGAAGTCCAAGCTGGTGAGCTGTTCAATGTCACGGACACGAGCAGTGTGCATCTTAAGAAGATCTTCAACCCACTTTGATTCATCCTCTGAGCTCTGGGGGGAAAAAAAAAGTTTTATAACAAGTCTTGTCAAAAAACATCTCCAAAAGCAAATGCAACTTGTCTACACATTTGTTGCACATTTGAAGAATCTCTGCCTTATTCAAGAATGAATAAAGTAAATAAGTTCCAAAAAAACAAACTTGACATTTAACTTGCAAGATGAATCCTACATTTCTATTTCAGTACCCATTTTATGATGGGGTTAATGCAAAGAACATAATCATCCACAAAAAGCTAGCCTCAAGTTGCAGGTGTTTCAGAAGACCAGCCATAGGTTTTTAGAAGATCCACTGGTCCCTCTGTGTTTTTTTTATCTCACAGAAAGAATTCCATATTAATTACCTTTGAATTACTAAAGCCCAAACTCTGTTTGGCTTTGAATTCCACACCTACACATTATTCTCAATTGACCATCACATCATCTAACACAGTAATATTTTAATCTTTCCATTTTACTTTTAGGGGACCTTTACAATTCATTACAGTTGGATTTATGTAGGTACCTAAAAACTCTTGTGATTGGAACACACATATTATTCATTGACAGAAAAAAGAATTTCATCAGCATTTCCTGATACAAAGAAAAAAATAATCAGGAAGGTTACGTTTCCAGAGTGATTGGGGTCAAGTTGTATTCTCTTAGGAGACAGCTGCTGCCTCATGCCTTGTGCCAGCACCAGCACATGTTGGAGTCATCCACAAACTAAGGTAACTCGCAAACACATCAGAAAATAAGCCCTGTACAACACTGCAGTGACTGGCTGTTTGTGTGCCTTAACCAGCACAGCAACATGTGCCACGAGCATTGCACCCAGGCCTGGGGACAGCACAACGGGGAGCAGACGTGGGAAAAGGACAAAGCAAACAGGACTTTTCCCCCTTTGGCCCCTCTGGCTGGTACCTCTGCTAGGGAAGAAGGGAATGGTGGGTTGTATCTTGGGCATTTAGACTTCATGTGTGTGGCTTGGAAATTTTGCTGATAAAAATCTATTTCTGGGCCTATTCCTGGAAATTAACCCTTTCCTAACTGTCTCAGCAACATCCTCCTACCAAATGATCCTCTCATGGATCAAGACTAAATTCCAGCAATGCCAGAGCCTATCTAGTGCAATAGTTGAGCCACAGAGCAGGAAATGGGTCACCCAACAAAAGCCAGCAGGGTGAGCGTGCTCGTTTGCACAGGGAGGACACGAAGTGCCAGACAGATCACAGCTGGCTGCTCTAAAGCAAACGTCCATGACCCAGTCAGCACCTGTCTGGCTCAAAGCTCTCAGCCCCCAACCAGCTTTCCTGTCCATATCACTAACAACCTCAGGAGAAAAGCCAGGTCTGGAACAAGAAAAGAAAGATGCAAATTAAGAAGGAAGAGGAGGGAGTGTGTCCTGCTCACTCCCCTTTGCCTGCAGTGCCATGCTCCTGGGATGCCATGTGGCAGCTTGCAGCTTGCTGAGCCCCTGCTCAGCCCTCAGCCTGGCAATCAGGAGTCTGCAAACAGGCCTCAATAGGGTTGTTAGTGCAAATGCACCACTGTGACATTTTTGTTTTCTTCAAGCCTTTCTTCTGAGTAGGAAATCTGCAGAGCTCAAAAGGAAGTTATGAGTGAGGTACAAAGCTCATTTTTTTTGAATACAAGCAGTTTGCAAAAGATCTGCAACATGAATAAATCAAAGGATGGGGAAGCTTGTTTAACCTAGTCCAGCAAGACAGCATTTGTCTGACTCCAGAAAATCAATCAACTGATCTATGTTTTATTTTTTCCAGTCCACAATTGGCTCGTGAAGCCTCAGCCCCAGCAGCAACAATTTTAAACACAGTCATCAACTAACACAGTATTATATTACTATGTAACGATGAATGAAGTGTGTACATTTAAAATCACTGTTTTCTCCAGCTTTGGTGCTTAGTCTCACCTCAAAAATAAGGAGAGTTTTAGAAGGAAAAAGTAAAAATTTAAAACATAGAGATAAATAGGAATAGGTTATCAATTAGGAGGCTAACCCAAAATCCAGTGGAAAAAATACCAGATATTCTGCACAAGAATCTCTCTGAATATCAACTGGAAAGCTGAACATGATGCATGTGGACAGGTGGGTGAAAAACTCATGAAAAGAAATTGAAATATTTTGCTGAAAGAGTAAACAGTGGCCTGGAGGATTTTTCTAGTAGTTTCTAGGGTTCCTTCAACTTTAGTCTTGGAAAGGATTTTTTGTAATATTTTCACACTTGCTTTTTGTGCCAAGGTTTTGCTAGTTGCTAGCAAAAACCCCAACAGTTGGGAACGCCTGTCAATGCAGAGGAAGACTGGAATAGCACAGTGAAGGATGCAGATGGAGGAGCTCCCAGGATAGCATGAAATTGGGTTATCCAAATTGACAGACAGAAGAGAAGAACCTGAGTGTACCAGCTGTGCACAAATGCGAGCCACCATTATAATACAGCTATTGAAAAAGTAAATTATAGGTAGTATCAGAGAAGTTGGGTCCAGTGGAAAGAAAACCAATTTTCATTTTGAGATCTAAGCTGCAGTACTTAATCTCATTCATGATTCAGGCGAAAAAAAAGATTGGACTGGATGAGATACTTAGAAAGTCTACCAAGAGTCTCATTCTCTCTTACAAGGGCAAAAAAGATCCTGAGTCTTCCATGAATAGAGAGAAGTTATTTGCCTTGAGAATCATCATAAATCATCTCTAGGGTAAATCCCAGAGAAGGGCTATTTAAGACATAGAAAAATGTTGACACAAGAATAAATGGGCATAACCTCACCATGAATAAACACAGTTTAGAAAAGGAACAAATTCAGATGAGAAGAGTAGTGGTGTTCTTCAATGGCTGTGTGAAGAGAATGTGTGTTCAGCTAGAGCAGAGCAGAGGGAAAGCTACTATTTCTTTAAATCTTAAAAGAAAACGGTGGAGAGGTTAAGGTAAAATTCCTATATTATCCCATGCATTTCATCCATTAAGTATGGTGAGGTTTTACACCATCACTTCTTTCAACAAAATAAATGGAACGCCATGTGCAAAAGTAAGGCTGATGATGGATTTCAATGGCAAAAAGTTGCCTAACTGTATTTTCATTCAAGAGCAATATTGAAATATTCTGGAATTGTTCTTTGCTATATAAAAGGCATGGACCACTGTCTGCTAATGACCTTGCAGAGGCACTGAAGTTTCTCTCAAACTGTAAATACATACACCGTATGTATTTACAAGTCGCACGACCTACAGAGAAAAGAAGCCTGGTCTGAAATGTAAGAAATCAAAGACTAAAAGATACCATTATTGTAAAGAGCTCATAAAAAGATTTCAGCAGTTTAAGAGAAATATGACACAAAATATAAGGAGGAAAAAATAAATTACTGTGTCATAAAATTACATATGGGCAGAGTTACAAGGGCAGAGACACTAATAACTGCTAAAATAGTAATTTCAAGATCACTAACTGGATCTTGATTCAGGGAAAAGCAGTCCAGGGAAAAGCCACAATGCAATATATATGTAGGACTTTCTGAGGCTTCTGATGGAAGACATCTCTGCCCAAAACAGTTAAGATCCAAACAGAGAAAAGCCAGACCTGCTAAAGAGAGAGGGATACTGCTCCAAAACCATGGGTTTAGAAAGTGGGCCCTGAAAGCAAGCAATGTTTGATGAATGAAAAAGAAACAGTGTTCAAGGTCAATTGTGCTCAGAGCTGGAATGACTATTTCTGCCTGTAGCTGGAATAGGAGTCTTAACTTCTTTTGCCAATACAAAATTTATAACATTAGTGCGTTCATTCAGGAAACAGTCTCCTGGCAGCCTATAGTGAAGTGTCTGTGTGCAGGAATCCACACAGCTGTGTAATGGGAGAACAAGTTCAGGCGGAAGGACAAGTCTAAATACAGCTGCCTGGGAGCTCTGCTGTCCTCAAGGTGTGCCAGAGCCCAGGGGGACCCAACACCCTCCTGCCACACAATCAGCTGCCAAGTGTGCACTTTCTGCACTTTCTGCAGTGCTGACCAGACCAAAGCCTTCATCAAGATTTTTACAGTAGAGGATCTTGAATCCTAATGGAAGATAGAGAAGAAACCAGGAGGGTGTTTGGCCATCTCTGTAGTAAGAAGCCAAACTTTTCCCTCGAATCAAGGTGTTCTGGAAAGAGCAAGAATTGGCATTCTACCCTTGGCAGGTTATAGCATATACTTTTAATACTGTGTGGGCTGGATGTAATCATGCTGACGGATGCACCCAGACTGCCATTAGCAGACAGACTGCATTGTACCTGCAAATGGAAACTGACCTCCAGAAAAACATCAGGCTGGCTGCCAGCACAATATATTTATACATACAGCCTCCCACCCAATCAGCTCTGAAGTTACACTGGCAAAATGTAGAATCCTACAGGCAAAAAACAATACTGCCAACCCATTATATGTCAGTTCTTCCAGACAATTTCAGGTGCAGTAATAGTTCCATATTTTTGATGCTATCATGGAGGAGTGCTTTTGTCTAATGAGCTAGTGACATTTAACAGAGGCACTACCCTGTGCTTCCCATTCAAGACTGAACACTTGCTTCTAATAGTGATGGGTTTTCACATATCCCAGGGACATGTTCACCACAGGGTTGCAGTGGTGCAACCAAACTTACGTTGCAGCTCTCATCGTTGTCAGGCCGGTGGGGAAGGATGTACGAGAGAACGGAGAGTGGCCCATCACACTTGTCAGCTGGCTGAGTGAAATCTAAGCAGCTGGTTATGATGGCATAGTAATGCGTTGGAATAGGGATTGCACTGCCTTCCACAAACCTGGGGGAATAAAGCAAATATTTATCCACAAAGGATGAACTTGCTTGGAAGAAGGTTACACAAACATGGTCTTTCCTCTCCTACGTGTGAGGACACACTTATACTGAGAGATGTGTTTGATTCCTGAACACTACTGAAAGTGAGCATCCAATTAGCTCATGCTGTGCTACAGAAATACCTCATGCAGTGCTGAAAGGCTTCTTCAGTTCAGAGACATAGAGAGAATACATTACTGAATTAACAAAAGACTTGAGCATGTAACTCTATAGCACAGCTGTCAAGTTCTGGGGAATTTTAGAGACAATAGACTATATGGAACTGAATTCAACTTCATCTTGAGGATGAAAACGATTTCAAAGTCAAGGTGAACAGGTAACTGCTGAATTGTCATTTCCTTTTTTTACCACTGTCCTACCTACATGGGCATTCAGTCCCAAAAACTGTAGAAAGGGCTAGAAAATTATGTCTCCTCACAAAAAATTAAATAATGTGCAGGTAATTAATTGTTTAAGATAAAGTCATCCTTAAGAGAAGCAACAGCAGACCAATTTAAAGACAAACTCTTACTGCTTTATTTTGTCGGGCGTGTCATGTAAACCATCATAGTCATAGTCAAAGATTGGTCCACTTATAACGTTGACTCCATTTCGTTCAGTGGCATATCTCTTCACCAAAACCCTTTGGAAATAGTTCCATACCTCTGTGGGGAAAAAAAACCCAAACCAACTGATCAACCAAAAGTAATAAATAAACACAAAACCCAAAACCAACAAAAAAACCCCCAATGAAACAAAAACTCCACAACACACCAACGTTTTGTCAATAAAGCCTATTCAGACTTCTTCATTCTCTGTTGATTTTCTTCCCCAACCAGTGATAAAGGAAATACATGGTACTCCCAGGCTGGCGCTGCCATAGGCTTTGCACAGAGATTTTGCTGTTCCTTCACCAAGCTGTAGAAACAGCTATTCACAGGTTTTTGATATGTCTTTAAAACACTGCCTTTGTTATCTGCTAACAGGGAACTCTGCTGGGGTGATGTGTTTTGGGGGTTTAATGAATCTTAAGAAGGATACAGTACTGCAATTAAAAGATAAAACCAAACATTTTTAAAAAAGAGGAATACAAAGGTCGTATTCATTCAGTTAAATATTGTCCTTCATACAAAATATTTAACTTTTAAACTAAGTGCCATCAAGGATGACTAAAGTCACATCATTGCAGCAACCTTTGGGAAGAGCATGATACACTTCCTCCCACCATGTCCTCGTCAACAAGTTAAGATTCTCCCAGAGATGGGAAACACACAGGAACCTCCAGTGTAATCATTCTTTTAGTTCTTCTTTTCCATTTTATTTAAACTAACAGAAGTGTGGGTAAACAAAACTTCTCAGACTTGTAAGAGTTTGTCAACACTTGTCTTGCCAGCTCAGACCACTAAGTGCATGGGTCCCAGGAGGTGGTGGCAACGACAGCCTTAGAAAGCCCCCTGTTAGAAAGGCACCCTGTTCTAAGACTGCTCAGTGCCACAGGCAGTCCCAGCTGGGGCTGATGCCCAGGGCCCCACCAGCAGTGGTCTAACAAGAACCTCAGCCTAATCACTTGGCAATACCACTTCTCCAGCTGCTCACTCCTCCTGTGCATATGTCTTAACAATAAAAACAGTCCAAAAAAGAAAGATTCCCTCTTGCCCCACTGCCTTGACTTTTGTATCTAAATCAGATCCCAGCTGCACTTCCCACTGCAACCACATACAGAGCAATGCCAGGGCAACGAGGGGCCAGCCCAGGGATATAATTTTTGGAGCTCCAGCAAAGCAGGAGCTGCTTCAGCCAGTCTCACTATGGAAAAGGTGGGCACAGAATTACTGCCAGTGGGGATAGGATGGGGCAGTGAATTAGAAACACAAAGCAGAGGAGGGAGCCTCTGCAGCCAGCACTACCACCAAAGCCAGCACAGCATACCACTGCCACCTCCTATTGAACCTGTTATGGAAAAAGATCCATATAATGAGCCCTCAGCACTGCACCCTGCACACATGGAGTGGTTTGTAATTCCATAGGAATGACATTAGTACCAGCATTTTTTTGTAAAGAATCCTTCATCCACATGTGATGAAGAAGGCCAACAGACAAAATGAGCTGCTAGAGGTGGGTTGGTCTCCTGTGATTAGCAATTCAGCCAAATACTTAGATTAACATTAGCATTTAAGAGCATTTTTATGAGGTGATTCGGGAGTGGGAAATCCCCAGTAATTTTTCACTCTTTAATCAGTCAAGTGCTTTTGCTCAAATTTCCAGCAAACATCACCACTTGGTCCTACACAGAGGTTTTTCAGTTAAAAACACTCTTTTCTGGTTAAAAAGAAAAAGGCTCCCATAGACTTTGATGTTTATCCAAAACTCTCTAGCCTAAAATCTGAATTGAAAATCTCACAACAGGCTCTTGAGATTCTTCCAAGGCTTGTCAAACCCTGCCAAGCCAAAAATGCCACCAGAACAGCCCAATGGTTTTCCTACCTCTTGGCAATACTAGAGAGAAAAGGGATGTGCAGACAAAAGAAATGTTAGTAATATAACCCTGCAGCACTGAAGGTTTCAGACAGGTTTAAATCATCCCTAATTTTTCAGAAATTGGTTTTCTCTTCTTTTTTCTTGATAGGTAATAAATATGTTCAGTCTCCCTCTAAGGGCATGGAGAGAAAAATAAAATATAATCACTTGTCCCTGAACTACAAAATACCAAGGGCATACTCCCAGGCTTGTGCACACTCTCAGGCCCCAATTGTTGCCTAAGTACGTTCTGCACTAGCTTGGGCTACAGACAAGAGAATCTGAATGGTCTTACAGAAAGTGAATTACTGTGGCATAAAGCACAACTGCAGACCTACAGCCCTTACTTTAGCCCAGCACCAAGGAAAATAAACCTTTCTTAAATTATCCTTTCTTTTTGTGGTACTTTGCCTGCCCATACCTGGCATGATACAGGTGCCCACAGGTATTAGCTGCTGGCTACAGGCAACTGAATTTTATGTTCTAAACTTCTCCTATCAATTCATTCCATAATCCAACACAAAGTAAAAAAAAAAAAGCTTGCTGGTAAAGAGAAGTATAGTCATGGAAAGAGCACTTACTTTTGAAGGCAGGATACATTGGAATAATATTTGTTATTAGAAAAGCATCGTATTTTGCTTCTGCAGAGGAACTTAATTCTGAAAACAGGGAAACAGAAAAATAATAAGAAGAATTTCAGGGAATATAAAAATATTTTGAAAATGGCTTCAGAGATTAGACAAAGGGAATACTGTGATCTAAACAGCAATCTGAATGTTATATTCAGAAGTGCACACTACATCCACAAAATTTGTCTTTAATGTGACAGCTGAACATGGGAAGGAAGAATTTTATCTTTGCTTCAACTTTGTCAATCAGTTCAAAATATTTTCATATAGTTTATCCATTTTTGCCGTCTTAAAAGGCAGAGAGGTCTGCAGGCTTTTATAAAAGAAGACAACCATTTCTTGGGAGACGAGTGTGGGATTATCTCCTAGTTCTTTGCTAGCCTCTGCACCAGTAATTCCATTTCAGAAATCCACCATAAAATATTTCAGCCACTGAGTGAGGAAGGCAGAGCAATGAAGTTCACAACTGTGAGACAGTTGTGCCCCTTCAACATTTACTATTCCCAGAAGATCATTGATCCAATAATGAATCAAAGCAAGTGCATCAGGAGAATCATGGATGCTTGTTTACACAGGTTTTCTACTATCGCTATTTCTATAGGATGGTAGAAACTTTTACAGTATGCAAGAGTCTAATTTGGATTTATAAATTATAAATGTTTACCTTACTGGTGTTTGAAATCAAAATTAGTCTGTGTATATCTGATGGGGTTTGCCTGGATTATGTTCACACCAAAGGTTTTCCCTAACAAAACAAGAAAATTACAAAATCCCTATCTAAACTTACGAGGAGGGAAAAGGAATCCATAGGAGAGCTGTTTGTCGCCTCTGTAGGCGGCGCAGCTCTGGCTGTTTCCTGGAGAAATGCGGAGGTCAGGCCTCACACAGCTGGCCAGGTGCTCCGGGACACCTGATACCTCTGCCTGCATTGAGGAACATGGAGAAAACAAAAAAATGTAATTTCAGC
Organism: Hylia prasina; assembly: GCA_013397195.1. NCBI lineage: Eukaryota > Metazoa > Chordata > Aves > Passeriformes > Sylviidae > Hylia > Hylia prasina. The sequence goes on from VYXD01015987.1 coordinate 485,446, forward strand.
TTTTACAGATAAAAGAAAACTAGGCCATACAGTTGACAGAATACACAGAAGGCCTTGTGGGCAGTAAAATAAACCACTTGACTGTGCAAGTAAATCCTGCTCCTGCATTGCTGGACAGCCCCTTCTTCAGGGAGCAGAAATCCCCACGGGAAATAATTCAAATGAAGTCACTCATAATAAAACAAACCCCCACTGAACAAAATTTAAAAATAAAATTAAAATAGGAGAAGAAATCTACAACCCTTCCGCCTTAAAATTCTTCTCTCATGAAGGAAAAAAAAGAATTTGGGCATTGTTTAGAATGGTACTTGACATAATTTCTGGTGGGAATATCTCCTTGGGAAAGGGAAATTTTAGGACAATAACACAGATAACAAAGAAATCTCCCCAAGACTTTTTAAGCACATCTCAGAGTAGAGAGAACACTAACCTGTTTGGAAATAGTATAGGATGTCCAGAGAGGCATCAGGAATGTTTCACTGTAGCCACTTTCAAAGTCGTGGTGATGCAAGATATTATATTTTGTGCGGTACAGTACTGCAGGGCGTCCATATAAAAGATGCTTCTCTAAAGATCAAAAGAAATTACATTTACATTTATTACTGAAAAGCTTAAGGATGAAAAAAAAAAGGGGGGAGGAGTTGGCTTTCCATCAGATGTTGAGTTTTCAGTGATCATTAATTGGATACTGACCCCAAATAACTAAGGAAATCTTTTGACAGAGAGAAAAGAACAGCTCTTCAACTGTTCTGGCTGCAATACCCATTCCAGGTTCACAAACACTCTCTGGGATTAAAAGTCCCTTCTACACTTGAAAGCTTGTTTGTGTCACAGGGTGGAGAGAGGTGTTTTTCCAAAAACTGGAGACTCTTCAAAGATCTTTGTGTCCCTATCTCAGTCACATAGGAGATGAGAAGCACTTTCTTTTCATAGCTTTAAATCACTCCCTAACCTATCAGTCCTGCCACTCTTCAGTGAGCTTTCTCTCCTTCCTATGTTTTCTGTAAAGACTGTCTCAAAACGGAGGCAAAAGTGGTCACTCACTCAAAGAGTAGTTTTTTCCCACTTGGCTGATACAGATTTGTTCTGAAGACTGACGTGCTATGTTTTGTCAGTATTATCAAAGAAACAAGCTAAGAAAAAACCCTTTTCCTAACTTTGTCTACAAAAAGATACCTCCAGCTCTGTAAAAACAGCCCTTCTTCTGTGTTGGTGGTATGTTATGGTTAAATGTCCTTAGATAACTCTGACAAGCCTGCTTATCAAAAGACAAAAACTTTGAAAGAGACAGAAGAAAAATAAATTTCCTGGATAATCTTGCATTGTCCTGTACAGTCCATTGAATTTGATAACCTTTTGGAAAACACACTTGGCTTGCTTTTGGAAATTAAAATATTGAAACAAGGAAAGTAGCTTAACACAGTTCCCAGAGAGGAATTTAACCTGAAAGAAAAGGGCATGTTTTATTAGTGCTTGAGTCCAAACAGTGGATGTTTTTATAGGGCACAAGGAAAAAAGTAGGAAAGGCCTACTCTAAGGACAAAGATGATAAAATTGCTTTATTCAAGAGCAGCTGAAGTAATTTTTTTTTCTGCCAGTAACAATATGGTGCAGCATGTTGTAAAGTGCACTATGAAGTAAAACAAAACTTGCATGAAGCAGAACTGCTTAAGTAAGGACACATCATTCCATTTAACAGAGAACTGACAAATGAGCAAGTGCCATTGGTTTAAATGTTACAACTTAAAATATACCAAAAATACCATCTTTATATTACTACAGTGAAGAACGAAAACTAGAAACCAAACCAAAGATGTTGAGATTTGAATTAAAACAGTGAGGATGTTTTTCCTGATGCCATAAATTGCCACAGTAAGGAGTAGCTCCTCAGTAATTGGGAAAATCAGTTTAACAAGATGAAAGCTGCAGAAAGGCAATTTAACTCACAAAGAAGAGGAATAAGGTCACCCTTAGAAACTAAAGGATAGGCTACATTGCCTGTTCCCAACAGAGAAACTGAAAATACCTTCATAAGGGAATTATAACAAATCTCCTTAATCATCCGAAAAATGCAATTTGAGGTATCTCAAAAATCCATGTCTAAACTGAAAGCTGCAGCATTTGCTGATTTGGACAATTGTTATGGTAAGGGAAATGCTGTGAATTGTTATGCTGAACCCAATCACCACTGTGAGAAGGAAAACTCTGCTTTGGTGAGCCTTTCACTCAGTAGTGCTGCTCAGAAAAGCCGTTCCCATCCCCTCTTCTCTGCTCCTAATGCTCCACTTTAACCTGGGCCACGGCCCTGATGCAGCTGAGAGTGCAGCCACACAGAAGTCAGGGCTGGGACACAGCAGGAACTTGCGTCCAGGAGAGCTGGGAATGCTTTCTCCTGTGAGTAACACTGACTTGAACACTGAAGAGGAACAGAATCGCACAGAGCAACCTGAACTAGCACAGCACTTGTTTCACTGTGTAACCTGCACCCTAAGAGCCAAGCATTAAGACTTAGGGATTGTCAAAGCAGTTGCAGTATCCATTCTAGGTGAAACCTAAGCCTGGATAACTATGGTAAAACCCAGCATGCAAATACAGTCTGGTTTCTTCCTCCTTTACAGCCATTTACAGCCTGCAGTTGAACAAAGTACTGCCCTGTGCATCCTCTCCTTTTCTCTTGTCTCTGCCTTCACACCTGAGCTTAAAACTTCTAGAGGTGATGGAATGAAAGAGTAAAACTGGCATCACTTTGAACAATTCTTTAGTCTTGGTTCAGCAAAAGCTAGTGTGTACTTTTTCAAGTGAGCAGCACTTCATGTTGCCCACCAATCTCCTGTGTGTCTGTGGGCTACTTTGACAGTTACTCAAAAAAACAGTTAACTAAACCACACCAGGAGTTGCTCTGGTATTAATGATGCAAAGTAATTTACAAAAGAAAATGAAATCAGCTTTCATTAACTGAGGCAACAGGCTCTTACCTTCTGTTCCCTTGACATGAAAGCGCTTGTTGAGCTCATCCAGCTTGTTCTTCTCAAGAATAGAAAAAAAAGGAACGAGATTAGGACCACTGGAGCACTCTGACATCTTGTTTTACTAGCATCTAACAAAAAAGAACTAGTGCTATAATACAGTGAGGATTTTCTTGTCTCCTCTTTTACAAAAAAAAACGTAATTTTTTCCAAGGCGGCACAAAAACTTCACAGGAGGGACCTGGGGAATTCTTACAGATAAAATACTCTCAAAACAAATAAAACGGCTACAACTTTACCAAAACTACTGCTAATAGTGGAGGCTTCCACAGATCCTAAACACCTACCTTATCATCACATGTACATCCAATATCAAAATCTGATGCAGAAGGTAGAGCTACAGGATACAGTGGTTTGGCAACTTCATCTGGCACAGTTGGTTTATAAACATTGGCTCTCAGCAGATGATTTAAACTTCCATGAGTGCCATTATTGGGAGCAGGCTTTAATCCAAGCAGATCTATGAAACCACCAAGGAAAAATGAATGGTGGTTAGACTCCAAACATGTATTCAAGCAGCAGCTCTATTGAGCCAACACATTTACTGGTAATACTGTTTACACCCATAGAACATTAGTGAAAGCTTTTAATGTAATAAAACCACTGATTTTTTGTCCAAATCATAAAATTGTAAATGCTGCATGAATAGTATCTTAGCCTTTATGACAAAATGTTAATTGTCATTAATTGTCCAAAGACACTGGAAAAGTTTAAAACTGGACAAAGTTTTATTATAACTACTCCTTCAATTTCCAGTGCAAACCTGGTCAATGTGCTGACCTCACACCAAACATCTGCAACACAGTGATTTCTAAATAAGGGCTAGCTACCCCTTAGCTATGGAATGTCTGTATACATCATCAGATTCTTCTTCATGGCTTCAGTTCAAATTCGGGAAAGATAATCATACCAGGAAATGCCATAGAAAACTAAGTGATCAGAGACATGCAGATGCAGAAGCAATCTCTGAACAGAAATCTCCTTCCTAGACAGCTGAGATATGGATACCATACATTGTAGAGATATCCATTTGATCTCTGTCAAGCTGCAAACATCAAAATTAGAGTAACCCCCTTCACAAGCCAGCTCCAGAGCAAACTGAGACCCCTGAGAAGTGCCTTCAGCCAGTGCCCTGCCAAGTGCTTGGGAAAGGGGGACTAGGAAAAAAACACTGAGAGGAAGTCAGGGCATAAGCTCATGCTGCTTTTGCAATTTCTCAAGCAGGCATCTTACCACACATGACATTGTAAAGTTCAATGTTTTCAAAAGGAGGCACTTTGGTCTTGTACTTGAAGGTAGGGCCATAACCGATAAAGACAGTCTTAAAGAAAAAAAAAAAAATATTATGAAGGAAGAACATTAAAATTTAGGGGGTTTTCACTGAATATTTACATTCCAGAGACCTTCAATGCCCTCCCAGACCTTGCTCATACCTGCATGCTGTTTATCTTGTTGTCATAGCCATGGTCTCCATGAAAGAAACATTTTCCTGTTGGCTTCTTGTAAACGTCCATGGCTTTCCTAAATTGAAAAAAAGTATTAAAAATTTTCCTCAAAAGTGGCTGACCTGACAATATCCTTCAGGGTAGGAAGGGTAAGGTTACAGGGCAATGTATTGTTTATCTTTCATGAGTAGCAGTAGCAGGGACTTGCAGGCTTATACAGCATCCCCACAGTTTCTCCCTCTAATCTCACTCTCAGAAACAACTATTATTATTGATAAAAGTCTTAGTATCTATTATTTTCTCAGACTTTCTCATATCACATAATCTCCTGCAGATTGGAGGTTTTGGACCATACTCTTCCAATCCTCAAAAGGCCAACAGAGGCTGCTCAGAAAGCACTTGTGTGATGTTACAATGCTGCAAATGTCCTACAATGCTATAAAGTGCTTTCACCTGCTTGCCTTCAGCCTAATAAACAAAAATGGGTAGCAGAAAAAAGAAGGATTTTCATGAAGACAAATAGCTGGGATAATAAGTGCTGTACCATAGGAATGCTAATTATCAACTTGTTATTGAGATGGGTATTTCAGAGTACTCCTATAAATTTTATAGGGCCACGTGCAGGGAATACATGCACATTATCCTCAATAAAATATTGCTCAAAGTTTGATTTTGGCTTTATAAATTAACAGAGTTACAGCAATGAGGGCTGTAACTACCATTTTCCTGTAACTACCAATTTCAGTTACACTAATGAATGACTTACTGGTGAATGAGACCTCTGAAAATTAATAAATAAGTCAGAGAAAGACTGATGTAATTAATAAGAAATTACTATATGTAAATCAACCTGGGCAATCCCATCCATTCCAGTAACATTCTTAAAACTACAGCTTTTATAGACCTAAAATTCAGAGTGTGATTCTTTGAAATATACATAACCCCAGCCACGGGGCAAACTGCCAGCAGCCAGGGGAGTTATGCAAGAAAACAAATGGGGTTTCTCATTCACTGCTTCAGCAGAGTGATCCTTGCATAATTCATGGAAAGATAAGCACAGATGTCAAACGGCACTTCCGACACACTGTGTGTTTGCCTGGCAGCTACATGGGCAAAAAATCCTACCATAATTTAAAGCTCATAACAGTCTACCATGAGCCAAAAGCTGTGTCATCTTCCAAGAAGCACTGAGTCAGATTGATGCAAAAAGACCCTACCATTCCCATACTGTAAAATGCAACACGTGCCAAAGCATATTCAAATACAAAGCAGTGCATGATCCATAAACAAAGGCTACTCCTCTCCTGTTCACTCTATACATGTATGTGCCAACTCGTTTTGCCTCATTCAATTTCTAGCAAACTAATAAACACTGCCCCCATACTCTATAACCAAAAATTCAAGAGTCATATGACTAAGAGCAACCCAAACCAGAGGTTTTGCCTGAGCTAAAGCATCCTGGCTTTCTGTGGATTTGTTCTGAAACACAATACGCTGCCAGAACAGCACGTTGATGGCCACCCTGTCACATCCTTCCACATGTTCTCAGACATTGACCCACTCTGCCAATATCTCAGTTTTCTTTCCATTCACCTATTGCATCCACTCAAACTCTTGTTCTCTAACATCCCCTCACCACATAAGCCTGCCCCTTCCTCCCACATTCCCCACTCCCCTGTTGGACTAAGCTTGCACTTCATTAGAAAGATTTATCAGCTTCTACATTTGAGCTCATCAGTCAAAACCACCAAACTGCTTGAGCAAATCAGTCTGGGTTTCTACCTTTTACCCACCAACTGATTTTCCCAAACTTTAAAATTTGCTCACAGGCTAGAGAAGCAGGATGCTAACAGACAGGGAAATTCTAAGCATCCCATTTCCTCAGAAGAAAAGACTTAAAATCAGGATGGAAGCAAAAGCAAGGGTTTACCTTGCCACGTGCCATTTGCGATCCACCAGTAAATGGACATCCTCAATTCTTCTGTTGTTAGCATAGTGCAAGCGTTTAGGCAGGTGCTGTTTCAGGTAAGGCTTGAAGTGCTGATCAGGCTTTCTACACTGAAAAATAAATGGTTACAAATAGCATGCTGTCAGTTAGCTTAAGATGCACATAAAACCTTTAACTACAGAAATCAAGTTGTTAAGGTCATCACTGATGGTGTCTGGAAAACAAAGTGTACGTCTGGAGTATGTAGTCCAGTCATTTTTTTGAGCAGTATTTACATGCAGCCAAGGCCCAGGGAGCCATTCAAAGATATATTTGGAAAGTTTCATTCTCGTGACAGTCTTTACGAACTCATCAAACAAAATATATCAAACACATACTTAACTCACAGAGGAAGAATTTTATTGTAACTGAACCAAAGGTTGAGTTCCAGTGGAAACCTGAATGCTCAAAAATGCCTCATCTGCAGATATATTTAGAACCATCTGGTTACAGAATTTGGATTTTTGGGTTTTTTTGTTTGATTGTTTGGTTTGTTTTTTAAAAAAAATTTTGATTTTAAGCACTTTTCTTCCATTAATGGCAAGGTTAGAGCTGAAGGCTATCAAATGCACTTTTTCAGTGTCTTCAAAGTGCTAGTAAAATGTTTACCCTAAAAGATTACTTTCCAATTCTGAAGCAACGAATAAATAGACTCAATTCAGGGAGTAAAGACAGTCCAGGAGATTCTGTCTCTGCGCTGCTCAAAAAGGTTATAAAAGCTACTAGAGCAGCAAACAGCAGAAAACATGACAAACATTAATCTGTGCTCATGAAGGGCACCATTTAACATTCCTTATTTATAATAATGCTTGGTTGATTTTCCTGTCTAAAGAGTGAGAAAAGAAAGCTGAATAATGCAACAAATCAAGAAGTGAACTATGAAGTATAGACCAATACCTCCCAGTTGTAAATACTTACTGTAAGGTTGGCAACAATCACTTTAGGGTCATCTGTTAAGCAAAGGTAAAAAAAAAAAAAATAGAAAAGATTAAAACTTTGCAAAGAGAACACAAGGTTTACATAAGCATACTTCCTAATACTTCCCTGACCTTTACTAGAAGTGCTTTGTATGTATCGTAGTCACAGAGTCATTTGGGTTGGAAAAGACCTTTAAGATCAAGTCCAACCATTAATCCAGCACTGCCAAGTCTATCACTAAACCACGTCCCTAAGTGCCCATCTTTAGAACACCTCCAGGGGTGGTGACTCTGCCACGTCCCTGGGTGGCCTGTTCCAAGCACTCGACCGCCCTTTTCATAAAGCAATTTTTCCTACTCCAATCTGAACCTCCCCTGGTGTAACTTGAGGACATTTCCTCTTGTCCTGTCACTTGTTACCTGGGGGAAGAGACTGACCCCCCACCTGGCTACAGCCTCCTTTCAGGGAGCTGTAAAGAGGGATAAAGTCTCCCCTGAGCCTCCTTTTCTCCAGGCTAAACAGCCCCAGCTCCCTCAGCTGCTCCTCATCTGAGGTGTGCTGCTGACCCTTCCTCAGCTCCATTGCCCTTCTTTGGACATGCTCCAGCCCCTCAATGTCCTTTTTTGAGATATGCCCAAACATGAACCCCAGATGTGAGGTACAGCCTCACTAGTGCCAAATACAGAGAGACAATCCCTGCCCTGATCCTGCTGACCACACTGTTGCTGATCCAGGCCAGGATGCCATTGGCCCTCTTGGCCATCTGGGC